>JAYESA010000002.1:86596814-87196814 GCA_036927795.1 Iris macrosiphon | reverse complement strand
TCGACTTGAGGAAGAAGAAGACCATGTTCTTCCAACATGTAAGGAGCCAAAAAAGAAGGCATCTTCGAGCAAATGTCCTCTGCAACGATGGATCATGGAAGGATATCATAGCTTACTTTGCTCGGGATAATCAGCAACTTCATATGGCGGTTCGTCCAGGAGAGAGGAAGGGTCACATTAGACCACATAGCTTGCAAGCTGTATTTTTTTATGTCGTTCGTGGACGAGAGCAGACAAACTAGCTCTGTCCTCGAGTATTGAGTTGGGTTTAAAACCTCAACTCAATCTGTCATGGCGTATGGGGGATGGGCTCTGAGCAATTTAGGCAGGCCTAGTTTTTTATCCTCCAGGCATTAATCATTTTCTTGTTAATCGGCCGCGGAAACCGACTAACTGCTGAAGAAGGCATAAAAGATCTCCACCAATACGAGAACCTGGCAGAACAGATTCTGGGGATGATCTTTCGATGAAGATGAGGAACTCCTTTGTAGACGGGATTTCCCTCATATGTAATCATAAAAATAAAGAAAAACCCCTTGTACACTGGATTTCCCTCATATGTAATCATGATTTAATAAAATCGTCTTCTTCTGTGCATATAATTATTTTGCTATATATTTTGCTGTGATAAAGTCTGAATATGTGTAGCTTCGACACGTTTGGTTAACTTTACGCCGACTCTGATAGAAAGAGTACCAGGTCCCGTCCTGTCTTTTATGCATAACTAAAGATGCGCAGAAAGCTGCTTAGCATTTAAGTCAAGTATTTGAACTGTCCTGCTGTTAGGAATGGGGAACTGCGTAGAATTCTGAACTGTCACTTCTGATGAGAAGAATTTTTTTGTTCAGACCATCGTCTTCAAGAATGATTTCCCAAAAATCCCTTGAAATAGGGCGAGAAACGGCTGTCAAAACTGAGTCGCCATCTTAAACTATAGATGAAATATTCAGACTGGATCCTGGATAAACTTCCAATCGACCCAAGAAGAAGAGTAATTTTCAAAGCTGAACTCTGTATGCTTTGGGTACTTGGGATATTTTGAGGTTAAGAAGGAGTATCTTCTGCGTGAACCCTTGCAATTGACCGCCTTGAGATTTGTTCATATAAGTATGCATACTCTGGCCTGCGTATTTTCAGATATACGGAGAGTCATAGATCTATAAATATGGATGAGCATAAAATCATAAGTTCGTAGCCTCTCGAGCGTAAAAGCTGCTGAACATAAGAGCATCCGGGCGTAGAAACTGTAGATTTGTAGCCTCTGAAAAGGAAATCTTTCGAGCGTAAAGTTGTGGATTTGTTGCCTCTGAGCGTAAAAGCCACCGAGCATAAAATCATATATTTGTAGCTTCTGAGCGTGAAGTCGTAGGTTTATAGCCTCTCGAGCGTAAAAACTACAGAGCATAAAAGCATTCGGGCGTAAAACCATAGACTTATAGCCTGTGAGCGTAAAACTGTAGATTTGTAGCTGCCGAGCGTAGAAAGCTCCTTGGCGTAAAACCACGAATCTGCTTTGCACGAAAACTTTTCGAATTCGCTGACTGTCCGCCTTTCCAGAGTAATAGGCTGACGTAGTCCCCAATCATAACCGAATATTAAATATCGTATTTGGTTAGGGATTCGAGGAGTCCATCCGAACTCTATATATATCCCAAGGCTTTCAGAGAGAAGACTCTTTACCTGTCTTTTGCAAAAGAAAGCTTTCGTCACTTCGAGTTCTCTCCTTCGTTTCCTCTGAGCAACCTGAGTTTTCAGCAATGGCACCAAAACCAATCTCTTCCTCTAAGGGAAAGAAAGCTGCCTCCTCTTCTCGCTCCTCTGCCCAAGCAAGAGTGACTCCCGTCTGGCAAGGCAATCTTTATTATGAACGAACTGTCCCGCCGATGAGCTGTGCGCTGAGCATTACAGGTAAAGCTTTTGGGACTATAAGAACGAAGAAAATCCTTCACACACGTTGTACGTGATCGCGCTAGGTCATCTTCTGTGCTGATAGCCTCTTCGAGGAAGATGATACACGGAGATGTTTCATCTTTTACGCCCACATTTCTAATATGTCAGCGTAAAAACTCCATATTTTTGCAGTCTGGCGTAAAAGCTTTGACTATCAAAACTTGGCGTATACTATAAAATTTGAGTATTACGCTTCTGGATGAAAATTCCTGCGTAATAACTCCAACTTCGGCAGTCTGACGTAAAACACAGACTGTCAAGTTTTTTATGTATACTGACAGTCTTGAATTTTACGTCCTGGAAGAAGATTCCAGCGTAAAAGATCAAGTTTTTACAGTCTTGGCGTAAAGCACAGACTGTTGATCTTCGGCATATGCTGCAAGATTGTGAGGTCTAGTATAGAAACTGACGTATTTTTCTTGCACTTTGCAGTTAACTTGCATGCGTCCCCACTGGCCAAGGTGATGGGTTCAGCTGCAGGGATGCTGCATTCCAACTACCTGGAGGATTTGTCCCACGTGACATTTTCTATCTCCGGACCCCAGTATCCTAAAGGAAAGGGAATCCCGATATCGTCCCAGGGTGAGAGAATGCTGTTGAGCATGATCAACAGAGAGCCCCTGACGTACATAGACGGGGCACAATATATAAAACCGGCCTTTCTCTTCGGGGACATGATTGACAAACAGTCCCAGACGAAGCCCAAGAAAGAATTCTGGGTTTTCCCTGCCGGGGGCTTAGTCATGTATCTGCCCAAGATGCTGAGAGACTACCCTATCTCGGCATTCTTCCATGCCACACATCCCAGGAGGATATCGTGGACGCTGACTCCCAATCTTCACGGCCAGCCGGGGAAGATATTATATCAGAAAGGATCTGACCAGGGGTCATTTGTCAGCCGTCCTTTCGGCTCTGTGATGCCGTTCAGGGGATTGTATCCGGGCAGTATCCCGAGTGAGGACACTTCACTGCTCCAACCAGTCCAACTACCGACCTTCTGCAATGACTTCATGGGGCATGGAGGAGTATACCCCAAGGTTAATCCTCGGACTAACGGGTGGGTCACCCCTATAAATCTTCGATGGACTCGTTTTGCTGACTGGGCCCTAAAGCATTTTCAGACTGAGCTGGAGAGCATTGGTCTGTACGCAGCCGTGAGTGCTACCAGTGTTGGGTTACCTCTCAACCCTAGCCTATTTCTGGCTTTGATGGAGCGATATATCTCGCTCACCGGGACTTTCGCCACTCCACTGGGGGAGTTAGGATTGGCCCTTCACGAAATGGCAGAGATTTCAAGACTGCCAATGGGGGATACTCCTTATGAAGAGTATGTTCCCACGAACCGGGAGCTGGGGGATTCAGACCCTCGGGTAGTGGCAGTATACCAGGAGCTGATGTGCCACTACCTTGCTTGCACCCCCTTTTATAATGAGCCCTCTGATTTGGCTCATACCAATAAATGGGCGTCATACCTCTTCTTTCACCGGGCCAGGGCTGCTAAGCCAGAGAAAGTCTTGGATAGAAAGGATTAGCCTCTGAGCTGTCTGAGCGTGCTTAGTGCTCAGGTAGTCGACGATCTTATGGAAGACGCTGGGGCTCCAGATCAGATTCTCGATGAAGGGATAGGGAAGTATCCTGCAAGCGCTTAGGCTTATAGTTATCTGAGGCATTGCCGCAGGCCTCTGTCCAAGGAAGCTCAACTGGCGGGTTTCCTCTCTATATGGCTGCGCCGATTGGTAGTACCAGGCATTGCATCTGCGGATCATATTCACCGCAACACCTTATGGCTTGCAGTGCATCTGGTATTCGGGACAAGACTGGGTTTGCTCCCTGTCACTACCACATTTTAGAAAAAAGGGTATTTTAGTAATTTCCTATTTAAATAAATATTGTGCATGGTAAATAATTATTTGTTGTATTATTTAATTGTTGTTAGTTATTATTTAATTATTTTAGACTTATTTTAGTGGACCCAACTAGTTTAGTTTGGACCCATGGACCAACATGAATTAATTAGTTAGACTTGGCCCATTTAGAAAGCCCATAGTTAAGGAGATGGATTAAATTAATTAAATGATTAGACTAGAAGCTTCCTTCCTTAATTATTTCTTCATGAGAGGCCCCAAGGGGTACATTGGACATTTTATAATTGCTTGGGGGATGGGCTATGGCCGGCCTATTAAAGAGGGGGGAAATTTCTCTCTCCTCTCATCTCATTCCAAATCTAGATCTAGAATTCTCCCACTACCAAATTCCCTCCATTCCCAATCCAATTCCCTACCAAATTCATTCCAAATTCTTCCCAATTCACCATTAGAGAAGGAGGAAGCAAAGATCTAGAAGAAGAAAGCAAGGATCTACAAAGAGGAGCAAGGATCTACAATTTGGAAGCAAGTTCATCTCAATTGGAGGTTTCATTGGGAATCCATCTCCCAATAGGTATAATTCAGATTTTCCCATTTAAATAGCTTCTAAATCTGAGATTTAATCATGTAAAATCAACCTATATATATGTAGTACCCATAGGACTTTGTTTTGTGTTCATAGGAGACCCATGGAGAAAGTTATGGTACTTTTTGTGTCAATTTTGTTGGAATTCCGAATTTATATTTTGCTGTGTGTGTCAATTGATCCTATAGATCAATTGAACATAAGATTTGTGTTTGAGGCTAGTGTCGTGTCCATATTGGGATACTTGTGGTTCGTATCCCAACTATTTGGTGATACGTGTCATTTGGGGGTTTTCCTCCGACACGGGGCTTTGAACATGTCGTATTTTGACACGGACACATAGATCTACTTTTGACGCTTTGATTTGTTCATAAATATTATTTGTGATTTGTTTGTGTCCTTCGGGGTGCATTTGGTTGTGTGTTGGACTCGTGTCGCATGCGTATCCTAGATCTAGTGGGATACGGTGAGATACTCTCCAATTGTGTGTATTTTTGCATAGATCTAATTAATTGTGGTTCAATTCTTCATTTATAATTAGTATATATATATGGATATTAAATATTTATTTTGTGTATTTATTATAGTAATTATTGTAGCATAGATCTATATTTTGGGTGTGCTAATATAATGTACAATATAATATGTAGCTTTCTTGCATGCAAATATATATGTTACTACTTGTTAAATAATATAATTTATACATAAAATATTTTATAAAATATATTTATGTGTTTGATTGTGTAATTGTATTATTTATAATTATTATGAACTTATTGTATATTAATGTATATATTTTAGGTGTGCTTCTAGCCATATAAAATATGTACATTAATATGTACATGAGTTTGTAACAATTGGTATTTAATTATAAGTGTAGATGTGTATATATATAAGTATATAATTATTAGTTATTTAATTATATTGTATTGTGATTTTAATGTATATATTATATATTGTATTTGTATATATTTATATGTATATATATATGTGTTTTGTGAGGTATAATAATTGTTATAATATAGTATTTTAATTATATGAATGTTGGGTTGTATATATATTATTTTAGGGTATATATTAATTATATTATTAGTATACTTTGTGTGAGTTCTTTTTGAATCTAATTTGATTCCTAAATTATTGTAGTTTATCTCTATATTATTTTATAGATGTCTTGTGAGGTTGACTTTGGGTTTGACCATGTTTGACTTTAGTGGACTTTAGAGTTGACCATAGTTGACTTTTACCTTAGAATTGACTTATTGACATAGAAGTTGCCTAGTTTGACTTGTTCTCTTTTCGGGACCTTGTATTAATGTGGTATTCCATGTCTAGGTCTTCGAGGCACCGAGTCAGACATTTGTGAGACTGTTCATTGGACTTCAGGCGAGTACATTCTCTGATAGTTTCTCATTTATGATATCCTCTATGTTCGTTGTATCTAGTGTAGATATACATGTTCTCTTGACACTATGGTTACACGGATTGGTATATCCGGATCTCGTCATGAGATATTATTCCTTGGTATATGGTGTATATGGTGCAAGTATTGTTTCATTGGTTATCTTGTACATGTACAGACACCGATTCTCGGGGAGACTAGCTATCTTCTTGGGGAATCTAGTGCCATAACGTACCGTGGTTGGATCTATTATACCAGTCTGGGTGGGGAGTATTTTAGTATAGATATGTGATCATACCCTCCTTGTGCATGTCTTGTTCCTTGTGAGTGTTGATCATACACCGCACGTATAATCAGCCAGGCCATTATACTCTTGTGCAAGTTCCTAAGCCGATCACATGTTAAAGCTAGTACTCACACACTTAGTCATTAGTATTCTTGTTCTATCAGCATATTGTTCATTATTTTATTTCTTTCCAGTACTTCCTTATTATCTATACATTTCTTGTATCTATTTATGCATCTTGTTATCCACAGCTACTTACTGTTACATAGTTTTTATCATTATTTGAGAACTGCTATTAGGGTTGTACTCTGCTCCTTTCCTGACTGAATATATTTTTCCAGATGACACTGAGGAGTACCCTACCTATTATGGACCCCAGGATGTTGTGGGTTTAGATTTTGAGACCCTGGCTCAAGAGGGACTTATCCCAACTGAGACAGTTGACCCTGGAGTTGTAGCTTTATAGTTTTGTAGTATTCTTTGTACTGGATTTGTCTCCAGCATATTTCTGTATTTTTTCTTCAGACTCATTGATGTATTATTTTAGACTCATGAGTTGTATTGTGACTATTCTATTCTTATCTGATTCGTGTTCATTCTATCTTAGTTCTGTGATTGAGTACACTATCTTTTGGTGGTTCATTATATTAGATAGACTTTCTAGACAGCGTTCTACTGCCGATTCTGCGGCGTAGGCTGGGCGTTGTTTCCGACTAGTACCCTTACTCCGGGTGCGGGTCGTGACACGTTTTTGGTGGTGGCCCATGTAGGTCTAGCTTCACAAGTATGTGATGTCGTGGTAGTGCGACAACTTAGTTGTACTACTGCGAGCCTGCGATAGGATATAGGATATAGGCTGAGATACTCAATCACATCTAGGAAAATTCTTTTGATTCAACTATTCTCCTTTGACGTTGATACTTGATCTCTTAAACTGTCCTTTCCTTGAATATCTTACATCTTGTGCCATATTGATTCTTTCTTTCGCTTTGTCTCAGGATGCCGCCTAAGACTAGATCACAGCAAGGGAGAGCAGCTTCTAAAAGGTCTGCGACATCCCGAGGGCCTGCACCAGTCACTTCTCCGGTGATTGGAGTGTCAGCTGCTTTCGGAGGTCCACCACCCACTCAGAGGACTGTGCCAGCTGTATCTGAGGGGCTTCCACCTCCACCTCCTGTGCCAGCAGAGGCGTCACAGATGTTTACTCTGTTTCGTGAGATGCTCGAGGCACAGAGGGCTCAGTCGGAGGCACATCAGAGGCAGACCGACGTTCTACGGCAGGGCATCGAGAGTGCTCATCAGCTTGCTCGTGCTGTAGTTGAGAGAGGAGTTCCGGTCCAGCAGCAGGTTGTTCCTCAGGTTGCTCAGCTTCGGCCAGGCAACATTCAGGACTTCAAGAAACTGGAGCCTAGGGTTTTCAAAGGGACGGAGGGCATCGTCTATGCTGATGATTGGCTCGAGGACATTGAGCGTCTTATGAGGGTGTCCCGTCTTTCTGAAGATCTGAAGGTTGAGGCGGTAGGACTTCAACTGTTCGACGTCGCTCGTACCTGGTTCAGGAATGAGCCGGTTCTAGTTGACGCAGGACAATCTTGGGAGGTATTCAGGGACCTTTTCAAGAAGAAGTTTTTCGCCCGGATAGACAGGCTTGACTTGGGGAGACAATTTGAGAGTCTCATTCAGGGAAGCATGTCTGTGGAGGAATACGCTGCAGAGTTCGGTAGGCTGAGCCGATTTGCAGAGTATCTGGTGAGGGAGCCGGAGGTTCGAGCTATTCGTTTTCGAGAGGGTCTAAACTGGGAGGTGAAGATTCTCATTCCGTCTTTTTATGAGACATACTCGGAGATACTTGCGGAGGCACGCAAGGTTGAGCGGGATCTGGGTTTGAAGACCAAGAGAGACCGTGATTCTTTTCTGGAGGCCAACGGCAGTGCAGTATCTGCCAAACGTCCTCATTTCCAGTCCAGACCTTTCCAGCAGCCACAGCAGAACTAGACTCCAGCTAGAGCGCCTTTTTACCAAGCACCTCAGCAGCAGAGGCAGTTACAGCAAGCTCTATGCAACTTCTGCAAGAAGCTCGGCCACATCTGGGAAGTTTGCAGAAAGAGGCTAGGAGTTTGTTTGTATTGTGGTACTGAAGGGCATCAATTGAGGGAGTGTCCTCGTCGTGCAGTTCAGGGAGCAGCTCCAGCTCCGAGGGCACAGATGAGACCACCTGCAGCACAACCGAGGGGACCGCTTCCGATACAGCAGCAGCGTTTTGTCCAACATCAGCAGCAGGGAGGTGCTCGACAGGGACGAGCGTTTGCTATGACAGTCGAAGAGGAGGAACCCACAGGAGATGTCATCGCAGGTTCTATTCTTCTTGATTCCATTCCAGCTTTAGCTTTGTTTGATAGTGGTGCTTCCCATAGTTTTGTATCTGTTTCTTTTGCTCTAAAGCATGGTTTGGTAGCTGAGTCTTTGCTTAGGACTTGCAAGATCATGACCGGGGGAGGCATTATCCTGGTTAATGATATTTGTAAAGATCGGAGAGTTACTCTGGGAGGCTGGGAGTTGAGTGCGTGTCTACTTGTAATGCCACTTCCGAGCTACGACATTGTACTCGGGATGGATTGGTTGAGTAGGCACCGTGCTAGCATAGATTGTAGAGGAGGTAGAGTTTTGTTTGGTCCGCCAGGAGAGCCAGAGTTCGAGTTTGCTAGAGGAGCTGCTGAGCAGGAAGAAGGCATTATTTGTGGAGCTATGGTGGAAGACAAGGAGTTGCCACATCCGTTGATAGCAGAATTTTTTGATGTGTTTCCTGAAGAATTGCCAGGATTGCCGCCAGATCGAGATGTTGAATTTTCTATAGACTTGGTGCCAGGTGCAGAACCGATTTTACAGCATGTCTATAGAGTAAACAACAGCGAGATGGTCGAGTTGAAGAAGCAGGTGGACGAATTGCAGGATAAGGGGTTTATCAGATCGAGTTCTTCACCATGGGGAGCCCCGGTATTGTTTGTACCGAAGAAGGATGGATCGGTGCACATGTGCATTGATTACAGGGCTTTGAATAATCTCACTATCAAGAATAAGTATCCTTTGCCACGGATTAATGATCTGTTTGATCAGTTGAGTGGTGCCAAGGTATTTTCTAAGATAGATTTGAGATCAGGCTACCATCAGGTGAAGGTGAAGCCGGGGGACATACCGAAGACTGCTTTTAGAACTCGGTATGGTCAGTACGAGTTTATGGTGATGCCGTTTGGTTTGACTAATGCACCGGCGGTATTTATGAACTTGATGAACAAGGTGTTCCACCAGTACCTTGACAAGTTCGTGGTGGTGTTCATCGACGACATACTCATATACTCGAGGACACCGGAGGAGCATGAGGAGCATTTGAGGATTGTGTTGGATGTGCTGAGGAAGGAGAAGCTGTATGGAAAGTTGTCCAAATGTGAGTTTTTCTTGGACAAGGTAGAATTCTTGGGGCATGTTGTGACTGGTGATGGTATTTCAGTAGATCCGAAGAAGATTTCAGCAGTGGAATCTTGGAAGACTCCGAGTTCGGTAGCAGAGATCAGGAGTTTCTTGGGATTGGCAGGCTACTACAGAAAGTTTGTGCAAGATTTTTCGAGGATTGCCGAGCCGATGACCAGACTCACAAGGAAGGATGTGGAGTTTGTTTGGACGGAAGATTGCCAGGCCGCTTTTGAGGAGTTGAAGAAGAGGTTGACGTCTACTCCTATTTTGACATTGCCATCAGGGTCCGGAGGTTTCACTATTTATAGTGATGCATCGGGAAAGGGTTTAGGTTGTGTTCTTCAGCAGCATGGGAAAGTGATTGCCTATGCATCCAGGCAATTGCGTCCTCATGAAAAGAACTATCCTACCCATGATTTGGAGTTGGCAGCTGTCATATTCGCCCTGAAGTTGTGGAAATATTATTTGTACGGAGAGCGTGTGGAGATCTTCACAGACCACAAAAGCTTGAAGTACGTTTTCACGCAGAAGGAGTTGAACATAAGGCAGCATCGGTGGTTGGAACTGATGAAAGATTTTGATATCTCTTTGCAATATCATCCTGGGAAGGCCAATGTAGTTGCCGATGCTTTGAGCAGGTATCCGGTAGCTATGTTCTTGACGCAGGATCGATATTTGTTGGAGGACTTGGAGAGCTTGGGCATTGAGGTGATTGTTCCGGGTGGTACTATGCAGATGTGGGGATTGCAGATACATTCAGATTTGATGGATAGGATCAAGGCAGCACAGTATGATGATGTATCTTTGAGGAGTATCAGAGCTCAGGTGAGAGCAGGATTGGAGGATGATTTCACTATTGCAGAGGATGGATCTTTGAGGCATGGAGTTAGATTGTGTGTGCCTAGTGGGGAGTTACGAGAGGAGATATTGCAGGAAGCGCATCGCTCTCAGTATTCCATACATCCAGGTGCTAACAAGATGTATCGGGATATGCGAGAGAGTGTGTGGTGGTATGGCATGAAGAGGGAAGTGGCACAGTTTGTATCCAGATGCTTAGTGTGCCAGCAGGTGAAAGCCGAGAGGCAGAGGCCAGGAGGTTTACTTCAGCCATTACCCATTCCAGAGTGGAAGTGGGAACACATTACTATGGATTTTGTGTCCGGACTACCACGATCTCCAGGAGGGAAAGACGCGATTTGGGTCATTGTTGATAGATTGACCAAGTCGGCCCACTTTTTGCCTTTCAAGGTGGGTTTGTCTACGGAGAAGCTGGCAGAGATGTATGTGAGGCAGATCGTTAGGATACATGGAGTTCCCGTCAGCATAGTCTCAGATCGGGATAGTCGTTTCACTTCTCATTTCTGGAGGAGTTTGCAGGAGAGTTTGGGCACTCAGCTCAAGTTCAGTACTGCATATCATCCCCAGACAGATGGGCAGTCAGAGAGGACTATTCAGACTCTCGAGGATATGTTGCGCACTTGTGTACTAGATTTCGGGGGTTCTTGGGAGGACCATCTCCATTTGGTAGAGTTTGCTTACAACAACAGTTACCAGGCCAGTATAGAGATGTCACCTTTTGAAGCTCTATATGGTCGGAGGTGTCGTACTCCTTTGTCTTGGGACGATGTTGGAGAGAGAGTTTTGCTTGGGCCAGAGATGGTTGTGGATGCAGCAGAGAAGGTTCAGTTGATCAGAGATAGACTTCGAGTGGCACAGGACAGACAACGGCATTGGGCCGATAGCCATCGGAGACCCTTGGAGTTGAGGTATAGTTTAGATTTTATTTTGTGTGCTTGTTCTTGGTTGTTTGTTATAGATAAGTTCTTAAGGTGGTGTTTTGTTCTAGGTGGGTGGTTTGGTGTTTCTGAGGATTTCTCCGACACGAGGCACGATTCGCTTCGGTGGAGGCGGAAAGCTTAGTCCGCGATTCATTGGACCTTTCACTATTCTAGAGAGGGTCGGTGCAGTTGCTTATAGACTAGACTTGCCACCTGCATTGGAGGGAGTGCACAACGTGTTTCATGTGTCGCAGTTGAGACGATACGTGGCAGATCCTAGTCATGTATTGGATCACTCAGAGATAGAGGTGGGCCCTACTCTTAGCTATCCAGAGCAGCCAGTTGGAATTCTGGATCGGAGAGAGAAGGTGCTGAGGAACCAGACTATTCCTTTGGTGCGCGTCGCATGGAGGCATCACTCTCCAGGGGAGTCTACCTGGGAGAGAGAGGATGACATGCGAGAGCGTTATCCATATTTGTTTGTACCTTGAGGTATGTTATTTCTAGTTATGTTCTGTTCATTGTTATGTTCTGTTCATTAGTTAGTTATGATTCTTTAGTTCTGTTCTGTGATTTTCTGGGGGTAGTTTTCGTCTTTGAATTTCGAGGACGAAATTATTTTAAGGAGGGTAGACTTGTCACTACCACATTTTAGAAAAAAGGGTATTTTAGTAATTTCCTATTTAAATAAATATTGTGCATGGTAAATAATTATTTGTTGTATTATTTAATTATTGTTAGTTATTATTTAATTATTTTAGACTTATTTTAGTGGACCCAACTAGTTTAGTTTGGACCCATGGACCAACATGAATTAATTAGTTAGACTTGGCCCATTTAGAAAGCCCATAGTTAAGGAGATGGATTAAATTAATTAAATGATTAGACTAGAAGCTTCCTTCCTTAATTATTTCTTCATGAGAGGCCCCAAGGGGTACATTGGACATTTTACAATTGCTTGGGGGAGGGGCTATGGCCGGCCTATTAAAGAGGGGGGGAAATTTCTCTCTCCTCTCATCTCATTCCAAATCTAGATCTAGAATTCTCCCACTACCAAATTCCCTCCATTCCCAATCCAATTCCCTACCAAATTCATTCCAAATTCTTCCCAATTCACCATTAGAGAAGGAGGAAGCAAAGATCTAGAAGAAGGAAGCAAGGATCTACAAAGAGGAGCAAGGATCTACAATTTGGAAGCAAGTTCATCTCAATTGGAGGTTTCATTGGGAATCCATCTTCCAATAGGTATAATTCAGATTTTCCCATTTAAATAGCTTCTAAATCTGAGATTTAATCATGTAAAATCAACCTATATGTATGTAGTACCCATAGGACTTTGTTTTGTGTTCATAGGAGACCCATGGAGAAAGTTATGGTGCTTTTTGTGTCAATTTTGTTGGAATTCCGAATTTATATTTTGTTGTGTGTGTCAATTGATCCTATAGATCAATTGAACATGAGATTTGTGTTTGAGGCTAGTGTCGTGTCCATATTGGGATACTTGTGGTTCGTATCCCAACTATTTGGTGATACGTGTCATTTGGGGGTTTTCCTCCGACACGGGGCTTTGAACATGTCGTATTTTAACACGGACACATAGATCTACTTTTGACGCTTTGATTTGTTTATAAATATTATTTGTGATTTGTTTGTGTCCTTTGGGGTGCATTTGGTTGTGTGTTGGACTCGTGTCGCATGCGTATCCTAGATCTAGTGGGATACGGTGAGATACTCTCCAATTGTGTGTATTTTTGCATAGATCTAATTAATTGTGGTTCAATTCTTCATTTATAATTAGTATATATATATGGATATTAAATATTTATTTTGTGTATTTATTATAGTAATTATTGTAGCATAGATCTATATTTTGGGTGTGCTAATATAATGTACAATATAATATGTAGCTTTCTTGCATGCAAATATATATGTTACTACTTGTTAAATAATATAATTTATACATAAAATATTTTATAAAATATATTTATGTGTTTGATTGTGTAATTGTATTATTTATAATTATTATGAACTTATTGTATATTAATGTATATATTTTAGGTGTGCTTCTAGCCATATAAAATATGTACATTAATATGTACATGAGTTTGTAACAATTGGTATTTAATTATAAGTGTAGATGTGTATATATATAAGTATATAATTATTAGTTATTTAATTATATTGTATTATGATTTTAATGTATATATTATATATTGTATTTGTATATATTTATATGTATATATATATGTGTTTTGTGAGGTATAATAATTGTTATAATATAGTATTTTAATTATATGAATGTTGGGTTGTATATATATTATTTTAGGGTATATATTAATTATATTATTAGTATACTTTGTGTGAGTTCTTTTTGAATCTAATTTGATTCCTAAATTATTGTAATTTATCTCTATATTATTTTATAGATGTCTTGTGAGGTTGACTTTGGGTTTGACCATGTTTGACTTTAGTGGACTTTAGAGTTGACCATAGTTGACTTTTACCTTAGAATTGACTTATTGACCTAGAAGTTGCCTAGTTTGACTTGTTCTCTTTCCGGAACCTTGTATTAATGTGGTATTCCATGTCTAGGTCTTCGAGGCACCGAGTCAGACATTTGTGAGACTGTTCATTGGACTTCAGGCGAGTACATTCTCTGATAGTTTCTCATTTATGATATCCTCTATGTTCGTTGTATCTAGTGTAGATATACATGTTCTCTTGACACTATGGTTACACGGATTGGTATATCCGGATCTCGTCATGAGATGTTATTCCTTGGTATATGGTATATATGGTGCAAGTATTGTTTCATTGGTTATCTTGTACATGTACAGACACCGATTCTCGGGGAGACTAGCTATCTTCTTGGAGAATCTAGTGCCATAACGTACCGTGGTTGGATCTATTATACCAGTCGGGGTGGGGAGTATTTTAGTGTAGATATGTGATCATACCCTCCTTGTGCATGTCTTGTTCCTTGTGAGTGTTGATCATACACCGCACGTATAATCAGCCAGGCCATTATACTCTTGTGCAAGTTCCTAAGCCGATCACATGTTAAAGCTAGTACTCACACACTTAGTCATTAGTATTCTTGTTCTATCAGCATATTGTTCATTATTGTATTTTTTTCCAGTACTTCCTTATTGTCTATACATTTCTTGTATCTATTTATGCATCTTGTTATCCACAGCTACTTACTGTTACATAGTTTTTATCATTATTTGAGAACTGCTGTTAGGGTTGTACTCTGCTCCTTTCCTGACTGGATATATTTTTCCAGATGACACTGAGGAGTACCCTACCTATTATGGACCCCAGGATGTTGTGGGTTTAGATTCTGAGACCCTGGCTCAAGAGGGACTTATCCCAACTGAGACAGTTGACCCTGGAGTTGTAGCTTTATAGTTTTGTAGTATTCTTTGTACTGGATTTGTCTCCAGCATATTTCTGTATTTTTTCTTCAGACTCATTGATGTATTATTTTAGACTCATGAGTTGTATTGTGACTATTCTATTCTTATCTGATTCGTGTTCATTCTATCTTAGTTCTGTGATTGAGTACACTATCTTTTGGTGGTTCATTATATTAGATAGACTTTCTAGACAGCGTTCTACCGCCGATTCTGCGGCGTAGGCTGGGCGTTGTTTCCGACTAGTACCCTTACCCCGGGTGCGGGTCGTGACACTCCCTGCCATGGTATGCCGTATACAAGTTGGCCTGAGGGCCATTACTGATGGACTGCTTGCTGATGAAGCTCGGCGTGATAGCTTTCCCAGGGTAGAATTATCGTACCTGTATTTGATGGGATGGTTAATTCTCCATAACCTTAGGGTGATGTCTCCCGGCTCTGGCAGTAGTTCGGGAAGTAATTTCTTGCTGAATTACAAGAAGTCCACTTAGAACATGACCACAGTTTTAGACTGTCGGCGGGAACTAAATTTCAGTCACAGCTGGAAGCTCTTCTGCACAGTCCCCTCTGTACATCTCAATCAACAGGGGCGCAGACTTCAGGACCTAGGCGACAGGAAGACCGTTCTTTCTCCTGAAGCTTTTAATTGGTTGGTCTGCATTAGACCTTCCCATCTACTGTACAGAAGTGAAGACCAATGCTTCTTAGAACCCTACCTGCCTAGTCGGTTCGCCAGACAGTTTGGGTATGACCAATTGCATGTGGGCAATGTCGTCACCAGCTTTAAGTCCAGGGTGGACTTATCGATGGAGCGAGAGGGTGGCGATACTTCATCATGGGTTGCACTGAAGTAACTTTTACTGTGCCCGCGACTTCACTCTCCATGGAGCTGCGCATCCTCCACTCGTATGCCCAATTTTATGTGGCAACCAACACCTTCCATCGCAATTTTGATATGCGTGGAAGTTTCAGGATGCCCTCCTCCAAGTCCACGGGAAGAGACGATGTCCCATCAGTCTTCTCTGACGAGGGTGAAGATTCCGTCAATCCAGATGAACCTTTGTTGGCAGTATCGAGGGGTGAAATACCTCCGCCTGCAGGGCCTCTGGTCATCTCTGGTAAGCGAAGGGCTCCTGTTCTGAAGGAGACTTCCCCTCGCAAGAAGAAGAAGACGGTTGTTCGTCCTGTCAGGACTTCCCACCCTGAGGTTCCTGGAAGTGAACCTGCTGTTTCCCCTGTCGGGGACGATTCTTTGATTGGAGGTTCCTCGCCTTTTAGAGAGGGAACCTCTACAGTTCCGGCTGGCGGTGCCGGAGAATCTCTGTTTGAGGCTGTTGTCGCTACTACCACTTCAGGTAGTGGTACGAGATCGCCTTCGAGACCGAGCCGAATAAGGATATCTTTATCCAGATCAGCAACGGAAGAAACCCCTGTCGTGTCTGTAAGTGCACCCAGCGAGATTCCAACTGATGAACCTCGATTGGATCTGGGTGAAGACTCGGAAGAATACCTGTCAATGTCAGTTAGCACACCCCCTTCTCCAGGTATGATAGCTTGCTTAGCATCATTAAGAAATAATTTAGCTGTACTGGCTGCAGACGCGACATATATACCATCGGCCATGGGTAAATGTCGTCTTTATGCCTCTTTTAGGAAAATTAACATAATGTTGATATTAACTTTCTCTTGTCTTCTTTTCAGGGGAAGACATCTACGGGGAGGGTAGTATTGACGCGCCTTTTGGCACTGTTTCAGCTCCTGGCGATGACATGGAGGTACCCGACTTCGAAGAGGAAACATTTTCGGGTGCCGGCTCGCCCGAAGTGGTTTCGATATCTCAAGAGGAGGATGAGCCTGTCATTACGACAATGTCTCCTTTGAGTACGCCAGTCACTTCGTCTGTTGTTGGTGCATCTTCTTTTGTCGCACCATCTGTTGAGACGACGACTGTGGCAACGTCGTCAGCAGTCATTTCTGGAGGAAGGTTCACCAATATTGTAGCCACTCCCAACGTCTATTCGGATCTAGCCATGCTGACTGAGCAGTATACTAGTATCTTCTACACCACTTTGAAAATGCTGATATCGATGGTGTTGGAGAAGAATCTAGGCTTCGAGGCGCTGAAGAGGTCCTCTCAGTTTGCGATAGTGCCGATTAGAGGCTTCAACGACGCTGGGAGGGCTGACACGCTGGAGCAGATAGTTAATGGTTTGGAGGAACCCATTAACGAATATTTGCAGCTATCTCGAGGCAACATCGATGGTCTCGTTCAAGCTAGATATGACTTCTTAACTGCAGAGCTTGCTGGGCAAATAGAAGCTCTGAACAAATCCGTCCAGGAACAACAGCAGGAGATGGACCATGAGCTCACCGAATTGGAGTATGTCATTCCCCAGCTGACTTAGTGTGAAGTTAAATATGAGGAAGTGACAGCAAGGGTCCGTAGGTTGAGAGATGAACTCGCTCAAGCGGAGGAGAAGGTTGTCTCTTTGTCAGCATCTCGAGATGTGCTGAAGAATCAAATTGAGACTGCTCAGCAGAACCTGACGCATATGGGTGTCATCCATGCAGGTTTCGTACATGCTCGGTCCGAGCTGTCTGCCTTGAACAACGATGCGGCAAGGTTGGAGTGGGCTCGCGCAGACGTCTTGAACTCCAGGGATGAGAGAATGGTTACTCTGGTGCAGCAGATTCGTGACCTAACCGCTCCCCCCAAATGATGTACTTTTTTGCTTTTCAATGTACTTTTGCTCTTTCTGGGAATAATAAAGAGGCTTTTATCTGACTTTGTGGGCCCATCATTTTGGAATATAAATGACAGGTTTGGGTGAAAGTGATATCAGAGGTAATATGGACGTGATATACTCTCGGTAAGCTTCAGTTGGACATATCTATTCAGAGGTTATATGGACATGATAGAATATGCTCCAACTAAAATTTGTACACAAAACACTATCAGAGGTAATATGGACGTGATAGGTCTTGAAGTTCCAAATTAGTTAAACATATCTATTCAGAGGTTATATGGATATGATAGGATATGATCCAACTAGGATTGTTTTGGAAGTAGTATTGTCAGAATGAGATTTTTGCCATATTCCATTTGAGCAAAGGAGGTTAAGCATAGTACCTCTTAAGGAATTTGTCGTTGATAGGAGCCATTAACAAGTCTCCATTAGGCTTGGCTAACATGTAAGCGCCGTTTGAGAATGTCGTCTCGATCACATAAGGGCCTTCCCATTTTGGCTGGAATTTACCCTAACTCTTGTGAGTAATGATTATTGGCCTTCTCACAGCTAAAACTAGCTCGCCAACTTTGAACACTCTCTTATTTACTTTTTGATTAAAAGATCTGGAAATACGTGCCTGGTAGAGCGCGATGCGCTGTTGAGCTTGGAGGCGTTTCTCGTCTAATCCTTCTAGCTCTTGAAGCCTTAATAGGTTATTATTTTCTTGAGTCAACTCATTAGCCACCGCTATCCTGAGTGACGGAATTTGGATTTCAATGGGGAGGACTGCTTCACTCCCGTAGACCAATGATAATGGGGTACAACCTGTCGGTACTCGTACCGTTGTGCGGTATGTCCAGAGACATTCTCCTAGCTTCTCATTCCAATCTCTCTTGTTCGAAGAGACGAACTTTTTCAAGAGTTTGATAATGGTTTTGTTGAAAGCTTCCGCCAAACCATTAGTAGCAGAATTATATGCCGTAGAGGCCATATTTTGTCCATTTTTTATCACAAAATCGATGAAATACTTGGCTGATGAACTGAGGCCCATTGTCATGAATTATCCTTCGGGGTATCCCAAAACGATAAATGACATGATGCTTGATGAAGCTGATCACATTAGATGTCTTTACCTCAGCGAGAGGGATCACCTCTGCCCATTTGGAGAAATAATCCGTGATAGCCAGTATAAACCGGTGACCTCTGGAAAAAGATGGGTGAATAGGACCTATGATATCCATACCCCATGCTTCAAAAGGCCAGGATACAACCGTAGGATATAAATGTTCAGGAGGTTGATGTATAAAGTCTGCATGCACCTGACAAGCTTTGCATTGTCTTGTATATTTTATTACATCTGTGATCATAGTAGGCCAGTAATAGCCCATCCTCCTGATATGATCCTGTAGTTTAGGACCGGGTTGATGCGCTCCGCATACGCAGTCGTGAGCTTCACGGATAACCTGTTGTGCCTCGTCATCGGAGAGATATCTCAATAGTAGTCCGTCATAGGTCCGGCGATATAGATATTGTGAAGAAGCATCATGATAGAAGCATAATGATCGTCTTTTGACGGTTACTGGTTCTTTAGGGTCCTCCGGTAAGATTCCGTTCGCTACGAAATCTATAAAGGGACTTCTCCAGTCTCTCTTTAGAAGATCTGTGTTCACAGCGTAGCTGTGTTCTATGTAAAAGTTATTTTTCACATAGAATAAATCTCTGTTAAGAAGGATCATCGAATTCTGCCTTCTTATAGGAATAGCTAGATCTGCAGCTAGACTGGCTAGGGCATCAGCTTCCAGATTCTGAGATTGAGGTACATGTTTTAGGAAGAATCCTTTGAATGTCATGGCTATCTCGACCGTTGCTTGGTGATAAGGGATGAGGTCTGGATTTTGGACTTCATATATTCCTCTGACTTGATTGACGATCAGCAGAGAATCACCGAAAGCTTCCAGAGATTTGACGTCCAATTCTTTAGCGACTTGGAGCCCGATTAGTAAAGCGTTATACTCTGCCACATTATTAGAACATGGCTCGCTAAGAGAATATGCTCGATAGATGACGAGTTTATCAGGAGTAACCAGGATAATTCCTACTCCTGAAACCACGTTTTCCCTTGGACCAGTCCTGGAGGCACCATCGAAGAATAGTTGCCATGTATCACCTTCCACTGCGGAATTACATTCTGCAACTTCGTCGGGGATGTCCTTGTATAGTTTTGAGGTCTCCGGGATCGGGTGAGCATCTAGGAAATCAGCCAATGCTTGGCCTTTGATGGACTTCTGAGGGACATATACCATGTTATATGGTGTTAATAACATCGCACAAGTCGCGAGTCGGGAAGTAAGAACACTTGGCTTATTCATCAATACCCGAAGGGGATTGATCTTGGAGATGATATGAATAGTCTGGCCTATGACATAGTGTCATATCTTCTGGATAGCGAACATCAGAGCCAAGCATTCTTTCTCCACTGGATTGTACCGGTGTTTAGCTCCGACCATTATCCTGCTTAGGTAGTAGATAGCCTGTTCATGACCCACATCGTTCTTCTGTGCGAGAAGAGCTCCCAAAGAATGATCCATCGCTCGAACATACAGCAAGAATGGTCTTCCTGTGACGGGAGGCACCAGAACTGGAGGATTAGTGAGATAGCATTTGATATCATTAAACGCTTGCTGACAGGCCTCGTCCCATACGAAGGATACACCTTTCTTCATGAGACGAGAAAAAGGCTGACATCTCCCAGAGAGGTTGGATATGAATCTCCGGATATAAGCCAGACGACCTTAAAATCTCCTGAGTTCCCTCAGATTATGGGGTGGTCGCATTTCTAAGATGGCCTTGACTTTATCAGGGTCCACTTGAATGCCTTTAGCGGTAATGACAAATCCCAGGAATTTGTCACTGGATACACCAAGAAAGGACTTGGTAGGATTCATTTTGAGTTAATGTCGGCGCATCAACTCAAACACTGTCTTCAAGTCTTGGATGTAATCATCTTTGAGGCGGCTTTTGATAGCTATATCATCCACGTAACATTCTACTGTTTTGCATAAATGTTCATGGAATATGTTACTCATAGCCCGTTGGTACGTAGCCCCGGCATTCTTCAATCCGAAGGGCATGACTGTATAGCAATATACCCCCAATGGTGTCTGGAAGGCAGTATGCTTCTCGTCTTCAGGATGCATCTTGATTTGGTTATATCCTGAAAATTCGTCCATGAAAGACAAGCGTTGAAAACTGCATGTATTGTCGATCATGACGTCTGTAATGGGAAGAGAAAACTCATCCTTGGGGCAAGCTGCGTTCATATCTCGGTAATCGATGTAGTCACGTACTTTTCCATTTTTCTTCATGACCGGGACAACATTGGGGACCCGGTCAGGATGTTGTTCTTTCCTGATGAAGCCGCAGGCTATCTACTTCTTGATTTCAGCTTCGTTGGCGTCCATCATATCTGGGCAAAACTGGCGCTGGTACTGCTTTACAGGCTTCGAATCGGGCAATATATTGAGCTTGTGGGTAGCCACCTTTGGATCAAGACCTGGCATACCCTCATAATTCCATGCAAAGACGTCGATATATTCTTTTATCAGCTGGATTATTTCTTCCCTTTCTTCTTCGGAAAGATTGTTACTGATAAATATCGGCTTTGGCAAAAGTTCATCCCCAACATCAATCCGGATAACTTTATCTTCAGTGGGAGGTTCTCTCTGCTCGAACCGGAGTTCCCATTGTGTATCCATTTGTTGATCCCAAGAGTCATTCTGAAATGGTTCAGATTCTTGTTCGTCTGCTTCGAAAGAATCTGTCAATACCGTATTTACTGATAATGTTCGTTCGAGAGCATCAGATGAGTCAGAGGGCGATGAGCCATTTTGAGAAGAGGAAAAGATATCCTCATTTGACTCAGAAGTTGCAAGGGAGGTGGTGTACCCTAACCCAAAACGAGTTTGTTGGCAGTAGGGATCACCGTGCAGCGGCATTCGTCTGCATTTCCCGTAGTTGAGGTCTGGTTCCAGCTTCAAGTCATAACCCATACTTTGCATAATCTTCAAAGCTTGCGGGCTGTATATGTGAACCTGTATTTTACCAACATCGTCATCGGGAGAATCTTCTTGTACAGTCGGTCCATTGCGCATGCGACGGAAGACTATTGAACGCTGACTGCTGCAAGTAGGTGGGACAATGAAGATAGAATCCTCATGTGGTCCATATGTCGTGATGACATTGGATAATGACGCTACTTCCCATACATACGGATGATAGAAATATATAGCTTCCAAGAATTTTTGTGCTACAGGTTCTATATCGTCATGGGGAAGGGATTCCTGATTCGGAATTTGAGCGTCAATATACTGGAAAATAGGATCTTTATTATCATCAGAAACCACATTCCTGGTCATATTTACATCAGCCGGCTGTTTGATGCGCCGAAGGTTGATGACCAAGGGTGGAGGCTTCTGGTTCAAAGTGATCACTAGAGGATCACCTCCTTTTCCTGACCTGGTTTTGTTCAGGTGGATAGCCATGGGCTCCATGGCTTTTGGACGAGTAGTTCGCCCTTTCACCTTGATTGACAGAGGTTGCTTGGCAGAGGGTTCTTCTGGCTCCCGGTGGGATTCCTTCTCTATTTCGCTTGATACCTCCTCCATGTAGTCTTGAGTGTACAACATGGCATCGGAGTAGTAGGATTCTACTCCTTTAAACGGGTTCAGGTTAGTAAACTCCGTTTATATTGTTCCTTGGGCATCTACATATTTAAAGCATTGATGCAGAGTCGAAGGAACGATGTTGTGGTCGTGGATCCAAGGTCTGCCCAGCTGAATGTTGTAGAATACCTCTGAATCAATGACATAACATATGGCCACTGATCTAAGGTCGCCAATCTGGATCCTCAGGCGAATTTTCCCCAATGGCTTACTCTTTCTGGTGTTGAAACCCACGATTGTAGTGGTGGTGTAAGCCAATTCACTGGTAGAAATCCTCAGCGGTCTGAGCAGACTATGAGGAATGATGCTAATCGATGATCCCGGATCTATATGAATCCGATCAACCTCCATAGAACCGACATACCCGGTATAGTAGAGGGGTCTTTCATGCCTGTTATATTTTAACAGCATGTCATCTTGAGTGAAAGTGATATTCGGGACCACCTCCATCACACTGTGGCATTGAGGATATACCACGGGTTCTTCGTCAGGGGACTTGAGCTGGGTCAAGTATGCATCTGGTTGCATTAACGCTTAACTCAGGGCTTGACGAGTGTCTTGAAAAAGCCTGAGTAGTTCGAAGATGGACAACCTGGCTTGTGTATTAGCCAATTGGGCCAGGATGTCGAAGTTGTATGGCTTCTCTAAACATTTGTTTTGAATGTTTTTCAAAGGTTTATCGAAGCGCACTTCTTTTTGCTTCCCCTTGTCTGCCGAAGTTGGTCTCGAAGGACCGGCCTCTGGTACGGCAGGTTCTGGTTCCGAAGGCTTGGCAGCTGAAGTGTCTACCGGCGCATCTTCCTGACTTGCTCCATATTCCTTGAGGTAAGCTTTCCCTGACCGGGTCCCAGTAGCCAAAACCTCATCTTCTGATGTTGAGTGTACCATAAACATGTGACATGGTTTACGTTTCGAGTTCTTCTTAGACTTAGCCTTAGCAGCTTGAGTCTCTTCCTCGATCTCTGATACCAGATCTGGATGAACCCACATAATCTCGCCTCGCTGGGTAGTTAGGGGTACCAGGTCATGATTTTGACCCCTAGCTGGAGGGAGATTAATGATGTTCATCGTTGTCCGGGAAATAGGTGTAACACCATCCGGGACTTCTTGGGGAGGCAGATCGCCAAATTATAGAGAGATCATGTTGGCTGTGACCGTCTTCTCGTTGTTGCGCAGAGTGATGGCCTTAGCATCGATCAGTTCTTGGATCTTTCTCTTTAGTATATAATACGCCTTTGTAGGGTGGTGTATGTATCTATGGAAGATGCAGTACTTGGGGTTATTGGTACTGCCGACTTCATCGGGCCACTTCACCTCAGGGAGGGTAATCTTGCCGCTGTTGACGAGACACTCGAATATGCTCGGAATATTGTCTTCGTCGAAGGAGTACACTTCAATGGGCCTGGAAGTCCCAGGTTTTGTCTGTGTAGTTGTCGCAGTCTTTGGCCTGGACGTATTGATTGCCAGAGCTTCTTTTCCTTTGGCACCAAGAGGATGGTCGATGTTGCAGGATGACCTCTTGCCTTTATCAGAGGCCGAGATTATGATGCCATTATCACGCGCCTTCTGACTGTTGTCCTCAACGGCTACCGCTGAGATGATGAAAGAGGGCAAATCATGGAACTGATATGGTCCCGTGAACACCGAGATCACCGGAAGAAGGTTCTTCCTGTAAATGTCCACCAATACCGAGTCTGGAATTCCTGGAGGCATTTGCAAAGTAGCTTGACGAAAACGTTCGATGAAAGTGCGAACGTTCTCTTTTTCCTTCTGCTTCACTTCGATGAGAGAGGACATAGACATGTCCATTCCTCCTTCGTAGAATCGCACGAAGAATAAAGTCTTAAAGTCTTCAAAGGACGTAATACAGTTGTCCACAAGACTATGGTACCACTGATAAGCCACCCCCGAGAGACAGCCTTTGAACACTCGAGTGAGGAGGGCGTCATTCCCTTGCAATAACACCGTTATCATACTGAAGTAGTTCATGTACTGACTCGGTGATATTTTTCCCTCAAACAAAGTCATAGTCTGTGGTTTGTATTTAGGAGGGAAAGGGACCTCATCCCAAACAGCGGGTTAAGGTTGGTTGATTCCCAATTTCTTGAGCTGATCTTTGTGCTTCAAGGCATCAAATTGGGCTTTCAACTCCCGTACTGCCTGCATCGGATCTTCAGCCGATAGCGGGACCACGGAGTGATGAGGGATCGGTTGTACTGCGACTCTAATAGGAGGTAATACATTCTCCGAGTGGGGATGTGGGGGAGCTGCTGACTCTTGATCTAGAGTAGGCTCCTAATTTGCGTTGGATGGTGTTAAGTCCACCCCCACACGTATCTGAGTTGGAGGGACCGATGCTTGGGCCATAGCAGCTGTGTGTTGAGTCAGCATCATCTGGTGCATGTTCTCCATCATGGATTGTATCTCTTTCAAAGACGTCTCCAGTACAGCAATGCGTTGCTCAGTGCTCCCTGACGGGGAAGCTTCCTCGCGTTCATCTTCAATGGCATAGACTCCCATCTTCCTGGGTGTCATTGAAGGATTACTATAGGTCTCTGTAGAAGTTGACTCTATACTTTCAGCATCTGATTCTGGAAACTGGCGACCCCTAGCATCGGAATCAGAAGAGTACGAAGCCGGATGTCGTGACTTCGAACGGGTGTTTCGGAACACCCCAGCTTCAGCGTTCTTAAGGAGCTTGTCGAATCTCCTTTGGCTTGGACGTCTTGAGTTCGACCTTCCTCTAGGAACATGTGAAGCCATGTTCACTGATGCATGTGTGGGCTCTTCTTCCTGGAAAGACAGAGAGTAGTTCAAACAGTCGAAAACTGACCGTTTTGCTTCAGAACCGCAATAATTAACTACAATCCTATGGCTATTACAATAGTGCTTGCTAGGAGGCGTAATAGACATGCTAGAAGATCCCCTGTCCTTGCGCTTCTGGATCAGATACTCACGCAGGTCAGGAGAATTTACAAAAGAAGAAGAAGAAGATGGCTTGTTCCTTCTGTTCACATCAGCGGGCATGCGGATGTTGGTAACCATAGTTCTCCCTGTGACACCCGTATACAACAGGTTGGCCATCTGGGTAGCGGATGATCCCTGGGGAGTGTGTCTTTCTGCAAATTGAGCCTCCTTTATGCTGAGGGACTTCACCTGGCGTATTTTGTAGTTCTGCTCAGGCTGGCGTAAAACTGAGGAGGTCCTCAATCGGCCATTAGCTTCTCGCGTAATCCGGAGGGCGGACAGATTCTTCCCTTGGTGGCGTAAAGGTCGAGAAGTTGAGTAGTCCGCCACTTGTTTTCCCTTGCGTAGATTGCAGGAATTATCGGCTTTTTCATGGAGGGCAGATGCATTTTTACGTGCGGAGTGCGTTTGGAATTCCTGACTTGGCGCTAAGGTATTGCCAGAAATTCTGTCTGTCACGTCACCGACGGGAGACGGAGTTTTACGTACAGAGCGCGGAGTAGACTTCTGGACTAGAGCTGAGGCATTGTCCGAAGTTTTGTCTGCCATGTCACGAACGGGAGACAAAGTTTTACGCGTAGAGCACGGAGTAGACTTCTGGACTAGCGCTGAGGCATTGTCCGAAGTTTTGTCTGCCATGTCACGGACGGGAGACAGAGTTTTACGCGCTGAGCGCGAAGGTTGTGCAGCTACAACCTGGCTGGTCGGAGAGATCGGAGAGTCAGCAGGAATGGTAGGGGATGTCTTGGGCATCCAGACCTTACGCAGCTTCCTGTTGTCTTGGACAGAGAGAGAGTGAGAGCTACCCCCTGCTCGAAGCATATCTTCGTAGGCAGACTGGTCGAACTGGACGACCAGGGTCTTCTTCACGGATCCTACGGATACCGCATCGTGTTGAGCAATTGCTTTCTCGTCAGAAGAGAAAGACGTCCCCAGCAGAGTCGCCATCTTGTATTTGATAATAAACAAAAGAAATAAAACGAGGTTTATACGAAATTCGCTCTTTGGTTTACAAACAAGAAGTACAATTAATCCTATACGAGGGTGTCAAGTATAATTTTTAATCTGGGTAAATATTGCTATAGGAGTCTGATCTGCAGTCGATCACTTTATCCCTTGGACCACACGATGATGAAGAAGTGTCGTAGAAGACAGAGAAAGCTTCGAAGGTTGCAAAGGAGAGTGGATGCTCGATACCAAAGTCGTCGATCACTACTCTTTGCCTGAGCTCTGGATCCTTCTCTCTCAAAGACTTTTTGACTCTCGATCTTAATTTCTTCCACCTTTCTCCTTGGAGTTTTTGACCCTTTTTTCGACCTCGGACCTCTGTCAATAGAAGTCTCTATTTATAGGGTTTTAGTGACAGTAACCCTTCAGTCGGCGTAAAAGCCGGGTAATGGAGAGTATGGTACTTTTTACGCGATGGTTACAATAACTGTTACCCACGTATAAACGATCTTCTGAATCTGCGTGTGACGCGTGTCCTATTGAGGGATAATGCGTATAACGGCTGCGAAGATCACGGCATAAAAGCCACGTAGGTAGTTATCCCTCGCGTAGAAGAGGTTGGCGTAGAAGCCAATAACTGTCACCATGGCGTAGAAGCCAAGTACTCATCATCAAACTGGCATAGAAGCCAAGTAGGCGTAGAAGCCGAATAAGCGTAGAAGCCGAATAGGCGTAGAACCGGATGCTGCACAGACGGGTAGCTAGCGTAGAAGATAGCTGATCCTCCTTCCTTGACTGAGGTCTTGAGCGAATTCTGGACAAAATAGCCTTAATACGCACCAATGCATATGTATCCTGAGTTGGCGTATTTCAAGGAGATAGCGTACAGCGTGCTCCTCATAGCTGAAAATAGCCCGGTGGCGTATTGTGCAAAAGCGATGATGTAGATGTCTTAGCGAAAATCATGGCTTTTGGAGATATAATTAAATCTCTCGCATTAAATGCAGAGATCTACCCCCATCCTACACATTAAATGCAGAGGCGTGCCTCGAAGACCTGTCACCATGCCGAGCATTAAATGTAGAGACGTGTCTCAAAGATCTGCTACCATTTTACGCATTAAATACAGAGACGTGCCTCGAGCTCTGTACGAAGAGAAGCTTTTGACGTGGCAGTCTGTTTGTCTTCTGCGGAGCGTAAAAAGCTCATATCTGCCTGTGTAAAACTAGGTAGCGTATTCCCTTGTATACGTAAAAGCAGTTTACGCCAAGGAAATATCACTAAACGACAGTTTGGGTCGCTGTGCCACGCCATCATTACAACCGCCGTCTAGATAGTCGTGCAGTACTCTTTATCAGGAGTCAGATGTAAGGTTCACTGCATGATTTGACAGGTTCATTCGAGGAATATGAAGCATTTCTCGTACACTTTAATGCTGCATTAAAAGTGGATGAGTTTTACGCCATAAAGGCGATATAGCACCCTTTTTACGCTGAAGCAGCCTGGACATACTGCATTACGCGGATAGTCCTTGAGCTTATATTTTACGCTATGCTTAGCGAGAAAGCTCTGTTGTACGCCGATGGCTCTGAAGTTATATTTTATGCTGTCCAGCACTAAAATGCTGAGTACAACTCCTCAGCGTATTTTTTATGCTGCTACAACTAAGGCTCATGGCCTCGCAGTTTACTCTGAAACTACGGCAGCCAAATGTCTGTCCTATACGTCTACTAATTGTCTTCCCCGCCCAATGTCAATGTACAAGTCGCAAACACGACGTGGACATCTCATACTATAATGCAAGTCTCTAAAGAAATAAACGACTAAGCTAAATACCGTCACACGTACTGCTCATACCGATGGCCAGTCGAGAATGAGGCACGCGTCCCTACATTAACTCACTCTGTGACACATTAACTCACTCTTTGACGTGTAATAATACGTGTCAAGGCCTGGGGAGTAATACCGATAACTCTACAACTTTAGGTGGGTCCACTAGACACTAAGTCAGACACAAGTCCTAACGTCAACGCCTTCGTTGACTGCACCCGAGTCTCTCTCGGACACGTACAATTAAAATAATAAACATGCAGCTAATAATACAAAATTTAAACAGTACAAGAAGGCAAGATATACTTGCCTGGAACTCTGGTGTGCACAAGCAATGCTCCGGAACCAACAGTCAAGGTAGCACTGTCTCGGATGTCTACGAACAGATAACAATAATTATAAATCACTATATTACTCTTGCTTAATTACTTATGCTAACATAGTACATGTATACATACCTATCATATATACATATACCTATATTAGATAAATTTTATATACATACATATATATACAATTATATATATATATACATAATTCACATATATATATAGTAATAATACATTTAATACATAAATATATTAAATGTAAATACATAATTACACACACACACACACACACACACACACACACACACACACACACACACATATATATATATATATATATATATATATATATATATATATATATATATATATATATATATATATATATATATATATATATACACACATTAATACATTGAATAAACATATGTACATATATACCTATACATATATATAACACATATATACGTATATATATACACACTAAACATATATACATACATATAATACATATATACATTAAATAATATATATAAATATATACATATACATAATAATACATTAACATAGTAGATAATATATATAAATACATATATATGAATACAACAATACATATATACATGTACATATATATATATATATATATATATATATATATATATATATAACAAACCATACATATACAAACATATATTCATATGTACATATATACATTATTATAATATACATACCTATCATATATACATATAAATAATACATATATACATTATAACATATATACATTTATACCTCGTTATACATATATACATATATATATATAAATATACTATCATATATACATATATACATTATTACATATATATACATATACCTTTATACATTATATATACATATATATATATACATCATATATACATATAAATATACTTATATACATTATTACAAAATATGCGTATACGACGCACGTACCTATACGTCGATCGTGCCCGGTGGAGGGGGTTGTCCGCTGCATGTGGGCCATCTCCGGCGAGGGAGGGCGGAGCTCCGGCGGGGGTGCACAGCAGTAGCAGCAGCTCCCTGGCAATGGCAGTAGCAGCAGCAGTTACAGCAGCTGTGGTGGCCGCCAGCTGTGGCAGTGGCTGTGGTGGCGGGTTGCTGGTAGCGGGGGAAAGGTCGTAGATGGTCGGGGTGATGGTGGCGAGTGGTGGCGGCAGGGGGTGGTCCGACGTCGACTGGGGAAGGGTGGCGGCCAGGTGCTGTGCTGGTGGCGGCCAGAGGTGGTGGAGTTGCCGTCCGGTCCGAAAAAAGGGGAAGGGTGCTCGGGTTGAAGATGGGGATTCGGGTAGAGTTTAGGTTTGGGTTGATTTAGGTGAATTTTTTTAGGAAAAGATGTATTTATACATGTGAAGGGGCTTGAAGGTTGACCTGAAGGGGTTAGGCTTAGTCAACACCTCTTGGGATAGGCCTTGGCATGACATGGGGTATTTGGAGGGCCATAATTGCATTGTTTAAATACAATGATAGGTTTAAAATAAAGGGGGCGATGTTGCGCGTTTGCACATTCCGAAAATTATGGAAAAATTTCTATGAAGGAGAAAGTTGGAATTCTTTATGTATTATCCAATGGTATGGACACCTCCATGCATTTTTGCATAAAAATGCCCAATAATTAGGAAAATTGCACAAAGATGGAAATTGGGTTTTTAATTAAATTAAAATTAGTGCGCGCGGTGTTCTCGAATTAATTAGAAGTACATGAGGATAAAATTAGGTGGGACGCAAGTATCATAGACGTAGAGGATTCAAAATAGAATATTATCATAATTTTGGTTTGCGCACAAAACGGTCAAGATTGTGTCTCCAATTGCGATTGGAACGCACATGAGTACAAAGTTGGAATTTGTTTAGAATTAAGAAATAACGTCCGCGACGATTATTGTGCGACTAAAATGTAGCATGAGAGAGTATTATTATGAGTTATACAAAGGTCAGAATGGTAGGCGGGCACGTCTAGGATAAGGTTATAAAATTTGTAGGAAGGCAATGGTTAGTGAGGTGCTCCAATTATCGAAGCGACGGTAAGGTGCACTAGGAGATATAATATTGTACAAAATTCTAAAATATTGTAATCTAATTCTAATTGTCACCAAATTAAATCCTAGTCTCTCAATCTAAACTAATAAACCTAAATTTGGTCAAGGGGGTTTATAATCTACCCAACTTATAAGAATTTCGTCCTCAAAATTAAAATAACACATAATATGCTATAAATCATCAAGCAATGTTACGGACATACCTAGGACTGGTGGAGCTGGTCTTTGTACTATTTGTTGGGCTCTATCGACATATTGGGAACAATCCTGAGCTTGATATTGGTTTGATCCGCACCTCAAACATAGTCCTAATCTTCTTCTATAATCTTTCTGAATATGTCCCTTCTTTCTGCAAAAGTGACAGGTCGGTAGCTCTCTCTGTTGATACGGCACAATCTTTTGTTGCGTCTGCACTTCTGGATGACGGATTGGTCCTCCTGTTCTGGGCTGGGCTCTGGCTGGTGTGGTCGTGCTGGAACGTCTTGCTCCTCTGCCGATGGCCTCCTGGATCCTTGCCTCTGAAAGAACCTCCTCATAAGAAATCCTCGTCTGGGTGGTAGTGTACCTTTGTAGCTCGAAAGTAAGGCCGTGATAGAATCTTTGGGCCTTCTCTAGATCGTTGGGTATCAAGACGACACCAAATCTGCTGAGTCGGCTAAACTCCGCGTCATATACGTCAACAGTCATGTTCTCTTGTTCTAGATTTTGGAACTGGGAGTACAGGGCATTTCTGACTGTAGCCCGGAAATACTTTGCATTGAAGTACTCTAAGAACTGCTCCCATGTCTGTGTCTTGCCTACACTGCGCTCTATAGAATCCCACCAGTGATGGGCGTTGCCTTTTAGTTGGGCCCTCACTGTGGTCATCCAAAGGTCTGGATGCAGTTGTGAAGCCTCTAGTAGCATCTCCGTATTGGTGACCCAATCGGAGATCTCCTCTGCAGTCTCGTTGCCTGAAAAAGTATCTGGGCCCATCTGGCAGAACCACCGTACAGTACCACCTGTCTGAGCTGGTGGAGGTGCTGGTACGGGTACTGGGGCAGGTGTCCTCTCTAGAACGGCCATCAAACTCTGTCTCAACGTCTCGGTCTGGTGCCACTGTACCTGCATCATGGCCTGGAAGAACTGAAGCATATGTGGCTGTCCATCTGATTATGGCATCTGGGGTGGATAAGGTGGAGGTGGTGTCAATGGGACCTCCGGCTGTGCGGTAGGTGTCTTCTCGGATGTCGGCCTCTTAGTTTGGCCCTCGAAATACTGTGTGGGGATCGTCTAGGAAGTCTGTCCTTTGTGCTGCTGTGTAGGATCGCCCTGAGAAGTCTCACACCAATGTATCAGCGGGGCCTATAGAATTACCGGGGCCTGCAGTGGTGGTTGCTCTCCAGGTGGTCCCTGGGATATCTCTTCTCTCTGGGTGGTGTCGGCTGGCACCACTGCACTGGGTGCTCCTCGTCCACAGCTCAAGTTCATCTTGCTGCAAGAAATATAACTTCATTAAAAGAGTACGGGAATAACAAACGGGATGCAGATATTCAATTAACCAATACAAAGGAGGTTCAAAGGTGGTAATCAAAGTGGATGAGATCTATTAATTTCTATCCTATTGCAGGCTCGCTAGGCATGTTACCATACCACAAGCGATAAACAGGACCTGCATGGGCCACCACTAAAATCATGTCACGCCCCAGTCCCAAAATACATGGGACCAGGCTATGTGGCAATAGCCAGTTGATACGTCTCCGAGGATATCCTAATTTAATAGATCCTAACAAAGAGTGCTACGCTGTCCTAAATACTAACAAGTCCAATATCAACAACAATAGGTAATCTAATCTCATCCACAATATAAGCAAGAAGTACTAAAATAAATACTGGAAATAAATATCAGTCTGAAATATCATAGTGCAACCCAAGATGTCTGGTGGGAACAAACCCATTACTATGACAAAATAAAAGTACTGAATGACAAATAAAAAGAGTAATGACTAGGCATCGACTGACTAGATAATGATGCTCCAATCCTAGGCAGAAGGCCTACCAGATGATCACGAAAACTCTGACAGTAGCACCTCTAGCTCCTCCTCGGATGCGTACCTCGTCTCCTGTCCGGGTCTGTACACTATAGGATAATATGCCTCGTCCAAATCTGGAAAGGGACCAGGTCCTCAGAGAGACATAATAGATACATAGAAGCATGCCATAAAGTAAATACTGTAAAAACTCAAGGGTGAACTAACCAGCTATGTGAATGTACTTTGAAGAGTTGGATTTCTTCATGTATTATCCAATGGTGTGGACACCTCCATGCATTTTTGCATAAAAATGCCCAACAATTAGGAAAATTGCACAAAGATGGAAATTGGGTTTTTAATTAAATTAAAATTAGTGCGCGTGGTGTTCTCGAATTAATTAGAAATACATGGGGATAAAATTAGGTAGGACGCAAGTGTCATAGACGTAGAGGATTCAAAATAGAATATTATCATAATTTTGGGTTGCATAAAACGGTCAAAATTGTGTCTCCAATTGCGATTGGAACGCACAAGAGTACAAAGTTGGAATTTATTTAGAATTAAGAAATAACGTCCGCGACGATTATTGTGCGACTAAAATGTAGCATGAGAGAGTATTATTATGAGTTATACAAAGGTCAGAATGGTAGGCGGGCACGTCTAGGATAAGGTTGTGAAATTTATAGGAAGGCAATGGTTAGTGAGGTGCTCCAATTATCGAAGCAACGGTAAGGTGCACTAGGAGATATAATGTTGTACAAAATTCTAAAATACTGTAATCTAATTCTAATTGTCACCAAATTAAATCCTAGTCTCTCAATCTAAACTAATAAACCTAAAATTGGTCAAGGGGGTTTACAATCTACCCAGCTTATAATAATTTCATCCTCGAAATTAAAATAACACATAATAAGCTATAAATCATCAAGCTATGTTACGGACATACCTAGGACTGGTAGAGCTGGTCTTTGTACTATTTATTGGGCTCTATCGACATACTGGGAACAATCCTGAGTTTGATATTAGTTTGATCTGTACCTCAAACATAGTCCTAATCTTCTTCTACAATCTTTCTGAATATGTCCCTTCTTTCTGCAAAAATGACAGGTCGGTAGCTCTCTCTGTTGATATGGCACAATCTTTTGTTGCGTCTGCACTTCTGGATGACGGATTGGTCCTCCTGCTCCGTGCTGGGCTCTGGCTGGTGTGGTCATGCTGGAACATCTTGCTCCTCTGCCAATGGCCTCCTTGATCCTTGCCTCTGAAAGAACCTCCTCATAAGAAATCCTCGCCTGGGTGATAGTGTACCTTTGTAGCTCGAAATTAAGGCCGTGGTGGAATCTTTGGGCCTTCTCTATATCGTTGGATATCAAGACGGCACCAAATCTGCTGAGTCGGCTAAACTCCGCGTCATATGCGTCAACAGTCATGTTCTCTTGTTCTAGATACAGAAACTGGGAGTACAGGGCATTTCTGACTGTAGCCCAGAAATACTTCGTATTGAAGTACTCTAAGAACTGCTCCCATGTCTGTGTCTTGCCTACACTGCGCTCTATAGAATCCCACCAGTGATGGGCGTTGCCTTTTAGTTGGGCCCTCACTGCGGTTATCCAAAGGTCTGGATGCAGTTGTGAAGCCTCTAGTAGCATCTCCGTGTTGGTGACCCAATCGGAGATCTCCTCTGCAGTCTCGTTGCCTGAAAAAGTATCTGGGCCCATCTGGCAGAACCACCGTACAGTACCACCTGTCTAAGCTGGTGGAGGTGCTGGTACGGGTGTTGGGGCAGGTGTCCTCTCTAGAACGGCCATCAAACTCTGTCTTAACGTCTCGGTCTGGTGCTACTGTGCCTGCATCATGGCCTGGAAGAACTGAAGCATCTGTGGCTGTCCATATGATTGTGGCATTTGGGGTGGATAAGGTGGAGGTGGTGTCAATGGGACCTCCGGCTGTGCGGTAGGTGTCTTCTCGGATGTCGGTCTCTCAGTTTGGCCCTCAAAATGCTGCGTGGAGATCGTCTGGGAAGTCTATCCTTCGTGTTGCTGTGTAGGATCACCCTGAGAAGTCTCACACCAATGTATCAGCGGGGCCTGTAGAATTATCGGGGCCTGCAGTGGTGGTTGCTCTCCAGGTGGTCCCTGGGATATCTCTTCTCTCTGGGTGGTGTCGGCTGGCACCACGGTACTGGGTGCTTCTCGTCCACTGCTCAAGTTTATCTTGCTGCAAGAAATATAACTTCATTAAAAGAGTACGGGAATAACAAACGGGATGCAGATATTCAATTAACTAATACGAAGGAGGTTCAAAGGCGGTAATCAAAGTGGATAAGATCTATTAATTTATATCCTATTGCAGGCTCGCTAGGCATGTTACATACCACAAGCGATAAACAGGACCTGCATGGGCCACCACTAAAACCATGTCACGCCCCAGTCCCAAAATACACAGGACCAGGCCATGTGGCAATAGCCAGTTGATACGTCTCCGATGATATCCTAATTTAATGGATCCTAACAAAGAGTGCTACGCTATCCTAAATACTAACAAGTCTAATACCAACAACAATAGGTAATCTAATCTCATCCACAATATAACCAAGAAGTACTAAAATAAATACTGGAAATAAACATCAGTCTGAAATATTATAGTACAACCCAAGATGTCTGGTGGGAACAAACCCATTACTATGACGAAATAAAAGTACTGAATGACAAATAAAAAGAGTAATGACTAGGCATCGACTGACTAGATAATGATGCTCCAATCCAAGGCAGAAGGCCTACCAGATGATCACGAAAACTCTGACGGTAGCACCTCTAGCTCCTCCTCGGATGCGTACCTCGTCTCCTGTCCGGGTCCGTACACTGTAGGATAATATGTCTCGTCCAAATCTGGAAAGGGACCAGGTCCTCAGAGAGATATAACAAGATACATAGAAGCATGCCATAAAGTAAACACTGTAAAAACTCAAAGGTGAACTAACCAGATACGTGAATGCACTTTAAAGACAACCTTGGTACGTATGGGTAGGTGAAAGGTATAAAGCGTAGCGTCGAGCCAGAGGCTAAGTATCTGGCATTAGCTGTAAACTGGATGCCAGATGTATATGCTGACTACATCACCGATCATGATAGTGTGCAGCTAGTTACCTCTGTCGGATGTATCGACAAGCATATATGCCCATACATACCTATCATATATACATATATCTATATTAGATAAATTTTATAAACATACATACATATATATATATATAATTATATATATATATACATAATTCACATATATATATTTATAGTAATAATACATTTAATACATAAATATATTAAATGTAAATACATAATTACATATATATATATATATATATATATATATATATATATATATATATATATATATATATATATATATATATATATATATATATATATATATATATATATATATATATATATATATACACATTAATACATAGAATAAACATATGTACATATATACCTATACATATATATAACACATATATACGTATATACATACACACTAAACATATATACATACATATAATACATATATACATTAAATAACATATATACATATACATAATAATACATTAATACACTAGATAATATATATAAATACATATATATGAATACAACAATACATATATAAATACATATATACATGTACATATATATATATATATATATATATATATATATATATATATATATATATATATATATATATATATATATATATATATATATATATATATATAACAAATCATACATATACAAACATATATTCATATGTACATATATACATTATTATAATATACATACCTATCATATATACGTATATACATATAAATAATACATATATACATAATATACATATATACATTATAACATATATACATGTATACCTCGTTATACATATATATACATATATACATATAAATATACTATCATATATACATATATACATTATTACAAATATATACATATACCTTTATACATTATATATACATATATATATACATCATATATACATATATATACATATAAATATACTTATATACATTATTACAAAATACGCGTATACGACGCACGTCCTATACGTCGATCGTGCCCGGGGGAGGGGGTATCCGCCGCACGTGGGCCGTCTACGGCGAGGGAGGGCGGAGCTCCGGCGGGGGTGTACAGCAGTAGCAGTAGCTCCCTGGCAATGGCAGTAGCAGCAGCAGTTGCAGCAGCTGTGGTGGCGGCCGGCGGTGGCAGTGGCAGTGGTGGCGGGTTGTTGGTAGCGGAGGAAAGGTCGTAGGTGGTCGGGGTGATGGTGGCGGGTGGTGGCGACAGGGGGTGGTCCTGCGTCGACTGGGGAAGGGTGGCGGCCAGGTGCTGTGGTGGTGGCGGCCAGAGGTAGTGGGGTTGCCGTCCTGTCGGGAAAAGGGGGAAGGGTGCTCGGGTTGAAGATGGGGATTCGGCTAGAGTTTAGGGTTAGGTTGATTTAGGTGAATTTTTTTAGGAAAAGATGTATTTATACATGTGAAGGGGCTTGAGGGTTGACCTAAAGGGGTTGGGCTTAGTCAATACCTCTTGGGATGGGCCTTGGCATGATATGGGGGTGTTTGGAGGGCCATAATTGCATTGTTTGATGGCAAGGATAGGTTTAAAATAAAGGGGGCGATGTTGCACGTTTGCACATTCCAAAAATTATGGAAAAATTCTTATGAAGGAGAAAGTTGGATTTCTTCATGTATTGTCCAATGGTGTGGACACCTCCATGCATTTTTGCATAAAAATGCCCAACAATTAGGAAAATTGCACAAAGATGAAAATTGGATTTTTAATTAAATTAAAATTAGTGTGCGCGGTGTTCTCGAATTAATTAGAAGTACATGGGGATGAAATTAGGTGGGACACAAGTATTATAGACGTAGAGGATTCAGAATAGAATATTATTATAATTTTGGGTTGTACAAAATGGTCAAGATTGTGTCTCCAATTGCGATTGGAACGCACAAGAGTACAAAGTTGAAATTTATTTAGAATTAAGAAATAATGTCCGTGACGATTATTGTGCGACTAAAATTTAGCACGATAGAGTATTATTATGAGTTATACAAAGGTCAGAATGGTAGGCAGGCACGTTTAGGATAAGGTTGTGAAATTTGTAGGAAGGCAATGGCTAGTGAGGTGCTCCAATTATCGAAGCAACGGTAAGGTGCACTAGGAGATATAATGTTGTACAAAATTCTAAAATACTGTAATCTAATTCTAATTGTCACCAAATTAAATCCTAGTCTCTCAATCTAAACTAATAACCCTAAATTTGGTCAAGGGGGTTTACATGCAGTCTCTGTTAGGGTATACTACTAACTATATTCTAACAAGAAAATCACAAATACAAGCTACGGTACTAAGGAATCAATCAATCAATCAAATAGAAAGGAACAGAAGGAAAGAAAAGAACAGAACCTGCTAACACATTACCTGCAGTATCGGTCTCCTCGACCGTTATCGCAAATGCCCCGCCCTGCAGGGGTGGCTCCCTTCGCAGGTGTTGAGCAATCTGCGGTTCTCCAGGTGGCCTAACTGGATCTCTATGATTTGGGGCTGCTCGCTGGCCGGGAAGATAAGAAGCTAGTAGACAATCCCTCACTCGATGTTCCACAGTGCCACAGTGCAAACAAAGTCCTAGCCTCGTTCTACAGCTCTCCCAAAGGTGACCTGGCTTCTTATAAAAATGACAAGTCTGCTATGTCTCTCTCGGAGGCTGCTGCTGGTCCTTCTGAACATGAACCGGTGCCTGACACTGCAGTAGATATTGAAACATCCTCGGCTGTTGTTGAGTATGGGGACGCTTGGTCGGTCCTGCGCTACCGTTCGTATCTCCAGAAATATTACGACTCCTCTTAGGCCTGAGATCCAGATCCTCTTATGCAATCTGGGCATCCATCAAGATATCCTTAAAGGTAGCGGTACGACGACCAGAAGTGCGCGACCTAATCTCTCTTGTCAGCCCCTTCCTAAACTTTCGGACTCGATCTCCTGGGTCCCGAATCATAGACGATGCAAAATGGCTCAAATGACAAAATTCTGCGGCGTACTCGTCGACCGACATATTTCCTTGGACCAAGTCATGAAATTGACTTTCCAAAGTTCCCAAGGCCACGTCGGCAAAGAACTTCTCCTTGAAGAGCTCCTTGAAGAGCTCCTTGAAGGTCTTCTAAGTAAGTCCTTGTGCAGTAAGTCTTGGTTCCGTACGATACAACGTGAGTGCGATATCGAACATCTGACTGCCGACCGCCTCTATCTGCAAGTTCTCCGAAATCTGGGCCAATCACAGGCTCCTCTCTCTATCCTCTAGCCAGTCTTCAGCGTAGAGTATCCCTTCGATACCCTTGAACTCTCGAGGCATCATTCTCTTAAAGTCCACTATAGTGCCTGATCTCTACTGTTGCTGCTGGCCAGGAAACTACTGGTGTTGTGCTACTCTCTCCACAGCTTGGAGAGCCACCTGATGAGCATTCTTTATGCTCTCTCTCATCAGCTCTGTCTGTGCCTGGTGCGCCTCGTCTTGCATCCTCTGAGCCTCAGCTTGAACTCGCTGAGGGTCTGCCGTCACTCTCTGGGCATCTACTGTCACGACCCACACCCAAAAAATCGGGCATGAGTCGTGGGTACGTCCAGCCTACGCTGCAGAATCGACGGTAGAATGCTGTAAGGTCCGTTCTAGGTCAACCAACTATAAATCTCACAAAAAATCTGTCAATAACCACTCCAAAAGGAGGGCAACCACGCAATATATATATAATCTCTCAATCACAATAACTAGGGGAAGAATAAAAGCATGATATGATATGAACAAAGAAACAGAACCAAAGAGAGCAAGACAATATCCAAAATACAGTCCAAGGCTATAATAGTCTACAACATCTCACAGCATCAAAAGAATAAGTACAATCATCCAAAATATAATCAGCTGGGAACAACCCAGGAAACCCACCTAGCTAACTAGGGTGCTAAAGGCGTCTCCTCGCAGGGCTCCTCCTCTGTCTCGGGGTCACAGCACTCATCGACACCCGGCCCGTAGAACGTCGGACAATAATCCTCAGGATCCTCTAGAAAAAAATATGCCCAGTCAGGACTGGAGCGAAGTATATAACTCTGAAAGCAACTCCAAATACATGGTAAGGTGTATATGACGAGCAATAGAAAAGTATACAAGATGCACAGGAAATAAATACATGCTGGAGCAGAATAAGTAGCTGCAATGTAAACTGGAGAACAATACAAGTAGTAGAAAAGTAACTGCATGTGAGAAAATATGAATACTAGCTAAGTGCCTTGAGCACAAGTTCGTTATGTGATCGGCTTAGGTTGCACATAAAAAATACTACGATAACTCCGTTATGCGTGAGTTGCATAACCGACATACACATAAATAATGTTTGGCTTTGATCACATAACCAACTCCTACTCCCCTCCCCCACTAATACTCTTGGATCCAACCATAACACGCTACGTACATGATAAGTAGCTCGCGCACATGAAGGCGAGAGCACAAGAAGCACATGATAGCACATGAGAATAAATACCCGAAGCACATGATGAAATACACGTGATAGAGTACCCGTTGAACATGGTAAGGGGGATAACATCTCATGACGGGATCCACTAGTACCAGCTCATGTAACAATATGTCAGAATCAAGTATTATAGTTCTAGAATAGGTGATATAAACGCTATCATGAAATGAAAACTATCAGAGGTAGGTACCCGCTTGATGTCCTGAGCAACTGATGAGGATCGAGATCCGGACCGGTGTCACAAGGACCTATTACGAAAAGCAGAATTAAATAGGGTTCTAAGGAGTTAAACTGATATAAAATAATTAAAATGGGCTTCTAGGGCTATTCTAGGTCGAACGGGTCAAACCGGTGAAATTCGGATCAAAAAGTCAACCTAGGGTCCAAAAAGTCAACTCTAGGTCAAAACTAGGTCAAACATTGACTTTTACGGTCAACGGGGACAATTATGGTCAAAGCTAGGTCAAACTAGGGTGCCCCTGAAATTCTAGGTCAAAACTAGCTCATTAAGCTAGTAAACTCTCAAACTCGCCTCCTCGAGATACCGAGATACCCTCGGTATCCGATACCTCGATCTAGGCCACGCACTCCGCCTAAACCCGCTAAAACCTATGCTAGCACGCATAAATATATACACAAATACATATAAAAATCACTCCAATACTATTCCTAGGCTATTGCTCAAATACCCCGCTCGAAACTCAATACCTTGGATATCTCAAGGTATTGAGATACCTCGGTATCCCAAGGTATTGAGGTATCGCTCTAATACCCCTCTAACTAGCTATCTAGTTAGCTAACTATGCTTATAGATATACTCCTAGTTAATAATCTAGGCTAAAATATCTATATCTATCACATATTATACATATCTAAGAATCTATATGCATATATATATAGATATCCACAACACACATATGCACATACCTTATACCCACTCTCAAATATATATATATATATATATATATATATATATATATATATATATATATATATATATATCTATGCATATAGATATAGATATCTAACTATATCTAACTATCTATCTATCAATCTATATAACTATTTATCTATCTATCTAGCTATCTATCTAACAATCTAACTATCTATCTATCTATTTACTATCTATCTATCTATATAACTATCTATCTATATCTCTATAACTATCTATCTATATCTCTCTCACACCCCCGTCGCTACGCCAATGCCCCCCCCCCCCCGCTGCGAACACCTGCTGCTGCTGCATTTTACTGCTGCTGCTGCTGCTTTTACTGCTGCTGCTGTGCAGCTGTTGTGCAGTGCACAGCAGCTGCTGCACACTGCTGCCTGCCCTCCCCCCCTTCGCTGTGCTGCACTGCCTCGCAGCCACACGCACACACACACACACAGATATATATGTATATATATATATATATATATATATATATATATATATATATATATATATATATACACACACACACACACTCATACATACACATATATACACTAAACACACACTAATACATATACACACACACAAATATATGTATATACACACACAAATATGTATACATACAACACATATCTATAAATATATATATAGAGAGGCACATATATATATATATATATATATATATATATATATATATATATAGACACTTAAACACAAACACAACACTACACACAACCACGCACACAACACTCCCCAACGCGCGCCCAACGACCCACACGCACACGAATACATATATATATAAAATATAACCCGAGAATTCTAGCACACACTCCCCGAAGCTAACTCAACGCACGCATAAGCCCGAAACTAGGAAACCAAGTCGAAATGGCCGTTCGGTCATTTCGACGAACACGCGGTGCGCGGTTCGGAAAATCTCCTGAAACGCACACCAAACCAACTCAGAATCGGCCCAAAATTTATCCACGGGTTCTAAACGATGTCTAGATCCTAGAAAAAATACTACCCCATCGATTCTAGGCCCGTGGCCAAAATGCGCACATACTTAGAACCGGCGACAACGAAAACCCCGAAAATGCCCGAAACGTCCGTTTCTCCGCGACATGACTTCACGTGTCCGAACGAAGACACGCACTCACCCTCAAGACACCCGACAACGTCTACCTAGGTCCGTCTAACCTAGGACATTGCCCAAAATTGGGCCAATTTCGGATTCCACCCGAAATTGACACAAAACCTAGTGTCAAAGTCTCCAAACACAACCAAACTAGTTCCAACTTCCTCCCACGGGTAGGCTTAGGATCTAGGAAGGTTCTAAACCACTAATTACACTACACAAGAGTAATTAGCATAGAAAAACTTAGAGTTTACCTCTTGGGAGTTGGAATCCCAAGGCCAAAGTCTCCAATCCACTTGAAATCACCTCCCTCAAGCTCCAAGCCTCCAAATCTAGCCTCCACACCAAGTCTAGGCTCTAAATACCTAGGTTGGGGGAAAATGTAGGGTTAGGGTTAACAACCATGGAGAATAGAAGAAGAAAGAAGAGGAATAGGGCACTTACTTGAAGTGGGAAGTAGAAAGGAAGAAGAAAGAAGTAGTGGGGAAGAAGAAGAAGTGAAGAAGAAGTAGAAAAGGGGATGGGGGCTGCTGGTTGCACGAGTCTGGGAGTGGGGGGGGGCTGGTTTGATCGGCCATGTGCATAAAAAAGGGTTTATAAAGTCTCCAAATGCCCAAAATGCCCTCCTCTCACTTGGATTTGGGTTTCGGGTTCCAAAAGTACTCAAACTAGCTCCAAATCTCTCCAACTAACCCACTAAAAATATAATAAATATTCTAAACCCAAAAATAAATCTCACAAGGGTGTGGGTTGGGTCGGACATGGGTCCACTAGGGTTTGACATGGGTCCAGGCTAGCCAAAATCCTAAAACAATCAAATAAAAATAATGCAATACTAAATAAATATAAATATAATTAATTATATATAATACACAATTTACCAAAAAAAAACCCTATTTTTTAGAATTGGGTAGTGACATCTACCATGCCTTGGATCAGGGTAAACATCTCTGTCCCGTCAACGGGCATACCTCCGGGAAGTGGAGTTGGTGGAGGAGGAAGGTTCTCCGTCATAGCTGGGGCAACACTCGAAATAGGTGGGAGAGGAGGAACTCCAGATTTCTGTCCGTCAGGTGGAGAGGTGGCAGAACCCTCTAAAGCTGATGCTCCCACTCTCATAGATCTTGTCTTCGGCGGCATCCTGATGGCAGACCGAAAAAAATAAATTAAGGCAATAGATGTGATATCATCAAGGGAGGACAGTAAAATTCTAAGGAAGCAACATTCAGAAAAAAATAGGAATAACAAGATAAATAGATTGGAATTATTCTTAGTTGTGATTGATTATTCGCTCTCATCCTAGTATGCTATATCCTAGATCCTATTGCAAGCACGCAGTAGTATAATTAAGACGTCAAACTTCCACGACATTGCACAACTTGCGAAGTCTGACCTACATGGGCCACCACTAAAAATGTGTCACGACCCGCACCCAAATTTTGGGGCACGAGAACGTGGGTATGTCCAGCCTACGCCGCAACATCGACGGTAGAACGCTGTCTAGGTCATAATACTATCTAACCAATCTCACACGAGCATCCAACTCCATAAGGAGACACGGATATCACAATATAATATGAATAATATACTCAATCACATAACTACAGCACGATAAGATATCGAAGAAATAAGTAATCAAAATACAACACAAGTCTAAAATAAAAATAATCTAACTCAATAAATAATATCCAAGTCTCAACTAAAATATGTCGGAGGCAAATCCGGTACCAGAATCTGCTAAAAGAAACTAACTAAAAAAACTAGTGATCCCGACTAGACCTCCCGGAATCACACCTGGCTACAAGGTCCAAGTCTGCAGCTACTCTCCCTGTGGTCCATAAAATATCGGACACCAGTCCTCTAAGGCGCAGTCTGGAAAAATATTTCCAGTCAGGATGGAGCAAAGTACAACCCAAATAACAGTTCCAGTTAATTGATAAGGACTATAAAATAATAAATAGATGATGCTATATACTGAGAGAAGACAATAAATAAATGCAGTGGCAAAATAAAGAGACAGGCAATATAGCCAATATGGTATAGTCAGTAGGCAATATGGTACAGTCAGTGCATATATAAAATGAAGAGAACGAGGTACAATATCATATACGGGTGATGTAGTATATAAACTAAAATAGAGGACTGTAACTATTCTAAGTGTTTAAAATAGTAGTTTCGAAATGTGATCGGCTTAGGAACTTGTACGATAGCTACATGGCCTGGCTAATCATACGTGAGGCGTATGATTAACACTAACAATATCTACACTTGTACGATAGGGATTTGATCACATCTCTCACTAGCAATTTCCCCGCCCCCAACTAGTACTGTGGATCCAACCATGACACGTCACGATACACGATCAATGTCCAATATATCATGTACAATGTCTAATATCAATATCGTGTACAATGTTAATACGATAACCAATATAACATCTCATGACTAAAGATCCAATCTATATACTAGTCCGTGTAGCACAGTGTCAAGAGTCAGATGTAACATTTCTAAATACTTGAATTATAGAAATTGTCAAAAAATGGAAATTATCAGAGAATGTACTCGCCTGGGGTCCTTAGTTGGAAATACCAATGTCATGTTTCCAAAGTATCGTCTGAAAGATCCAACAGTCCTATAGACATATCATATAATACAATATTGCATCAGACATTACACTAACACACATAATCAAAACACAATGAACTCAGAGACTACGCTAGGGGTGTCACGTCTGTAGTTGCTGTGCATAACAGACAGTCAATGATATATACTAAGGAATACATCTATAATACATTTACATATGTATATATATACTACTTTGAGAAATATACTATATATATATGTGTGTATATATACCAATTATATATTATACATATACTAATGGAATACTTAAATATATACATACTAAATATATACCATTGAATACATAAGCTACATATATATATGTATATATATATCAAATACGTACATACTAAACATATACTACTAAGTAGTATATACATACCCATTTATATACATACACACACAATCACATAAATGAAGGAGGAGGGACAGGTTTGAACCTGTGCACGTGCACGAGATCGGCGATGACGATGGTGATGATGACGATGTTGACGACGACGACAATGATGATGACGATGGAGGTAAGGCAGGGTAGCCGGAGAGAGAGGGCAGTGGCTCGCCAGAGTAGAGGAGCTCGAGGTGGTCCGCTGACGAGACAGGAGGAGGCTCGACTAGAGGTTGGCCGGTTCGGGTTGTCGTGGTGGTCACGGTGAGATATTAATGGTGAGGACTGCTGGAGTTCGACGTAGTGAGGTGATGCGGTGGAGTCGTGGTTCGAAAGCGGGCTCGTGGGGTGCAGCAGCTCGCCGAAGATGCAGGGCCGGCCCGGCTGGAGGTGACGTTGGGGAAGATAAGGGAGGGGAGCCATGGAGTGGTGGTGTAATGGAGGTTGGCCAGAGTCTGGCGGGATGGCGTCCAGACGAGATGGCCGGGATGGGGGAGCAGGAAGGTCGGGAAGAGGAGACGCTTGGCGAGGTTGAGGAGGGACATGTCGGGTCTGGTGCAGTCGGCGGTGGATGGTGGAGTGGGCCAAGGTTGAGATGGAGCCGCAGGGGTGACAGCTGGCCAAGGAGGGTCGGCAGCTGGGTGGCTCGGCTCTCGTCGTGGAGGGACGTGGCAGTAGCAGCCAGGGAAGGAGGTCGGCTGGGTTCTGTTTGAACCAAGAAATGAAGAAGAGGTGAAGAGGAAGAAGAAGAAAGGAAAAAGGAAGAAGAAAGGAAGAAGAAAGAAAAAATGCTACGGTTATGGAGAAGGAGGGAGAAGAGAGAAAGTGGGGGGGTTTCCCTAGGTTTTGGGGATTAGGGCCTGCTTGGAGAAATGTGTGTGAGGAGACACTTTATATAGGGAAGGGTGATGGGGAGTGTGTGGTGATGATGAGTCCTCATTTGAATGAGTGGCTCAGATTCATTATGGAGAAATATACATACACAGGAGGGAGGAGGAGTGAGGTTGACTAGTCAATGAGTTGAGGGTTTCTCCATTTGGTTTGAACAAATGGGGTGATGACACCTAATACAACATTTGTAAATAAGCCCCTTAAATTTTGGTATCTGCACAAACACATAAAATAATAAAAAATTGGTGGAGGATTTGGTGTTTGGTGTTTGGTATTTTATAGGGTGAGGGGGTGTTGTGTATTTTGCATGGGTTTAATTAATGGGGTATGTGGATTAAATTAGGGTTAAAATAGGATTAGCCAAAGTTGGTATCCCCAATTTAATTAAAAATAAATGTAAGTGGTGTTCTAAAATTAATTAAAAGTACATGGAGATAAAATTAGTTGGGACACAAGTGTCATGGGCATAAAGGCTCAGAATAGAATATTATCATAATTTGGGTTACACAAAATGGATCGAGATTGTGTCTCCAATTTCGATTGGAACGCACAAAGATACAAAGTTGAATTTATATAGAATTAAATAATAAACGTTTGCGACGAATATTGTGTGACTAAAATGAAGCACAAGAGAGCATTTTCATGAGTTACACAAAGGTCAGAATGGAAGACGGGCACGTCTAGGACAAGGTTGTAAAATTTGTTTGTAGGCAAAAGATAGGGTAGCGCTCCAAATATTGAGGCAACGGTAAGGCACAACAATTAAATAATATCACAATAATAAATCACAACCTCAAAAATTAAATCCCGAAATAATCAAATTAAATTTATAATCCTATATTCTGGTCAGAGGTTCAACTAGTGGGCTTCTAGGTCTAGTACACTTACCCACTCATTAAAGAATACTGTATATAATATATATATAAATACACATATCATGCAATTATTTTAAAATAAATGCGCACAATACCTATAATATATAAAATGACAAAATACCCCTTTTTCAGGATGCGGTAGTGACAGAATGAGACTCTCAAACTGCCTCCCCAAGTCTAGCTTGTCTGCCCGAGCGAAAAACTTCTTCTTGAAGAGGTCCTTGAATACCTCCCAAGACTGTCCTGCGTCAACCAGAATCGACTCATTCCGGAACCAAGTACGAGCAACGTTGAACAGTTGAAGTCATACCGCCTCAACCTTCAGATCCTCAGAAAGACGGGACACCCTCATAAGACCCTCAATGTCCTCGAGCCAATCATCAGCATAGACGATGCCTTTCGTCCCTTTGAAAACCCTAGGCTCCAGCTTTTTGAAGTCCTGAATGTTGCCTGGCCGAAGCTGAGCAACCTGAGGAACATCCTGCTGCTGGACCGAAACTCCTCTCTCAACTACGACATGAGCAAGCTGATGAGCACTCTCGATGCCCTGCCGTAGAATATCGGTCTGCCTCTGATATGCCTCTGACTGAGCCCTCTGTGCCTCGAGCATCTCACGAAACAGTGTAAACATCTGTGTCGCCTCTGCTGGCACAGGAGGTGGAGGTGGAAGCCCCTTAGATACAGCTGGCACAGTCCTCTGAGTAGGTGGTGGACCTCCGAAATCAGCTAACACTCTAATCACCGAAGAAGTGACTAGTTTAGGCCCTCGGGATGTCGCAGACCTCTCAGAAGTTGCTCTCCTCTGCTGCGATCTAGTCTTAGGCGGCATCCTGAGACAAAGTGAAAGAAAGAATCAATATGGCACATGATGTAAGACATTCAAGAAAATGACAGATTAAGAGATCAAGTATCAATACCAAAGGAGAATAGTTGAATCAAGAGTATTTTCCTAGATGTGATTGAGTACCTCAGCCTATATCCTATATCCTATCGCATGCTCGCAGTAGTACAACTAAATCGTCGCACTACCACGATATCGCATAACTTGCGAAGTTTGACCTGCATGGTCCACCACTAAAAACGTGCCACGACCCGCACCTAGTGTAAGGGTAAAAGTCAGAAATAACGCCCAGCCTACACCGCAGAATCGGCAGTAGAACGCTGTCTGGGTAATCTATTTAATCAATATAATGAACCACCAACAATGATAATATACTCAATCACAAATCTAAGATAGAATGAGCACGAATCAGATAAAGAATAGAAATGTCATAATACAACTCATGAGTCTAAAATAATACATCAATGAGTCTGAAAGAAATAACAAAATAAGCTGGAGACAAATCCAGTACAAAGAATACTAAGAAGCTACTAAACTTGGGTCATCTGTTTCAATTGGGATAAGTCCCTCCTGAACCAGGGTCTCAGACTCTAGACCCAGAACATCCTGAGGTCCATAATAGATAGGGTACCACTCCTCAGTGTCATCTGGAAAAATATATCCAGTCAGGAAAGGAGTAGAGTACATCTCTAATAGCAGTTCTAATGAATGATAAAAACTATGTAACAGTAAATAGGTGTGAATATACAAGATGCACAATAGATACGAGAGATACATACAATGAGAAAATACTGGAATAAATACAATAATGAACAATATGCCAATGAACAAGAATACTAATGACTAACTGTGTGAGTACTAGCTTTAACATGTGATCGGCTTGGGAACATGATACAATATATATGGCCTGGCTAATCATACGTGCAGTGTATGATCAACACTATTCAATAACAGTACTTGATACAATAGGGATATTGATCACATATCTACACTAAAGTACTCCCCACCCTCGACTAGTATAATAGATCCAACCACGGTATGCTATGGCACGAGATTCTCCAAGAAGATAGCTAGTCTTCCCGAGAATCAGTGTCTGTACATGTACAAGATAACCAATGAAACAATACTTGCACCATATACCAAGGAATAATATCTCATGACGAGATCCGGATATACCAATCCGTGTAAGCATAGTGTCAAGAGAACATGGATATCTACACTAGATACAATGAACATAGAGGATATCACAAATGAGAAACTATCAGAGAATGTACTCGCCTGAAGTCCAATGAATAGTCTCACAGATGTCTGACACGGTGCCTCGAAGACCTAGATACGGAATACAACATCAATACAAGGTTCTGAAAAGAGAATAAGTTAAACTAGCCAATTTCTATGTCAACAAGTCAATCCTAAGTCAAAAGTCAACTATGGTCAACTATAGTCAACTATGGTCAACTACCTATTTCTAGGTTGCACAAGTCTAACACAAAAATATTGGGTCAAGATACTAAAGTCTAAGCCATAAAAACTACATCTTAAATATTAGGATACCGTATCTCCGGATACGTGAATCCAAGGTGAACATCAATAAATATATAACAAACACTAATTATTAAATATATAGAATCAAAATTACAATATTAAATAGGTACCGTGGTTTTGAACCAACTTGGTATCTCAACAATAATTCACAAACTTGATACCTAAATCCAATATCTTGGTATCCCCAATTACCTTGGTCTCCTAAAGGTAATACCCAATACCTTGTTATATTAACTACCCGTATATATATATATATATATATATATATATATATATATATATATATATATAATATAATACATATACTAAATATTATACATATATTATAATAAATAATTAAGAATACATTTTCATCTATATTAAACACCAAAGTATATATATATATATATATATATATATATATATATATATATATATATATATATATATATATATATATATAATCTGCCAACTGTCACTAAAAACTGTGCTGAAAACCTGATATTCTGATACGCTGCCCTTTTGTGATAGTTTTGACTGTCGCTGAAGCTGCTGTCGTTGCTGCTGCTGACTTTCCCACTGCTGCTGCTGCTTTGGTGACGGTTTGCAGCTGTCACCAATCTGCTGTCGATGTTGCTGCTAGTGTTCCTACCGCTGCTGTTGTTTTGGTGACAGCAGCCGCTGTCACCAATGCTGCTGCTACTGCTACAGCGGCTGTTCCTGCTGATTTAGGTGACAACGGCTGCCACCAACGTTGTTGTCGCCAAAGATACATATTTAATCTAATACATAATATATATATATATATATATATATATATATATATATATATATATATATATATATATATACATAAATATCAATAAAAACTATACATACCTCCTTCCTATTATTTTGTATATAACTATGATATAGTAATATGCACACACATACATATTAATATATATAAAAAACTATACATATATGTATATGTATATATAATCATATAACACCCATATATAACTATAAATACCTATTTAAAATATACATATATATATACATACTACAATATATATATTCTAGCAATATATTTATTCTAGCACAATAATACCAAGTTACAATATAGTATCACATAGTTACAACTATATAGAGTATATATACTAAACACATATAATAATAACATACATATATGTAGTACAACATATATACATATAGTACATACATAATACATAGATCTAAGACACAAGAAGCATAATTATATACACCATAATATATATATAAATATCTATATGTATATACAAATACATTCTCCATGATTTAAGGATATAAGAAATAGATCTACATATATTTTGCACCAACATATGGAGAGTATCACACCGTATCCCACTAGATCTAGGATACACATGTGACACGAGTCTACCACGCATCCAAACGTACCCCGAAGGACACGAACAAGTCACATATATTATTTATGAATAATATAAAGAGTCAATTATAGATCTACGTGTCCGTGTCAAAATATGACATGTGTAAAGTCCCATATCGAAGGAAAAAATCTCCAAATCAATACGTATCACCAAATTATTGGGATACGACCTACACGTACCCAATTATGGATATGACACTAGCCCCAAACACACAAGCACATGGCAAATTGATCTATAGGATCAATTGACACACACAACAATTGTCAATCTCAGAATTCCCCCAAAATTGACACAAAAAGTACTATAACTTCCTCAATAGGCCTCCTATGAACACAAAACCAAATCCTATGGGTAGCCTATGCCTATGGATTGATTTTCCATGGTTAAATCTCATATTTAGAACCTAATTTAAGGGAAAAAACTGAATTATACCTATTGGGAGATGATTCCTAATACAACCTCCAAATAAAATAAAATTGGCTCCAACTTATAGATCCTTGCTCCTCTTTGTAGATCCTTTCTTCCTCCTTCTAGATCCTTGCTCCACTAGCCTCCAATGGTGATTTGGTAAGGAATTGGAATAAAATTTGGTAGGGAAATAAAATAGGAATGAAGGAATTTGGTTGAAGGAAATTCTAGATCTAGTTTTGAAATGAAAAGAGGAGAGAGAATCTCCCCCCCTCTTTTAATATAGGCCGGCCCCCTTTCCCCTTCCTCAAGCTATCATGTAATGTCCAATATACCCCTTGGGGCCTCTCATGAAGAAATAATTAAGGAAAGAAGCTTCTAGTCTAATGGTTTAATTAATTTAATGCATCTCCTTAACAATAAACTTTCTAAATGGGCTAAGTTCTAACCAATTAATTCATATTGGTCCATGGGTCTAAACTAAACTAGTTAGGTCCACTAACACAAGTCCAAATTAAATAACTAACATCTAACAATAATTAAATAATATAACAAATAATTATTTATCTTGCATAATATTTAATTAAATATGAAATTACTAAAATATCCTTTCCTAGAAAATATGGTAGTGACAGTTGCTGCTGCTGCTGCCTCGGCAGCTGCTGCCGAGTAGATGCTATCACTTTCAAGGTCACTGGCCTCCTCTATGTCACTTCATGGATGCGAATGCCAGGGAATAGTTCTAATGTTAGCGGTACTGGTCCTCCCTTGATGTTTTGTCCATGAGTCCTCTTCCGGTCTACTCTTCTTGATGCCATCCTTTGAGAGGTAAGCTTAACACTCTTGGCCGCTATCAATACTGCCTCAAAGTTTTGGTAGTTATGAACCTCTACCATATGTAAGATCTCCAAGTGAAGATCCTACTGGAACCTCATCGCTCTCTCCAACTCTGTTTTTACCATGGTTGAAGCAAACCTGCTTAGTCTGCAAAACTCTGCTGCGTAGCCATTTACTGTCCTTTCAGCCTGCTTGAGGTTAGTAAACCTCTGCTATAACTCACACTGAGCCACAATCCCAAAGTACTTTATCCTGAACCAGGTCCTAAAATCATTCCCTGAAATATGATGCCTCACTCCTACCTCCATCGTAGTCCACCAATCCCTTGCAAGATCCTGGAGCTGCAAGCGAACCAGGTCAACCTGTTCCTCAGCCAAAACTTTAGCTGGTGTCAAAATGGTCTCAATATCCTAGAGCCAATTATCTTCCGTAATTGCGTCCTCTGTGCCAATAAAATATTTGGGATTCAGTCTACAAAACCTAACAAATGCCTCAGAATCTATTCTTCTGCCTCGTTTCAGGGCATCTGCAACCCATGGTTCAATATGACATTTTGTTCTTGCTGTTGACCCTGTTGAGATTGTTATTCCCGATGTTGTTTCTACTGAACTACCATCTGATATTGTTGGGCAATAAATATTCCCCGGATAATCTCTAGCAATGTCGGGGTATCTAGTGCTGCTGGTACTGCGGGAGGTACGGGAACACCTGGAGTGTACTGCTTTATCATATTTATCGTTGGCTCAACTTTATGAGACTCTGTCTTATAGTATCTATATTGGTATATGGATACGTATTTTATACTGCATGTTTTATTTTTCTGGATTTCGTAGGATTTTAAAACTTGGAAAATTAAAACTTTGCTTCCTGACCAGTATACCGATGGTATACTTCAGTATAGCAATGGTATACTGCCCGATAGATATTTGCTTTACTTTTTAGATATTTTTGAGATATTTTTGAGATATTTTCGAGAATTTCTCTATAAATAGTACTTGGTTAGGAACTATTTCACTTTCTGTCATTTTCTTTCTGTCATTTTCTTTCCCGGAGCTTTGATGGTTGCTTTTTTGCATAGACTTGCTTTACTATTTTTGTTCATCTCATAATTTCTAGCATTTTTACATTCTCGGTTTTGATTTCTGGTAGAATCTTCTCTCTTCCCTTTTTGGTAACTCAGTAACGGAGAACGTTACCGGAGTTGTGACTGTGAGTTTTAGTCCATATTATGATATGAGACTTATCACCAGATTTGACTCCTTGTTAGACTTGGTTAATGTAATTTTCAGAATTCAATTTGGGTCCTGGAATCAGATTTGACTTTGGCCTAATTTTCCTCAGAAATTGGTATATTGACGGTATACTACAGTATACCAGCGGTAAACCGATTTTGACCGACTTGGATTATTGAATATTTTGAGTGAACCCTTATCGGCATACCGACGGTATACCAATCCTTGCCGAAATTGTTAATCGACTTCAGGATATTTAACTTAGTTGTCATAGTGACGGTATACTAGAGTATACCGACGGTATATCGATTTGTTGCCAGAACTTGCTGTGTTTTTCGTATCTCTGGACCGGTATACCAACGGTATAATGGAGTATACTAATGATATACTGATTGTGTTCTCTTTTGCATGTAAATTTTTTTAAAGTGCCCTTTGATTGCTCGTTACTGGTTTCCTTAAGTTTTTTACTTTGCATGTTTATTTATGCCTTATTGTCTCGACTTGACATTTTGTATAGTTAGGGCTTTATACCCTATAAATACCTACCCAGTACATGTTACCAATCGATATCCCAACGACCAAGCATTTGTATTAGTAGATGATGTTTACATACTATATACACTTGATATGACCAGATATTTATATTAGTAGAGGATGTTTACACTCTATGTACATTTGATATGACTAGGCATTTGTATTTGTCATGACCCGCACCCTATATAGGGATGCAAGTCGGAAATAATGTCCAGCCTACGCCGTAACATCGATGGTAGAACGCTGTCTTGGTTAACTTACTATCTAAATATCTCATAATAATATAAATTATGCCAATAATATCTCAACACAAAACTCAATCACATTCTAAAGCACGAGAAGATATCAAGGAAGTCTAACATAACTATCCATATAATATATTACAACACCAAAAGACCAATAAACAAACTCTCAAATATGAGCCGGAAACAAATCCGGTACCAAAGTGCTAAAGAAACTTAACTATGAAAACTAGTGATCCTGATAAACCTCCCGACAATCAAACTAGAACTAGTGGGTCCAAGTCTGCACCATCTATAAGTTGAAGTCTATAGTATGTCGGACACCAATCTCTCGGATCCTCTAAAAAATATTTTCCAGTCAGGAATAGAGCAAAGTACATCTCTAACAGCAGTTCTAAATCAATGATATAAACTATGTAGCAGTAAATATACAAGATGCCATATACATGTACAAGAGATACGCAATAAAGAAAATACTAAAAAAATACAAGAATGAGCAATATGGAATGAACAAGAAATACTAATGACTAAGTGAGTGAGTACCAGCTTTAACATATGATTGACTTGGAAACTTTATACAAGATTTATGGCCTGCCTAATCATACATGCGGTGTATGATTAACATTATTCAAGAACAAGACTTGATACAAGAAGGGTATGATAACATGTCTACACTACATACTCTCCAACCTTGACTGGTATAGTGGATCCAACCATGGTACGCTATGGCACGGGATTCCCCAAAAAGATAGCGACTCTTCCCGAGAATCAGTGTCTATACATGTACAAGATAATCAATGAAACAAGGCTTGCATAAGATACACCATATACCAAGGAATAATATCTCATGACAAGATTCGGATATACCAATCCGTGTAACCATCGTATCCAGAAACATGTATATCTACACTATATATAATGAACATAGAGGATATCATAAATAAGAAACTATCAGAGAATGTACTCGCCTGAAGTCCGATGAAAAGTCTCACAGATGTCTGATACGGTGCCTCGAAGACCTAGATATGGAATATAACAATACAAGGTTCTGGAAAGAAATAAGTTAAACTAGTCAACTTCTAGGTCATAAAGCCATTTCTAAGTCAAAACAGTCAAACTAGGTCAACTCTAAGTCAAACTGGTCAAACTTAGTCAAACTACCTATTTCTAGGTTGCATGAGTCTATCTCAATGATATTGGGTTCATACACTATGAATCTAGGTCATACAAGCTACATCTTAGGATACTAAGATACCGTATCTCAGGATACGCAACAATAGATAAATATCACATATCTATAATAAAGTTATATTAAATATATAAATCCTAATTAAAAAAACTAAATGGATACCTTGGTTTTGAACCAACTTGGTATCGCAACACTAAACCTCTATCTTGATAACCAAACCAAATACCTTGGGTATCCTCAATACCTTGGCATTTACCTTGGTATCTTAAGGTAATGTCACTCTAGTATATATATTAACTACCCAACTATAACTATAAACTACCATGTATTTAATACTTATATAATACTATATACTTTATTTTAGTCATCTTAGTATTAATCCATAATTAGTTTACATCTATCCTATCATTATGCAAATACCTACTACTCTTACCTTGGTATATCTCAAGGTAATACTAATATCTAACCATATTAATACTAACATTCAAGCTAACTCTATATACACTAACTACTAATATATCAACCCATTTAACTAACTATATGCTAAACATAACAACTACTAAATACCACTAACTACTAACATATGATACCTACTAGTGCATGGATACTTATAGCTACATAATAACTTACCAACTACTAATGTATATCTATATATACATTATACATACATACATATAGATAGATAGAAATGAATATATATCTAACTACTAAAATATAATATACTAATACATAAATACCAATTATGAAATATATACATATATACTAATATCATACATATAGATAGCTATACCTATATGTTTTAACTAGAGATAGATAAGAGAGATAGATATATCTAACTACTAATAAACTAGTTATTAATTAGCTACTCCCCCTTAGCTGATTCCCTGCTATCGCTATATGCTCCTACTGTTATTGCAAATACTGTTGCTGTCGTCGCTAATGTTGTTGCTGCTGTTGCAAATACTGCTGCTATCGTCGCTAATGCTGCTGCTACTATTGTGAATACTGCTGCTGCTGCTGCTACGGTTACTGCTGCTGTCCCTATTCATGTTGCCGCTGCTGTTGCTAATGCTTCTGCCGCTGTCGCTAATGTTGCTGCGGCTGCTGCTGCTGTTGCTGTTGTTGTAGCTGCTGATGTCGTTGAATGTTGTTGCTGTTGCTATAGTTGATGTCGCTGTAGCTACGAGCCCCCCTCACTTATATACTAATACACTGTCATGCCCCAGTCCCAAAATATATAGGACTAGGAACACGTAAGTATGCCAGCTGCATGTATATGGCAACTCTAATATATGGAAACCATAACACATGCGTACGCTATAATATGAATAACAATTCACAAGTGGTATATAATTATCACAAGTCACAGGGCATAACTAAATCTCATCCATAGAAATCAATATAAATAAATAACCAATAACTATGTAACTAAATCTCAATGGGAAGTATCAAAAGATGATAGTCGGGTGGAAACAATTCCACTACCAAACTAGAATATAAGATAAACAAAACAATATAAGTACATCAACTAATAATCAATGAGACTCGAAGAGAAGACCTCCTCGAAATATAAGTAGCAAGTTCCGATCTGCGCTCATGCGAAGTCATGAACATCTACACCTGGAAAGGGACCAGGTCCTCAGAGGGACATAATAAGATACATAGAAGCATGCCAATAAAGTACTGAAATAAACATCCAATGGGTCTCCTAACCATCTATGTGAATGCACGTTGAGAACAACTTTCTAACAAGTGGGCTATCTGGCCATAAATGGGATTGGCATGATTCTCTCGGAGAATCAGGGGCCTACAAAGCATGTCGTCTTTTGAACGCCAGAGGCCGCCAGTAATATAGGGGTCATCACCGCCACGTATCTTCGGTGGAGCGTACAGGTTACAGAAAGGAAAGTGCAAAGGAGCCCAAATGCCTTACTTGTTGTTCTCTCCACCCCATGATCTAAGCATGTCATATCCATGACACGATAATACCTCTAATAACTGCCAAGTCTTCTGGCATGCAAAGTTTCTATTGGCAGTTATTTGCTATTGCACGTCTCATACGTACAGGAGGCCAAACCTGTCACGCAAGTCCGTGTCCTACATGAGACTCACACTCGTGTAACAGCTATGGCACAGCCAATGAAACCTAAGAATGCCTCATGTTAATGGGGTGGTCTCATAAACTAGGTCAACATGCATATACATAATAAAAATAGAATACGACGTAACTGTCGTTGCACCCAAGTTTTCTTGGACGCGCAGTTTATATAGCAGTTAAAATATATAAACTAAATAAACAGAAATAAGATGCATACAAAATATGGAATATGAATTATAGTACAATAGCAAAGTATACTTGCCTGGCAGGAAAGCTGCGTAGTACCAATAACCTGCTCCTGAAGTCTCGCAGAACAATCCAGTAGTCCTATATACATATAATATAGCACAATACAGCATCAGCCATTACACTAGCACACACAATAAAATTATGCTGAACTCAGCAAGTACACTAGGGTGACACTGGTCAACTAGGGTCAAGTGTGCGTCTAGTTGCACGGGTGTCACGTCTGTAATTGCTTTGAAAAACTAGACAGTCAAACTAACACAGGTCTCGCCAGTACGTTAATGTACATAAGGCGGTCAACTTGCAATCCTCAGGGTCACATGGTCAATACGGGATATCCGTAATTATACTAGGGTCATGTAGTATATATATACATATGTCATAACTATTACTAACATATAATTACTTATATAATACATCCATATATATATATATATATATATATATATATATATATATATATATATATATCAATTTAATTATAATACGCCTACGTGTACGCATACAAGTCATTAGGTTCACCAACACGGACTGAAATCAACCAACTAACTAAACTGAACCGATATGCTAACCTAGATGTTATTCACACAAACACGCATATAAAATGAAACGAGGGGGACAGGTTCAAACCTCGGAGTTAGCGTGCACGGGCACAAGGATCGGGGGTGACTGCTGCAGGTTGTCTTCGACGAGAGTGACGGGTCCTTGATGATGAAGCTGATATCGATGTTGATGACGAGGGTGATGGTGATGATGATTGGTGATGATTAGGTTAATGATTAGGGTGATGATTGTTAATGGTGATAGTAAGGATGATTAGGGTGATTAGGGTGATTAGGGTGATAATGATGATATAGGTTATGATGATGATGATTAAGGGTGATAATGATGGTGAGATGATAAGATAATGATGATGAGATGATGATGTTTAGATGATGATAAAGATGTTAATGGTGATGATTGGATGATGATGAAGATATTAATGGTGATGATTATTGGAGATGATGATGATGATGGTGATGATGGGGTGATGATGATGATGATGGTGGTGGCAGGGTGGTTGACGAAGGGGGTGATGAAGTCGGGTGAACGGTGGTGTCGGGGTGGCATTGTAGAGGGGTCCGGCAGAGAAGGAGAAGAACGGCGGGTTGTCGAGGGGATCAGGCGGGTGAAGAAGAGGGTCGACGTAATGCTCGGGGACGATGTCGGAGTTGCTCGGGGTTGAGATAGACGAGGAGGAGACGACGGTAAGTCAGTCGTGGCGGTGGACCGCTGGGCTCCGACTGTGGTTGAGTTCACCGGGGTTGTGAGGCGGTCGGGGGCGACTGCTCGTCGTGGATGGCCGGGGTTCGACGGTGCTGTCGGGTCTGCTCCGACGGCCTCATCGACAGGGAAGGGAAGGAGATGATGACAGGCGGTTCGAGGGGAGACTCCGGCGGTCTGCGGGTTGGGGTGAGATCTGAGAAGGAGGTGGAGGTCCGGCCGACTGGGATGGAAGTCCGGTGAGGCGCTGCTCCGGTCGTGGCTCCGACGAGGGGTTGACAGGGAGGAAGGGGATGATGATGAATAGTAGGGAGGAGTTGGTATTCGGCTAGGTTAGGTATTGGGTTGTGTGTTGAATGAAAACAAAGAGAAAAATTATATATATATGTATGTAAAAATAGGGTTGGGTGTTAACCTAGGTAGTTGGGCCTTGGTCAACATCCTTAGGATGGGCTTGGCTTTACATGTAGGTGTTTGGAGGGCTAGGATTGCATGGTTTGAAATGCAAGGCTAGGGTTGATGAGGGGGTGATTTTGTGTGTTGCATATACCAAAAAAATTAATGGGGAAAATTCACATAACCAAATAATGAATAAAAAATAGGTTTTTTCATGTATTGAGTCCAATGGTGTGGACACCTCAATGCACTTTTGCATAAAAGCGCCCAACAATTAGAAATTGCACAAAGATAGAAATTGGATTAAATTAATTAAAATTATTATAATAGGTGTTCTAAAATTAATTAGAAGTACAAAATCTTTTCAATCTCATCGCAATCTCTTTAAATTTGAAATAACCCTTGTTTAAATCAAATTTAACATTTTGTAATCTCTTTTCGATTTTTCAAATTATTAACATCCAAATTTAAGTCAATCCAAACAACATCTTCAAGATTTAAATAACCCATACCAAATTTTATACTACTATCTCCAACTATCATAATCTCCTTTAGAAAATAATTCTAATTAAATATTATTCCTATTTTCAACTTGTGAATTCCGTACTCTTCAAATTTTAAATTCAATTTACATTCTCAATATTTTAAATAGGTAATCCAACAATCAAATTTTAACTCTTAATTTAAAGCCTCAAATTGTGAAATTTTAAATCTAATTCACCAATTGTTCAAGTCTAGATTTCTATATTTATCCTCAAAGTTTAAATCGATGATTCAACCTTCAATATTCAAAATTTAAATCATGTGCTCAATTTATAAATATTTGGTCCGAAATATCAAGATTTTAAAAAATTTATTAAATACTCATCCTCTAACTCCTTCTTCTAAAAAATTTCACCTTTAAAATGACTTAATCTCTCAATCTAATCTTACTTGATCCCAATCTAAAAGAAATTTCTCTCAAGTTGACAATGAAACTTCTACCCAACTTAGAATTTACCCATCTATCACATAAGGCTATATATTTAAAAAAAATCCTCAAAGTTTAATCATGCTATTCAATTCCTCAAAAGTTTTAACACACAAATTATATCATATATGATATACCCTAAATCAATTATAAAAGAGAGTCACCAAGTCATGTGATTGGTCTATGGGGTATATCTAGTACTCTCTATGTATCAAACTTATACCAAGCACTAGGTTTCGTCTTTCCGAAATAAGGGAAGACGAAAAACAATAATAAAAAGTTCAAGAGGGAGGTAATAGAATAGAAGTATGGGGGTTAAGGCGTTTAAAGAATTCAAAATAGAGTGGTCAAGGCAGTTGTGGATTGAAATCCTATTTGGTAAATTCTTATTTACATGCTCGTATTAGTATAATTATGTAACCGATATGATATGCTCAGACATGTCTAGAGGGCAAGTACATTCGTCTAAGAAGCTAAGTCAATTTTTATCTCAATCCACATAAGTAGTCATGCGAAGAGCGAACCAAGTGTACTAAGGTTGTCCAGACTGTAATACACTGATTCTGATTAGACAATTGTATCATTGTGTGGTTGATCAGGCCCCAATAACACATATGTCATGAACAAGCTCAATAAAAGAATAAGCTAGCAAAACTAGGCTATAATAGCGGCATAAGTCAAGGTAGTACAGAAAATATAATTATGCTGGATTATGATGAAAGAAGGTATAACCTATATAGAGATATGGGTATAAATTACGTGATTTAAAGCTAAGGTATAACCATAAAATTATAATCTAAATGAATACTCAACTATCAAGTTCTAACTACCAAGCACAAAATTTCAAAATTCAAGAATTACAACTATAATCCTAGCAAACTATATATCTTAACATAAACGAATATCACTTGGCCTACAATCAGAAGGGTTAGGTGGCACGAATTGAAAGATGAAGAAAAAAAACATAATTAGTCATCGCACAAATAGTGAGAGTTAAGGTTGCAGAGGGACAAGATATGAAATTAAAATAGAAAGACTCTTGATAAGATCATTGTTTTATAAGGAAAGGTGCTATGCTAATCTCTGTGTTCGAGGTATGATCAAGAAAAATATTATATTCATTCCTCTTGGCTTCCTAAGGCACTGTCTGCTAATATCAAGATAGGAATCTAATTTTATGGTTCTCTAATACTATCTTACTATAAAAGTTAGGTTCGGTCATAATATTCAATCTTGGATTTCTATTGGTTCCTCAATACTAAGGTCAAATAATATGGTCAAATTTTTAACTAATCCTAGTAGCGTCTATACTACTCTCAAGTTATTCATAAATATATCAAGGGATAATGGTAAACCAATCTACAGGTAAGGGATGCTAGGGTTCATTAGGTATTCTAAACTTAGTGATGTGTCAATATTCTAGTCATATTCTTAGTAGAAATGTAACCCTAATTATCATCCTAACAACAGGGATTCCTATATTCTAGGAGAGGCTATACTCAAGGAGCTATTAGGGAAGCACATGAATCAAGCAGGATATAATTATTTAAATAAAACAGACTGGAAGGAAGATGAGTCATAGTCAAATGTGGATGAGATCCTATACTCTAATCCTATTTGCATGCTTGCTCGGTACAGTAACGTAACCAAGACAATATTCTCTTGACCTGCATGGGCCACCACTAAAATTATGTCACGCCCCAGTCCCAAAATACGTAGGACTAGGAACACGTAAGCATGCCGGCCGTATGTATATGGCAACTCCAATATATTGAAACCATAATACATGCGTACGCTGTAATATGAATAACAATTCACAAGTGGTATATAATTATCACAAGTCACAGGGCATAACTAAATCTTATCCACAGAAATCAATATAAATAAATAACCAATAAATATGTAACTAAATCTCAATGTGAAGTATCAAAAGATGATAGTCGGGTGGAAACAAATCCACTACCAAACTAGAATATAAGATAAACAAAACAATATAAGTACATCAACTAATAATCAATGAGACTCGAAGAGAAGACCTTCTCAAAATATAAGTAGAAAGTCCGGATCTGCGCTCCTGCGAAGTCATGAACATCTATACCTGAAAAGAGACCAGGTCCTCAGAGGGACATAACAAGATACATAGAAGCATGCCAATAAAGTACTAAAATAAATATCCAATGGGTCGCCTAACCATCTATGTGAATGCACGTTGAGAACAACTTTCCAACAAGTGGGCTATCTGGCCATAAATGGGATTGGCATGATTCTCTCGAAGAATCAGGGGCCTACAAAGCATGTCGTCTTTTGAACGCCAGAGGCTGCCAGTAATATAAGGGTCATCACCGCTACGAATCTTCGACGGAGCGTACGGGTTACAAAAAAAGAAGTACAAAGGAGCCCAAATGCCTTACTTGTTGTTCTCCCCACCCCATGCTCTAAGCATGTCATATCCATGACACGATAATACCTCTAATAACTTCCAAGTCTCCTAGCATGCAAAGTTTCTATTGGTAGTTATTTTCTATCGCACGTCCCATACGTATAGGAGGACAAACCTGTTACGCAAGTCCGTATCCTACATGAGACTCACACTCATGTAACATATGTGTTATGGCCAATAAAACCTAAGAAAGCCTCATGATAATTGGGTGTTCTCATAAACTAGGTCAACATGTATATACATAATAAAAATAGAATACGACGACACCGTCGTTGCACCCAAGTTTCCTTGGATGCGCAGTTTATATAGCATCTAAAATATATGAACTAAATAAATAGAAATAAGATGCATGCAACATATGGAATATGAATTACAGTACAATAGCAAGGTATACTTGCCTGGCAAGAAAGCTGTGTAGTACCAATAACCTGCTCCTGAAGTCTTGCAGAACAATCCAATAGTCCTATATACATATAATATAGCACAATACAGCATCAGCCATTACACTAGCACACACAATAAAATTACCCTGAACTCAGCAGCTACACTAGGGTGACACTGGTCAACTAGGGTCAAGTGTGCGTCTAGTTACACGGGTGTCACGTCTGTAATTGCTATGCAAAATCAGACAGTCGAATTAACACAAGCCTCGTCGGTACGTTAATGTACACAAGGCGGTCAACTTGCAATCCTCAGGGTCACATGGTCAATACGGGATATCCGTAATAGGGTCATGTAGTATATATATACATATGTCATAACTATTACTAGCATATAATTACTTATATAATATATCCATATATATATATATATATATATATATATATATATATATATCAATTTAATTATAATACGCGTACGTGTACGCATACAAGTCATTGGGTTCACTGACACGGTCTGAAATCAACCAACTAACTAAACTGAACTGATATGCTAACCTAGATGTTATTCACACAAACACGCATATAATATGAAAGGAGGGGGACAGGTTCGAACCTCAGGATTAGCGTGCACGGGCACGAGGATCGGGGGTGACTGCTACAGGTTGTCTTCAGCAAGAGTGACGGGTCCACGATGACGAAGCTGATATCGATATTGATGACGAGGGTGATGGTGATGATGATTGGTGATGATTAGGTTAATGATTAGGGTGATGATTATTAATGGTGATGGTGAGGATGATTAGGATAATTAGGGTAATTAGGGTGATAATGATAATGTAGGTTATGATGATGATGATGGTGAGATGATGAGATAATGAGATGATAATGTTTAGATGATGATAAAGATGTTAATGGTGATGATTGGATGATGATGAAGATGTTAATGGTGATGATTATTAGAGATAATAATGATGATAGTGATGATAGGGTAATGATGATGATGGTATGGACCAGGGATGGCCGGAGGAGGCTTAGGTAGCGGTGTGGTTGACGGAGGGGGTGATAAAGTCGGGTGAACGGTGGTGTCGGGGTGGCGTTGCAGAGGGGTCTGGCGGAGATAGGAGAAGAACGATGGGCTGTCGAGGGGATCAGGCGGGTGGAGAAGAGGGTTGTCGTGATGCTCGGGGACGATGCTGGAGTTGCTCGGGGTCGAGATGGACAGGGAGGAGACGGTGGTAAGTCGGTCATGGCGGTGGACCGCTGGGCCCGGCTGTGGTTGAGTACACTGGGGCTGTGAGGCAGTCGGGGGCGACTGCTCGTCGTGGATGGCCGGGTTCGACGGTGCTGCTGGGTCTGCTCTGGCGGCCTCATCGATAGGGAAGGAAAGGAGATGATGACAGGCGGTTCGAGGGGAGACTCCGGCGGTCTGTGAGTTGGGGTGAGATCTGAGAAGGAGGTGGAGGTCCGGCCGGCTGGAATGGAAGTCCAGCGAGGCGCTGCTCCGGTCGTGGCTCCGGCGAGGGGTTGACAGGGAGGAAGGGGGTGATGATGAATAGTAGGGAGGAGTTGGTATTCGGCTAGGTTAGGTATTGGGTTGTGTGTTGAATAAAAACAAAGAGAATATTTATATATATATGTATGAAAAAATAGGGTTAGGTATTAACCTAGGTAGTTGGGCCTTGGTCAACATCCTTGGGATGGGCTTGGCTTTACATGTAGGTATTTGGAGGGCTAGGATTGTATGGTTTGAAATGCAAGGCTAGGGTTGATGAGGGGGTGATTTTGTGTGTTGCACATACCAAAAAAATAAATAGCAAAAATTTACATGACCAAATAATAAAGGAAAAAATGGGTTTCTTCATGTATTGAGTCCAATGGTGTGGACACCTTAATGCATTTTTGCATAAAAGCGCCCAACAATTAAATAATTGTACAAAGATAGAAATTGAATTAAATTAATTAAAATTATTATAATTGGTGTTCTAAAATTAATTAGAAGTATATGGGATTAAAATTAGGTGGGAGACAAGTGTCACAGACATAGGAGACTCAGAATAAAATATTGTCATAAATTGGGTTGCACAAAACGGGTCAAGATTGTGTCTCCAATTTCGATTGGAACACACAAGGATACAAAGTTGAATTTATTTAGAATATAATAATAACGTCCACGACGAATATTGTGCGACTAAAATGTAGCACAAGAGAGCATAATTATAAGTTACACAAAGGTCAGAATAGATGATTGGCACGTCTAGGATAAGGGTGTAAAATTTGTAGGAAGGTAATAGCTAGTGTAGTGCTCCAATTATCGGAGCAACAGTAAGGTGCACTAAGTGATATAAATTATAAAAGTATCTAAAACACAGTGTTCTATTTCTAATTGGATTCAAACTAGCCCTAGTCTCTCTATCTAAGCCAAGTAGGCCTAATTTTGGTCGAAGATGTTTACATACACACACTAATATATACTAAAATATATATATATATATATATATATATATATATATATATATATATATATATATATATATATATATATATATATATATATCAGCTATGTATATATCAGCTATGTATATACACATATAAATACTCTCTCAACTATATACATATCAAACATGTATATATATATAAACATATAGGTATAGTTATATATATACACTCATAAATATATATAGATATCATACACTTATATATATATATATATATATATATATATATATATATATATATATATATATATATATATATATATATATATATATATATATATATATATATATATATATATATATATATATATATATATATATATATATAAACATATGTATACTTATCTATACAATATCAAATAATACCTACTCAAATATACATCTAATATACATATACATATTTATGACATACAAATATATATATAACATAATTTATACAAGTAGCAATTATATATTAGAAAGTATCACTACATACATATATAATACATAGGTATATAGGTACATGATACACTAACACATATAAATATATATATATATATACATAAATATATATATAGGCATATAATTATATATTATAATGACTAAGAACAATGGAAAAATAGATCTAGAATTAATATGCACAAACACATGGAGCGTATCACACCCGTATCCCACTAGATCTAGGATACGCTTGCGACACGAGTCCATCACACATCCAAACGTACCTCAAAGGACACGAGCAAGTCTAATATATAATTTATGAACAATACGAAGAGTCAAACACAAATTTACATATCCGTGTCAAAATATGACATGCACAAAGTCCCGTGTCGAAAGAAAAACCCCCAAATCAACACGTATCACCAAATTATTGGAATATGATCTACACGTACCCAATTATGGACACGACACTAGCCCCAAATATACAAACACATGCCAAATTGATCTATAGGACCAATTGACATACACAACAAATGTCAATCTCGAAATTTCTCCAAAATTGACACAAAAAGTACCATAACTTTCTCAATAGGCCTCCTATGAACACAAAATCAAATCCATTCGGTTGCCTATGCATATGGGTTGATTTTTTATTGTTAAATCTCATATTTAGAACCTAAATTAAGGAGAAAAACTGAATTATACCTATTGGAAGATGGATTTCCAATAAAACCTCCAAAATTGGTAAAATTGGCCTTCAACTTGTAGATCCTTGCTTCTCTTTGTAGATCAATGCTTTTTCCTTGTAGATCATTGATATACTTGTCTCCAATAATTATTTGGGAAGAAATTGGATGAAAATTTGGTAGAGATTTGATGGAATTTGGTTGAGAGAAATTCTAGATCTAGATTTGGAATGAAAAATAAAGAGAGAGAAAGTTTTCATCCCCTTTATATAGGCCTCACTTGCCCCCTCCCTTAAGCTACTATGTAAAGTCTAAAATACCCCTTGGGGCCTCTCATGAAGAAATAATTAAGGAGAAAATCTTCTAGTCTAATGGGTTTAACATAATTAATCATCCTCCTAATGATTGAGCTTCTAATTATTAGGCTCAATTCTAACTAGAATTAAATGTTGGTCCATGAGTCTAAACTAAACTAGTTAGGTCCACTAACACAAGTCCAAAAATAAATCTAACATGCTAACAATAAATAAATAATACAATAAATAAATATTTAACATGCAAAATATTTAATTAATTACCAAAAGACTAAAATACCCTTTCCTAGAAAATGTGGTAGTGACAGTATTAGTAGAGGATGATTACACTCTATGTACACTTGTTACGACTAGGGATTTATATTAGTAGAGGATGATTATACTCTATGTACACTTGATACGACCAGGCATTTGTATTAGTATAGAATGTTTACACTCTATGTACACTTGACTCGACCAGACATCTGTATTAGTAGGGGATGATTACACCTTATGTACATTTGACCGGTGTCCAGTAGGCAGTGACTAGTAAAAGCATTCTTATATTCCCTGTTCGTGGCATTTTCTGTTATGGCTTGATTTGTGCACCTTAGCTCTGCGTTTTTACCTGTGTAGTTATGGTTGATCTGTTTGTACATGTTATCTTTTCTTTGGCATGTCTCAATTTATTTGACATATTTTATGTATACAGTTATATTCATGTTTATATGTGGCTCATTATATTCCTGATAATTATATGTTATTTAGTTATTGTCTTTCTTCTCTCGGGATAAGTGCAATGGTAGCGCACAAGTCTCGACCTGCATTTATTCATTCATGTTGCTTAGAATATTATAGCTCTATGTTATTTTGCTGGTTTTAGTTCAGAGCTATTGGCTTCCTTTGTGGTACTTTCTATTTGGGGGTCTGACTCCACTAGTTTTACTTGGCCAGATTTGGAAGCAGATCCCGAGGATCTTACTTTCCTTTCCGTAGATAGTGACTACCCGGAGCACCAACCAGCCTTAGTAGGTTTCCTTCTACCCCCACTAGATTAGTACTGTTTATTCTTTTGAGGCATTTAGCTGTCGAGCACGTGTTAGCTCATGTTTTGGACTTGATATTTTGCATATGGGTAATGACATGATTAGCGTATTCTAGACCACTGTAACCACCCTGATTTTTAAAATTTTAAAATTTATTAATATTGGTATTCTAAAATTATTGTGATTAAGGGAAAATTTTATATATTTTTAGCTAATTATAATATATAATATTCATGGATTTATAATTATGTGTATTTAATTAATTATTAATATTGTGCAAGAAAATATTTTGGGTGTACAACTATTATTAGTGTATTGTATATTTTTTTTGGAATTTATTGAGGTCTAAAACTATTTTTAATGGCCATACACACACACACACACACACACACACACACACACACACACACACACACACACACATATATATATATATAAGAATAAAAGAATTAAACCCTAAACCCATTAACCCAAACCCTACCCAAACCCAACCCCATTTACTAAAACCCAATTCCCCCCTCACGCGTACAACAACCTCCTCCCCCCCCTAAAAGAATTAAACCCTAAACCCATTAACCCAAACCCTACCCAAACCCAACCCCATTTACTAATATATATATATATATATATATATATATATATATATATATATATATATATATACATATATATATATATATATATATATATATATATATAAACACATAAAAACCCTAACCCTAACCCATCATCCACGCCTCGACCCCCGTCGCGCCGCAGCGCCGACCACCGCCGGCACCGCCGACAACAACAGCAATAGTGCCTTGCGGCCCCTCCTTCGCGCACAGCTTCCACCCTCCTCACTCGTCCAATTTGTGTCTTGTCTTCGCTAGTATGTGCACAACCTAACCCTCTAGCATTTCCTTCAAGTGGAACGAATTTAGGCACCCCGGTCTGATTGAAAAATCGACCGAAAGTTGGCCGAAAAACTGTTCGAAAATAGTTCAAAATTTTAGTCCAACTACCCATGTTCATGTCCAATTTTCTACCAACTCGTTAATTATTTTCAAAATATAATTGAAAGGACTTTTTCATAATATAACCAAGAATTTTACTATTCTTTTAGTTTTTATTAGTTTGCTTTAATGGTAAAATTATTCTGGTTCCAAAATGACCAAAAAATTGTTTTTAAAATACCCAAAATCTCTGATACGGGGTACATTCTGCCAAATGAGACAACTTTATCGTGGACAAATTGCATCGAAAGGCGCGTAACATAAATACGAACGTGTGGACTTTCGGAAAACTTGATTTGGATGTGCGTGTATACCAGAATCAATGCGTAACTTCGTGTATGTTTTCTGTTTCGCAATAAAACTTGTGCCATAAGATTCGCAGCGTTATGCTGGTCCTGTGACCCAAGATTGGTTCAATTCTGAGAATATTGACGAAACGTCATTTTGTGGGCCCTACGATTCCACATAATGGGCGATTTTGTGATCGGCTCATCGAAATCTAGTTATGGATATTTCGTTGGTTTTATATCATTATTCTGGACTCATATATACTAAGTTTGATGAATATGGAGAACTTTCTCTTTAGCACATTTTTCGGTGCGAAGTGGACCACATGTGGATCCCGCTTTGACCCAAAACTGTCAATTTTGCCCACTGTTCCAAATTGGACTTATGGGTAATCAATCCTAGCTATTTCTAGTATTCTAAGAATATTGGTGATGTTTGTTTCAACATTCGGAGGTGTACGTGCAGATACCATTTTCCTAGGAGCAGTTGACGGAGTTAAGAATCTAGGCAAGTGTACCTTGCCATGATGTATCACAGTTCCTTGCCTTTATTATCTTATTTAGTTATTATATTTATTTGATATGTGTGATATGTGTGTTTACCCTAGGACCGTGAGACGTTGCTTAGCGTCCGAACAAGATTCGGTTGTCGACGCCGTACGCGGAGTTGTGTAACGTCACTTAGAGAGTTGGTTCCACGATCCTATTTTTACGTGCTTGCTTTACCAAGTACGCCATACCCTAGGACACTTGACACTATTTTATGTGATAGAATCTTTCTTGAGTTATTCATGGTCATTCTGTATAGGCTTACAGGATTCGTGATATCAGACTTGCATATTATATCGATATTATTATGACTCGTTGCACTAGCTAAAGGTCATGATCTTGCGTGTTATGGACATAAGACATCGTGGACATGAGACGTGAGGTTACATTAGGTGGGGAGAGATACACCATACTACAGGCTGATTATTGATATATATACTATACTACTAGAGGTGTTGTGGCACATATACTTGATACTACTAGAGGTGCCTTGGACTATGTCTCAGATATTTAGCACCTATACTGAGTCTTGATACTACTTGCTGCTATGGGCTCCCCGACACAGAGCCTGTAGTGGTTTCAGCCTAAGTACGAGTGATACTCTCACGTGCATATCACTTAGATGGTTACAGTAGTTTACCCTTGAGTATGTGGCATTATACTGTTTTACTTTTGGCATGCTGTTTCTTGTACCTTGTTACGTCCCTCTGAGGACCTGGTCCCCTGTCAATTTTTGCAGCATAGATGGTTATGGAGCCTTTGGAGTTGCTGATAGAGTTGATTGTCTTGCAGGCATTAGTACCAGGTACTTATATCATTTCTACCGAAGTTATGGTTATTTATTCATATTGTTTATTCATCTGCTGATGTAGCCTAATTTTATAAACTTATATCTCTTTCTTGAGTCTATTCGAGTTTGTGTGTTACTGGGCGGCCGACTTTAGCACATGTAGCTCATTCTTGTGTATTCTGTTCATTATGGATTGAGACATAAATATTTATATTTACTTAGTGACCATTATAATACAGCTTATGCGCATTCTAGTCAGACCAGAGTCTGATCGAATGCGTAGCTGGCATGTTACGTATTCCTAGTCCTACGTATTTTAGGGCTGGGGTGTGACATATTTTTGAGGTGGCCCATACAGGTCCTGGTTAAATCATTTCGGTTACTTTCTGGTACCAAACGAGCCTGTAATCATGATTACCAGTATTAGTATCTCAATCCACAACTGATTTGATAATTCCTTAGTATTTGATTATCGCCCTTGGACTTCATAATTGTACTCGTTTATTCTCCTCGACATCCTTATTATTTTTTATCATCTCTTCCTATTTCAGAGAGATGGACGTTCGGGCGCGGTATTTCCTCCAGAAGTAGATCCTTGTCAAGGCGGAAGAAGACATGCTGGATATAAAGTTTTGAGAAGATGGTTACCCTTAGTAGGTAGATAGATATGTTATTCCTATATGCTAGAGCTAGTATAGATTGTTAGCATGAGAATTAAATATAGTATGAGTTTAAGGATTAGTTGTATTAGCCCCTCGACTGCATTCCTATCCTTCCTATCAAATTCTTATCTTGTATTGCATATATGGCCTCATGCTTTTGCAACAACGATCCTTCTAATTATAATAATGAGTAGATCCTTCCTCTTTCCCTAGTTGTGCATTAATTACAAAATTAATCCCTTAGTTGGTACCACTGCTTGTGTTAATATCCATATCACCATAGGTATCAGTTCTTTTCTTCTCTAATCCCCTTGATCTAGTCACCATGACTCGATTCTCCAAATACCTGCCTAATCGTGCCTTATTCAACCATGTAGACTTATCAGAAATTCTTCTTGTTGTGGCCTAAATTTTGATCTCTTCATCATCAATGCCAATCAATGATCGAATCCTCTCTACTACCTTGCCTTAGTTAGATCTGACTTTGTCATTTCTTCTGCCTTGTAGAAGCTTGACCTGTGCAAGAGCAGTAATGGATGGGTAGTAATTTTTCTTATTAAATTATTGATCAATAATACCCTGATAGTTTCTAGGTTCCTTTAGAAAATCCTTAATTACGGCCAGTAAATCCTATAATTCTTGTAACCTTATTTAGAAAATAGATAGAAAATAGGCCCTTCCAGAAATCTTGTTAGTAGGACCATGACCTTAGTTTTAATACTAACTTAATTTTTATAAGTTGAGTAGATCGTAGCCCCTGGTTTTAGTGTAGGTTTATTTCTAAAATTCAGGGTAAATTTGAATTTATTTTGTTGTTAATTAGGTTAATCTCAAACGGATTAAATTACCTATTTAATTTCTGTATCCTTGATACCCTTTGTTGTGGCTCAGATATTTGGAGCACAACACTATCCTTTCATTTTCAACAACTTCTCCCTTATGACCTAGACTAGTCACTCTACACCTATGACATGACTATCACTCACAAGCTGGCCTTTCCATGTTTTATTTTAGTCCCACGACATTCGCGATACAATTGTACACACACATGACACATAGATATTCTTTTTTTGTTGTGGACGATTTTAATACTCAACACCGACTCAATTCTTCCGACAACCTTGACATTCATGAGCCTAACTGAAACCTACTCACAGATGACACAACTGTTACTTCCAAATATACATGCCCATGCTCCATATAGATCCCCCAACATTCGTGTCATATCTCCTTCTAAACTCTATATCCAACTCCTCTACAATTGAATTAAAATTATACATAGGCAACCCAAATATCCCAACCACTGATATACATGTATCCCATTCATGCCAACCTACGTCTATGACACTTGTGTTGCATTGAATTGAACCCCTTTTACTCTTTACACAATACAAAATACATTGATGAGTTATATCACCTTTTGACGCTTATTGCTGAACCATTCATCAGCATCCATGATATGCAATGAACAACTTCTCGGTAGCATCTCACCCTAGTTGTATTTGGCTATGGTAATTCTTATTGTCTTATAGACTCATGACCTAATTAGAAGCAAGGAGAACTGGTAAAACTTTCTTTATAGAGTTATTGACTCATTAACGTCATGGTAGTGCATAGATTTCCTTTGATAGGCTGTGACAACGGACACAAAGTTCTTACCATCTCGAATCCCTCCTTGAATTTAGACTTACTAAAAATTCTTAGAAATATGATCATGACTATAGTTCCTGCGGCCAACTTCATCCTTATAAGTTGGGTAGAGCCTTGATTAAGCGTACCCTTATTCTTAGAATGCGACGTCAAACGAGGACTCCATTAGGTAACTGCGTTCCCATCTTTAGTGCAACCTTCTTAACTAAAATCTTTTCTACTATGTTTATTTTTAATTTTGAGGACAAATTTTTTATAAGTTGGGTAGATTGTAACCACCTTGATATTTAGAATTAAAATTTTAAATTTATTAATATTGGTATTCTGAAATTATTGTGATTAAGGAAATTTTTTTATTTATTTTTAGCTAATTATAATATATAATATTCAGGGATTTATAATTATGTGTATATAATTAATTATTAATATTATGCAAAAAAATATTTTTGGGTGTATAACTATTATTAGTGTATTGTATAATTTTTCTGAAATTTATTGGGGTCTAAAACTATTTTTAATGGCCATACACATAAATATATATATATAAAAGAAAAGAAAAAGAATAAAAGAATTAAACCCTAAACCCATTAACCCAAACCCTACCCAAACCCAATTACTAAAACCCAATTCTCCGCCCCTACGCATACAACAACCTCCTCCCCTCATATATATATATATATATATATATATATATATATATATATATATATATATATACACACACACACACATCAAAACCCTAACCCTAACCCTCGCCACGACCCCCGCTGCGCCGCCCACAATAGTGCCGACCACCGCCCGCATTGCCGGCAGCAGCAGCAGCAACAACAACAGCAACAACCTCTTACGGTCCCTCCTTCATGCACAGCTTCTGCCCTCCTTGCTTGTCCAATTTATGTCCCGCCTTTGCTGGTATATTCACAACCTAACCCTCTAGAATTTCCTTCAAGTGGAATAAATTTAGGCACCCCGGTTTGATCGAAAAATCGATCGGAAGTTGGCCGAAAAATTGTTCGAAAACAGTTCAGAAATTCTGTCCAAGTACCCCTATTCATGTCCAATTTTCTACCAACTCATTAATTATTTTAAAAATATAATTAAAAGGACTTCTTCACAATATAACCAAGATTTTTACGGTTCTTTTAGTTTTTATTAGTTTGCTTTAATGGTAAAATTATTCTGGTTTCAAAACGACCAAAAACTTATTTTTAAAATACCCAAAATCTCTGATACGGGGTGCGTCCCGCCAAACGAGAAAACTTTATCGTGTACGAGTTACATCAAAAGAGGCGTAACGTAAACGTGGACGTGTGGGCTTTCGCATAACTTGATTTGGATGTGCGTGCGCACCGGAATCAACGCGTATCCGTCGAAAAGTACCGTATCGGCCTGTCCTGACACTTGCCGTAACTTTGTGTGTGCTTACCGTTTCACAATAAAATTTTCACCATCGGATTAACAGTGTTATGCTGGTCCTGTGACCCAAGTTTGGTTCGATTCTGAGAACATTGATGAAACATCATTTTGTGGGCCATATTAACGGACGATTTTGTGATCGGCTCATCGGAATCCAGTTATGGATATTTCGTTGGGTTTGTATTGTCGTTCTTGACTCGTAGACACTAAGTTTGGCGAATTTGGAGAACTTTGTCTTCTGCACATTTTTCTGTGCGAAGTGGGCCACATATGGACCCTGCTTTGACCCAAAAATATCAATTTTGCCCCTGTGTCCAAATTGGACTTATGGGTAGTCAATCCTAGCTATTTCTAGTATTCTGAGAATATTGGTGATGTTTGTTTCAGCATCCGGAGGTGTACGTGCAGATACCACTTTCCCAGAAGTAGTTGACGGAGTTCAGAATCCAGGCAAGTGTACCTTGCCATGATGTATCACAGTTCTTTGTCTTTATTATCTTATTTAGTTATTATAGTTATTTGATATGTGTGATATGTGTGTTTATCCTAGGACCGTGAGACGTTGCTTAGCGTCCGAATAAGATTCGGGTGTCGACGCCGTACGCGGAGTCGTGTAACGTCACTTAGAGGGTTGATTCCACGATCCTATTGTTACATGCTTGCTTTACCAAGTACGCCATACCCTCGGACACTTGACACTATTTTATGTGATAAAATCTTTTTTGAATTATTTATGGTGATTCTATATAGGTTTACAGGATTCGTGATATGAGAATTGCATATTATATGGATATTATTATGACTCGTTGCACTAGCTAGAGGTTATGATCTTACGTGTAATGGACATAAGACATTGTGGACATGAGACATGAGATTACATTAGGTGGGGAGAGACACACCATACTATAGGCTGATTATTGATATATATACTATACTACTAGAGGTTCTGTGGCACATATACTGGAGTCGTGATACTACTAGAGGTGCCTTAGACTCTGTTTCAGATCTTTGGCACCTATACTGAGTCTTGATACTACTGTTGTTATGGGCTCCCCGACACAGAGCCTATAGTGGTTTCAGCCTGAGTATGAGTGATGCTCTCACGTGCATATCACTTAGATGGTTACAGTAGTTTATCCTTGAGTACGTGGCATTATACCGTTTTACTTTTTTATGCTGTTTCTTGTACCTTGTTACGTCCTTCTGAGGACCTGGTCCCCTGCCAGTTTTTGTAGCATAGACGGTTATGGAGCCTTCGGAGTTGTTGATGGAGTTGCTTGTCTTGCAGGCATTAGTACCAGGTACTTATATTATTTCTACCTGAGTTATGGTTATTTATCCATATTGTTTATTCATCTGCTGATGTAGCCTAGTTTTATAAACTCATATCTCTTTCTCGAGTCTATTCGAGTTTGTTTGTTACTGGGCGGCCGACTTTAGCACATGTAGCTCATTCTTGTGTATTATGTTCTTTGTGGATTGAGGCATAGATATTTATATTTACTTGATTATATAGATAGTGACCATTATAATACAACTTATACGTATTCGAGTTGGACCAGAGTCTGGTCGAATGCCTAGCTGGCATGTTACGTATTCCTAGTCCTACATATTTTCAAACTGGGGCGTGACAACCATGACTAGAGTTGATCATGTATAATTTATACTTTGTTAGTTCTTTATTTTGTATTACTAGCTTCATGATCATCTATGTATATTTGGTTTTGGACGCTTTACTATTTTGCTCCAAATGATCTTATTTTATGCTTATTATTTATCTGCTTGTGATTGAGACACCTATGACCATTTGACCTAGGCTTGAATGATGGATTATAGTTTTAACCCCCATATTTCATAGCTTTACAGTATATACAGAGTACCCGTGAGCTCTAAGTATGCGTAGCTGGCCGTTGTCATTCCCCGCTCTCCAATATTCTTATTTTGGGGTGTGACGTGATTTTAGTGGTGGCCCATGTAGTCTATTTTTTTAGACATTTGGGGGTTATTGCTGATTAGATGTCTAAATCTACTTATTTCCTTTATGATATCTTTCTTCTTATTCTATACCTCTGATCTTGACCTGTTACCTGATTTGTTCGTTGATCTATCATGTCCCTTCGATTTACTCCTTGTGTTCTTTGACTTTCAGGGGCACTGTTCCTGATCCTTCTGATCAAATTTTTTGAGTTTCGACGATGGCAGAATAGAGATCAGTAGGCCAGTCGATTCTCGAGGATCAGCATCAGTATTTGGGAGCAGAGTCGAGGATTGATCCCAGGGTAGAGCAGCTTGTTCAGCCCGATCCGTATGTAGTACCCTAATAGCTAGTTCATCCAATTCAGCCATAGCAGCCAGATCTTGTACGAGCACTTATGGACATTTTGACGAGTTTTATGGCGACTCACTAGCGACAGAGTGAAGTCCTCACCCAGTCAGTCCAGATGACAATGGAGCAAGGTAGAGCTCAGATCTATAATACTGTGAACAGCTTTAGGGGTCTTTGTCCCCCTTACTTCTACGGTACTGAGGATGCGATAGCGTCTGATGCATAGCTCCAGGATACTGAGGCTATCTTGGAGGCAGCAGGAACACCGGCTAGAGAGCATGTCTCAGTTGTGAGACTGCAGTTGCTGGATTTGGCCTACGATTGGTGGGCAGCTCATGAGGTTTCTCTGACGATGCCAATTCTATGGGAGAACTTCAGCGAGAGGTTTCAGACTCGATACTATGATTTAGTATCGTGTTATGACTTATAGTTGAAGTTTAACAACCTCAGGTAGGAGGACAAGATCGTCGATGGCTATACGACAGAGTTCTGTAGACTTGGCCTGTTTGCCCCCACCTTGGTGGCGACCGAGTTAGATCATGCTAGGAGGTTCCAGCAGGGGCTTAATCTGGAGATCATACTAGTGGTGGAGCAGCGTGAGTTCTAGACTTTCCATGCGGTGATGAGAGCGGCGAAGAGGCACGAGTACACCTCTCAGAGGATAGTCGACATGATTTAAAGCCAAAAGAAGTCCCACTCTACTTTGAGGGACTCTTCCACCCAGTTTCCGGTACTAGCACCAGCAGTCAGGGCATTGGAGATCGAATCCTAAGAAAGGCCAGCACCAGTGTCTTCCTTCCAGCAGTCAGTGTAGACGCATCCCCAGAAGCAAAGGTCAATTTCTTTAATAGGGTATTCTCAATGTAGGATGCCAGGGCATGTTCTTTCGGGGTGCCGCAAGGTGCAGCGCTCATGTCTGGTGTGTGGTGTAGTGGAACGCATGATGAGGACTTGTCCCCTGAGAGCTCTAGCTAAATCCTTATCAGTCCAGCTAGCAGCCCCGGAGTTCAGGGCACCAACATCGGTTCAACAACATCAGGCCCCGAGGCCTATACCGACGCAGACCCAGACATTACAGCAGCAGAGGCCACAGTAGTATGCCCAGGCCCAGGTCCAGGCTTGGCATGGAGGCCAGCAGCAAAGGGGACCCGCACCCAGAGGGCAGGGTCAGCAGCAAAACATGGCAGCAGTCCCAAGGCAGGTGCATGAATAATTTGGCATCTTGGAGCTGGAGTTGACCGAGGATGGTCATATTACAGGTGATGTCATGAGCATCCTTTCGTTCATATCTTTCTTGGATTCTAATATATTATGTTAGTGAAAACGAGTATCTCGCCTCTTACTCTTCGGCCTGCGTATCTCGTGATACGTAATATTTATCATATATTACAACTACAGAGGTATGTCCTGGGCAGAGTCATGTCTTCGATTGAGTCGTTGGTATCGACTAACCTCGAGACTTGATCCATATCCATTTTTGGAATCAGCGTAGGCTAGCGAGGATGGATTCCTACTTAGTTGATTCAAGAGGCATATTTATCCTTGTGCCTATATGCTCTTCTTCCTAGTAGTGTAGTTTCTTGTGCATTTATTTATATTATTGACTGCTTTTATTTCCTGCCTATATGCCATGCTTTTCTCATGGAGTTAGTTTTGTTTTATGGAGCTTCTTGGTTTTGGTGCCTTAGTGAAATTCTGAGGACAAATTTTTTCTAAGAAGAGGAGAGTTGTGAGATACTATCTCATAGTATCTATATCGGTATATTGATACGTATTTGATACTGCATATTTTTTTTTCTAAATTTTATGGAATTTTAAAATTTAGAAAATTGAAACTTTGCTTCCTAACCGGTATACCAACGGTATACTTAAGTATACCGATGGTATACTGCCCGATAGATATTTGTTTCATATTTTAGATATTTTTGATATATTTTTGAGATATTTTTGAGAATTTCTCTATAAATAGTACTTGGTTTCATTTTGTTTCTCTTTCTCTCTCTTCTCTCCACCCTTTTTCTCTTGAGCTTGGAGCTTGGTCTTGAGACCTGGAGTGTGGTTTCTGAATCCCTTCGTAGTGGTGGACTAGAAGGTTGAGCTCGCTGTAGGTAAGTACATCATGCCGATTCTATGAACTATTTTACTTTCTGTTATTTTCTTTCCTGGAGCTTTGATGGTTGCTTTTTAGCTTCGACTTGCTTTACTATTATTGTTTATCTCGTGATTTCTAGCATTTTGACCATCTCGATTTTGATTTCTGGTAGAATCTTGTCCCGTCCCTTTTTGGTAACTCGGTAACGGAGAACGTTACTAGAGTTGTGCCCATGAGTTTTAGTCTATATTATTATATGAGACTTACCACCAGACTTGACTCCTTGTTAGACTTGTTTCTGGTGATTTTAGGATTTGATATGGGTCTCGGAATAAGATTTAACTTTTGCCTAGTTTCCCTCGAAAATTGACATACCGACGGTATATACTGGCAGTATACCGATTTTGATCGACTTGGATTTTTGGATATTTTGAGTGAACCCTTATCGGCATACCGACGGTATACTACAGTATACAGACGATATACCATTCCTTGCCGACATTGTTAACCGACTTCAGGATATTTAACTTGGCCAGCATACCGACGGTATATAGGATTATACCGACGGTATACCAATTTATTGGAATCCAGAACTTGCTGTATTTTTCGTATCTCTGGACCGGTATACCGACGGTATACTGGAGTATACCGACGGTATACCAATTGTGTTCTCTTTTGCATGTGAATTCCTTTAATGTGCTCTTTGATTGCTCTTAACTATTTTTCTTAAGTTTATTACTTTACGTGTCTATTTATGCCTTATTGTCTCGACCCGACATTTTGTATAGTTAGGGGCTTTACACCCTATAAACATCTGCCCAGTACATGTTACCAATCGATAACCCAACGACCAAGCATTTATATTAGTAGAGGATGTTTACACTTTATGTACACTTGATACAACCAGGCATTTGTATTAGTAGAGGATGTTTACACTCTATGTACATTTGATATAAATAGGCATTTGTATTAGTAGAGGATGATTACACTCTATGTACACTTGATATGACCAGACATTTGTATTAGTAGAGGATGATTACATTCTATGTACACTTGATACGACCAGGCATTTATATTAGTAGAGGATGATTACACATTATGTAGACTTGATAGGACTAGGCATTTATATTAGTAGAGGATGTTTACACTCTATGTACACTTGACTTGACCATACATCTGTATTAGTAGAGGCCGATTAAACCCTATGTACATTTGACCGGTGTCCAGTAGGCAGTGGCTAGTAGCAGCATTCTTATGTTTCCTGCTTGTGGCATTTTTTTTATAGCTTGAGTTATGCACCTTAGCTCTGCGTTTTTACCTGTGTAGTTGTGGTTGATCTGTTTGTACATGTTATCTTTTCTTTGGCATATATCGGTTTATTTGAGGTAATTTATGTATCTAGTTATATTCATGTTTATATGGGGCTCATTATATTCCTGATGATTATATGTTATTTAGTTATTGTCTTTCTTCTCTCAGGATAAGTGCAGTGGTAGCACATAAATCTCGACCCGAATTTATTTATTTATTTATGTTGCTTAGCGTATTGTTGCTCTATGTTGTTTTGCTAGTTTTAGTTTATAACTATTGGCTTCCTTTTTGGTACTTACTATTTGGGGGTCTGACCCCACTAGTTTTGCTTGGCCATATTTTTTAGCAGATCTCGAGGATCTTACTTTCCTTCCCGCGGATGGTGACTACCCGGAGCACCAGACAGCCTGAGTGGATTTTCTTCTACCCCTACAAGATCTTGTACTGTTTATTCTTTTGAGGCGTTTAGCCGCCGAGCATGTGTTAGCTCATGTTTTGGACTTGACATTCTGCCTATGGGCAATGACTTGATTAGCGTATTCTAGACCATAGCTAGAGTTGATCATGTATGACTTATACTTTGCTAGTTCTTTATTTTGTATTACTAGCTTCACGATCATCTATGTATATTTGGTTTGTGACGCTTTACTATTTTGCTCTAAATGATCTTATTTCTTGTTTATTGTTTATCTGCTTGTGATTGAGACACCTATGACTGTTTGAACTAGGCCTTGACTGATGGATTATAGTTTTAACCCCTATATTTCACAAATTTACCATATATATGGAGTAACCGTGTGCTCTAAGTATACGTAGCTGGCAGTTGTTATTCCCCGCTCTCTAGTATTCTGGTTCTGGGCATGACAAACTTGGATCCCTGGCTGGGGTTCTACACGACCTCGTTCCACTGGAAACTCTGCCTCTCTTGTTGCTGCAATATCTGGAGGAGGGAAAACCCTAAAGAAGAGCACAAGAAATATCAATTATAGGACGAGAAAAAACAAGGAAGCAACCAATCTGGGAAATTTTAAGCTGAGTATCGTAGAGGACGAATTCAGAATTTTAAGAAGGATCATGTTTGATTGAAACTCCTATGACCATGATACCCCACAAGTCTGTAGAACAGACCTGCATAGGCCACCACTAAAATCTTGTCATGCCACATACAAGATACTATATGTCATATGGTTATCACGGTTGTAACTAGATAATGGGGTGCATGCTACAATCAGGTCACTTAGGGTCACACGAATATCTATGTCTCAATCAATCGAACAAGAAACAATAATCATAGAGCATATATTATAAAGCAATATGGTATCCCAAACGCTTTTTCAATATGTTTTGGAGACCAGCTGTACAAAATAAGAAGCTGGTGGAATAATAAAAGTATATGACAATATTACACCTGCAGTCTGATTTATAAACAGTCATGAAAATGAAACTAAATGTCCATACATGCCGGCTAACAGGTGCCGGTGGCTAAACGCCTAAAAAAGTAAAATGCACAATGATGAACTGGGAATAAGGAAACCCACTCGTTATCCTCGGCGGCCATGTTCCTGGTATGTGCCATGAGTCAGGAAAAAGTACGCTGCATCCTCGGGTGCTGGCTCAAAATCTGACCATGCAAAATCAGTGGGGTTAGACCCCAAATATCAAGTGGCAAAAAGGAAGCATAAAATTGAGAAACAAAAACCCAAGCAATAAATATATAATAATATATATAGGTTATGTGTGTAACTTAGGTCCATGGCATATCCTAGCCCAAAGGCCCAACCCTATAACCAAACAAGGACAAGGGTTGAATCCATCACACTATGATAGTCCATTTTCCTAGGCTAATAACAGAATAATACAGTCACAACAAAGTCCAATTAATAAAATTGGCCAATCACTTGTACGACTTGCTATTTGTGGAGGCTAAGGTTATCTCTGAATAATGTATAATATGTATCCTCAGATCACGTCATTACCGAACACGAGCTAACCGAGCCAATAGATGATTATATAGGCACTTCATGAATTACACCAGTTTTCCGTAGGGATACTGCGCTAGATTACGGTATTAGCGGTTCCAATATTCCTATAGTGAAACAGTGGCTCGGTATTATTTATAATAGGTCTGATACTGCACTCCACTAAGGCGGATGATATACAGTATCTTTGGTGGCCAACCTACAACACACTTAGAATGAATCTCTGTGGGAAGGTTTGTTGGCTTGATCTCGGGATACCATTTTCTCCCAATGTTACTACCACTTTTAGTTTCTTAATTAACCCTACATTGTTTTCGAAATCTCAAGGCGTGGCCACATGAGAATTTTCCTTTAGATGTCATACAAAGTACGGGCACGCTAGATACGTATCCATGGAAGTTCAATCTGGATTCACCCGAGCATGTATGCAATATTCAATAAATCAATATCCTAGCCATTCTTTGGTACTTGACTAATATCATGCCCATGCTGGAGGAAAAAATAGTATTACGCGTTCAGGAATTTGAAGGCATTCTTGATGCACAATCCAAATATAAATTACTTAACACATAACACAATATATTGTACCTCAATGCACATTAGATCATGAACAATATCAGGCAATAATTATATCAGTACAGATACAATATTCGAGTCCAATTACTAATTATTCATTGGGTCACATGAATCTTGATCACATTGTAATACGAAGCTTATGTCATGCACATAGCTGGTTAGTCACTTATTACTTAGTCTGGTCCAACCAGAAATCTCAGTCTAGTATATATTTATGCCATGTACAAAGCCAATCTTAGCACATGGTTGTGTTTAGCAGGAGGTCTGGTTACTAAGTCTATTCTTCCTTAGAATCAAGACATAACCATTACTAGAATCAACCACATAGAAAGTACTACGTGTACACAGGGAGTCACTAAGGATAATACATATCTAAGTCGTGCACAAGAAGGTAAGGCTGCATGAACCAACTCGGCCGCATGCTCCAACCTGGACGCATGCTCCTCAAGGCTACATGCCCTGGCAAAAGTCTACTATTTGGGACAAGTGCCGAAGTGATGGACAATAATAAAGTGTCAGTAAAGTAAAAAAAGGTGATTGATGTGACAACCATAAATATTTGAGAGAAAAGACAAAAGCACATAAAGACGTGCAGAGACACAAAAGTCGTGTAGAGGCATACGCCCAAAAAGAAGAAACTAATGGCTCACGCCCGCATAATCTCCTGGACGCATGGACTCTGGGCGCATGGAGTTCGGCAGTAGTGAATTTTCATGCGTTCAAGGTATTATATGTTCGACTTTTCGAAAGCATGCACAAGCAGACATGCGTTCAACAAGATGGACGCATGCTGGAGGGGGCTCATGTTGCTGGGCCGCATGGTACTCTATCATCCCAGAACAGCAAGTTCGGCCATAGAAAACTCCAAGAACCCAAAAAACTTGTTCTGCCATAAAATCCTTGTCTCAACTCTAAATCAAGCGATTCAAAAGCCAAATTACTCGAAATAAAGTGCTCCATCACATAGAACAATTACTTTTCAAAAATAAAAGTTTTTGAAGATCAAAACCAAGAAAAACTCAAATACACCCATACTCATAAAAATTTAGATTTGCACCATTCTATCCACCAAATCCAAAAATACTAAGTTTTAAACATGCTTAAAATCACAGAATAAACATAATAGACTAATAATATGAAGGGTTTCTCCATTTCTCATACAAGATGTACTTGCCTAAGAAGGGAGAGAGAAACCTAAGAGAGAGAGAGAGAGAATGAGATATTTGGTTTATATACATGGAGGGTTTGGGTTCACTTGACCCAAGGTTCAAGTCATGACCAAGCCCTAACCTCATAATTAACCGAACCAACCCTCCACCAAACAATGGGTCTAGTCTTATGCAATAAAATAAACATGCAGCAAGAAATAATACGCTCCCAATAAAATAAACATGCAAAAAGAAATAATATGCAATAAAATAACATACAGGAATATCACATCCATTACCTGAAGATGGTGTTCAACCTAATGCGAGCACATCAACTCAAGATGAACCCAACCAAGTCTTTTCTTGGAGTCTCCAGAGACAAGTTCTTGGGTTTTATCATAACCTTGAATGGTATTCACATTGACCCTGAGAAGACCAAGGCCATCCTTGATATGCACCCTCCAAAAAATCTTCGAGAGCTACTAATATCAAAAACTATCTCACGAAGCCCCCAGTATTAGTGGCTCCAGTAATGGGAAAACCCATCCTGCACTATGTACGAGCAATGGATTACTCTCTCGGCGCTTTACTAGCCCAGAAGAGTGATGCATGTCACGCCCCAGTACCGAAATACGGAGACGGACATAGCCACCTTCCCCATACAAGGTACTATACGTCATACGACAATCACGACAGTATAAGACAAGGGGGTGCATGCTATAATCAAGTCTCCTATAGTCAAAAACTTCTATGTCTCAATCATTCAAACAAGAAACAGTAAGCATAGAGCATATATGATAAGCAATAAGGCGTCCCAAATGCTTTCTTAAAATATTCTGGAGTCCAGCTGAGCAAAAATAAGAAGCTGGAAAAGTAGCAAAAGTATATGACAGTGATTCAGCTGTAGTCTAATTTAATACAATTATGTAAGAAAATTAATTTTCAGACAAGCTGGCTAACATGTGTCGGTAGCTAAATGTCCAAAAGAAGTAAATGTGCAAGATGAGCAAGAAAGAAAAAAAACCCACTTGCTATCCCCAGTGACCACATTCCTTGTGTACGCCATGAGTTGGGGGAAGAAACGCTGGATCCTCAGGTGCTAGCTCGAGACCATGCAAAACCAGTGGGGTTAGACCCAAAATAGAAAGTACCACAAAGGAAGCACGAAATGGAGAAACAAAACAAGGATAAGGGTTGAACCCTCACCCTACAACCAAACAAAAAATAATATAATATTACATAGGTTCAGTGTTGTAACTTAGGTCCATGGCATATCCTAGCGCTAATGCTCAACCCTACAACCAAACAAGGATAAGGGTTGAACCCTCACCCTATGACAGTCTATTTTCCTAGGCTACTAGCTGAAATAATACAATCATAAATAATTCTATTTCTTATATCGGCCAATCATTTGTATGGCTTGCTATTTTGTGGAGTTTGAGGTTATCTCAGAATAATGTATAATAAGTATCCTCAGATCACGCCAGTGCCGAACATGAGCTAACCTAACCAATATAATAAAATAATAAATTACAGGATGCACCAGTCACCCGTAGGGCCACTGCGCTAAAAATACGGTATTAGCGATTCCTGTGTTCCTATATTGAAACATTGGCTCGGCATAATAATAAGTCAGATAATGTACTCCATTAAGACAGATGATGTACATCATCTGTGGTGGTCAGCCCACAACGCACTTTGAATGAATCTCTGTAGGAAGGTTCGTTGGCATGATCTCGGGATACCGTTCCCTCCAATGTTACTACCACTTTTCGTTACCTAATTAGCCCTAGGTTGTATTCAAAATCTTAAGGTGTGGTCGTATGAGGATTCCCTTAAGATGTCGTACAAGGTACGGGCACGCTAGATATGAATCCATGGAAGTCAATTCTGGATTTACCCGAGCGTGTATGGAACATTCATATAATCAAAAATCCTAGCCACGCTTTGGTAGTTTGACTCTCTTATTATGCCCGTGCTAGGGAAACAATGTTCATATTTATAATATCATGCATTCAGGGATTTAGAGGCATTCTCGATGCACAACCCAAATATAATCACTTAACACGTGACACGATGTGTCGCACCTCAGCGCACATAAAAATATAAATAATTATCAGGAAATAGTAGTATCAGCACGGATACAGTATTTGAGTCAAATTACTAATTATACATTAGGTCACATGAATCAAGAAAATATTCGATCAAACAAGCAGGGCCGCATGGTTCTCTATGCCGCATAACAATCCTGGCCGCATGAGAAGTCATACCGCATGACAATCCTGGTCGCATGACAATCCTGGCCATATGGTGTCATGCCGAATGATAATCCTAGACGCATGGAGTCAGGGCTAAGGTCTACTCCTCGGGATAGGTGATTAAGTGGCGGAAAATAAATAAAGTGTCAGTAATGTGACATAAAGTGTGTCAGGAAGAAAATGCAAAACCATAGAAGGACGAGCCAAGTATGCGCCAAAGTTCAGAGTCATGCTTCCAAGGAAAGGTGGTCGCATGCTCTGCTTGTTGCATAAGTTCAATGTCGCATGGAGTTCAATGCTGCATGGAATGTCTTTTAGAATTAGCGAATTTCTCACTCGTTCAGAGAGTGAATGCACAAAGTGTTCAAGGACACTTGTGTAGATCAACAGTCATGCGTCCAACAAGATGGACGCATGCTGTCAGTAGGTGGCAAGAGTTCAGCTGCATGAACCTCTCGGATAATATTAAGCAACTGAAGACATAAGAGCGGATGTCGAATCCTTTCGCGTATAGCATTCTCAGCCGCATAGCTCGCTGGCCACATGAAGACTTCGTCTTCTCCAATAGCAGGTTCGACCATGGCAAAAACTCCCAAAAACTAAAATTTGTTTTTTTCATAAAAATCTCATTTTAAGTCCAAATCAGGTAAACCAAAAGCCAAAAAGTTCTAAATCGAAAGATCTAACATGTAGCAAAAACTGGTTTTCAAAAACATAATTTTAATAGATCAAAATCAAGAAAAACTCATGAAATCCAATAAAAATATAAGTTAGAAATATAGATCTACACTAATCCATCCATAAAAACAGAAAACTCCAAAAACTAAAAGTTCTCAAAAACACATAATAAAATAATAATATGGAGGGTTTCTCCATTTCTCATGCACGGTGTACTTGCCTATGAAATGGGGAGAGAAAGCTAAAGAAAGAGGAAGAAATGAAGAAGTGAAGAGAGAACGAAATATTGGTTTATAAATGCTAGGGTTTGAGGGTTGAACCAAAGACTCTCATGAGTTGAACCAACCCATAAAATAAACCATGAACCAGGTTAAACCAAAGAATGGGTCTAGTCTCCATGTACATGCAACCATACTAAAATAAAAATATGTTCCAAATACGTATATCAGGAACGGAGAGTGAAATCTCTATCCACCTTCGAAAAATTATGTCCTCAGAATTCGAATTCAAGCAATAGCTAGAGAAGTTAGGACAAGCACGATATAAACCTACTAGCAACTACTAATGCAAGCAATATCATCACAACACCTAAGTGATCACCTGATCACAGAATCCGAGATATGAAGGCATAAGATAGAATATACCTTACGAATCGAACAGGTACAGGTACCGAGACCGAATATTGTCCTCGTGCTTCCGCGTCGATTCTCCAAGAGTGTGATGTCCTCAGGCCACTCGGACAGGAGAAATAGTCTGGTTGTTGAGTACTTTCTCTCTTCGATCCAGAATGGATACATGTTGCTTCTCATAAGATAAGTCGGTACCAACGACTAATTCAGAGTGATCGAGGATATGACTCAGATTTAGAACATACCTACGCAACTGAGACACATGATATACATCGTGTATCTCATGTAGCAAAGGCAAAAAGGCAAGACTATAAGCAACATCGTCTACCCGCTCGAGAATATCGAACGAACCTACGTATCTAGGACTAAGCGTCCCACGAACTCTGAATCTAATTACTCCACGGGTAGGCAAAATTTGTAAAAATACGTGGTCGCCGACATAAAACTCTAAAGATCTACGATACTGATCTGTCTAATGAAGATGCATATCTTGTGCAACTCGAAGTCGCTCTCTAATCTACTAGACAACCTCTACTGTCTGCGTGATTATTTCAGGGCCTAACATCTTCCTCTCACCAATATCGTCCCAAGACAATGGTGAACTACACTTCCTGCCATACAGTGCTTCAAAATGTGCCATCTGAATACTGGACTGATAACTGTTATTGTATGAGAATTCTACCAAGTGAAGGTGATTCTCCCAAGATCTACCAAGATCTAAGGTACAGGCTCATAACATATCTTCTAATGTCTGGATGGTTCTTTCTGATTCCCGTCTGTCTGAGGGTGGTAAGCTGTACTGAATCTTAGCTTGGTTCCCAAGGTCTGGTGTAAACTTTTCCAAAAATGAGAAGTGAACCGTGTATCTCGATCTGACACGATACTTACTGGGATACCATATTATCTCACTATTTGTCGCATATATATTAGCCAATTATTCGGTAGACTGTCCTACTCGAAAAGGAAGAAAGTGAGCTACTTTTGTGAGACGATCTACTATCACCCAAACTGTAACTCTACTCGTCGGTGATCTAGGTAAACCAGTCACAAAGTCCATCGTGATGTGTTTCAACTTCCACTCTGGAATAGGAAGCGGTTGTGATAATCCTGCTGGTTCTGTTATTCTGCCTTCACTTTCTGACATATCAGACATCGTGATATGAAGTGTGCTATTTCTCTCTTTATTTCGTTCCACCAAAAGTGTTGCTTGCTATCTTGGTACATCTTTATGCCTTCCGGATGAATGAAATACTGAAAACTGTGTGCTTCATTCATAACTTATTATCGAATATCCCTGCTCGGTACATATAGGCGATTCCCAAACCTTAGCATTCCATCCGCATGCATTGTCAACCCCTTTTGAAGACCCGACTCACATTCTTCTCGTAGCTTTTGAATCTTCCGGTTCGCTGCTTGAGCTATCTTGATTCTATCTATCAAAGTTGACTGAATCTGTAGGCTAGCCTGGACACCTATACTCTGTGGAAGTACTATCTCGATACCCATCTCTCTTAAGTCTTCTAGAATGTGCTTCTGAGTAGTCAACATAAATGCTCCACCTCTTATGCTAAGTGCATCAGCTACTACATTAGTCTTACCTGGAAGGTACTGAAGTTCCACGTCATAATCTTTCAACAACTCTAGCCACCTTCTCTGCCTCATGTTCAGGTCCTTCTGTTGTAATAGTATATTACCACTGGTGAATTATATATTCATGAACAGCGTACGTGTGTATACGGTTTCTATATATTGGAGTTTGTATACATACGGCTGGACGTATTACGTATTCCTAGTCCTACGTATTTTGGGGCTGGGGCGTGACATCATACCCCCTCAGTTCTCATTTCCATAGTGTTAATCATGCACCACACATATGATTAACCAGGCCCGTGGTTCTTGAGCAGTACCCAAGCCGATCAGATGTTTTCACTAGTACTCAATCACTTAGAAAGTTGTATCTCTTTATATTCCATATATGATGTTCGTACCTCTTGTATGTATTTTTTGCATTTTCTTATTTCAGTATATTCCTGCTATGCTCTATTAATCTGGTATGTGATCTATATTTACTGTTACATAATTTTTATCATTTATTGGAACTGCTGTTGTAAACACCCTAATTTTCAGAATAATTTTAATATAAAATTTTCCCGGATTTTTTGGTATTTTTCTGGATGAAGAACTAAGATAGTTGGGAGTTAAAGATTTTTTTAAATGCAGTCAATTGGTGTTAAAATATTATGGAACAATATTTTATGATGCAAAATGGAAAACCGGACATGTGGTATTTTTTGGTGAATTTATTGGACTCCGGAGACACGTTTAAAGCCTTAAAAACTAATGGATTGCTAAACCGAACCTAAACCCAAACTAAACCGAACCAAACCAAACCAAATCAAACCAACCCTGCCTGAACCGAACCCAGCATAGCGGATCGGGTCGGGTCAGATCCGAGCCAAACCCGACCCGGACTCGAAAACCAATTGGAAAACCCTAGCTACCGGATTTACTATGCATAGCCTATTTATTATCGCCTCGACATCCGTGCCCAGCCCTTGGAGAACCCTAGCCGCCGCGCCATCACCTAATTCCGACTACTTCACCGGAACCCTAGCCGTGCTCCTCCCTCTCGAGCACCGCCGACCCCGACTCCCCTGTGTTCGACCCTTCCGCCGAGTCCAGCGTCGAACTTCCCTTCCCCGACACCATTCTCCGCCGCGAGCCCAGCCCGCATCCCCCGCTCTGGCCCGTCCTCCTCCGCTCGGTTCCTCTCCACCGAGCCTATCTGCGCCACCCTCTTCTCCGGTGACGGGAATCGACCTCCGGCCTGTCGTCAACAGCCGACCTGTCACTACCACGTTCCAGAAACAGGGGTATTTTTGACTTTTTATAATATTTAATATTATTGTAGTTACAATTAAATAATTGCATGATAGTATATTTAATTTAAATAATTATGTGATGTGTAATTAAATATAGTATTATATGCAGTGTTTATTTATTTTTAAGCTAGTAGACTTGACCTAGAAGCCTAGTAGATGAACACCTGTCGGAATTATGGAATTTTTGTATTTAATTATTTAGTTAGAATTTAATTCTTGGAGTTTGTAATTAATTACCGTATTTTATTTAATATTTTTGCGCATTGCCTTTGCTTCAATATTTGGAGCACTACCCTAGCTTTTGCCTCCCAACAAATTTCACCATCTTGCCCTAGACATGCCCGCCTTCCATTCTGCTATTTTTGCAACTCATAATTATGCTCTCTGTACATTATTTCTAGCCGCACAAAAATCGTCGCGGACGTTATTTAATAAAATTCCTATTTTTGTATCGTTGTGCGTTCCAATCAAAATTGGGGACAATCTTGACCTATTTTTCGTGCGGCCCAAATTAGGGTAATATCCTGTTCTGAGTCTACTTCATTATTGGTATTGATGACCTGACCTGATTTTGGCCCCATGTACTCCTAATTAATTTTAGAACACAACTTGCATTTATTTCTAATTAAATTGAGGATACTATTTAAACCAATTCTGAAAATCCCAATTTAATTTCAGTGCCCTGCTAATTGAGCCCATACCAAACTTACAGCGTCCCCTGACCCTACAAAACACCTGACACCGAATCGCCCGCCAAATTTTCGTCATTTCATGCGTCTGTGCAAATACCCAAATTTAAGGGGGCTAATTTGCAAATTTACATTTTTGGTGTCAACACCCATTTGTTAAAACCAATGAGGAATCCTTAATATTTAATTAGCCTCTCAGCCTCATTCCCACATGAAAATTCTTTCATGACCAATCTAGACCACCCATTCAAGGAGTGCATCCCCACCCTTCATCAACACCCTCTCTCCCTTATTTATGTCATATCACATCAACCCTAATCCCTAGAAAACCTAGGTAACCCCACCCTCCTCAAGCCTCCACAACCGTAGCCCTCATTCTAATTTTTCTTCCTTTCTTCTTATCCTTCTTCCTTTCTTCTTCTCTTTCCTTTCTTCTTCTTCTTCTTCTTCTTCTCCTTCTTCTTTTACTTGTTTTTTTGAATTCAAAAGAGAAGGAAGGGGGGGGGGGAACACTGTTCACCCACCCCTTCACCTCTGTACCCGGCCGAGCCGACTCACTCCGGCGGCCATCCCTACTTCCTGTGCACTCCGGCCCGGCCATCAGTCCACCGCGCACCCCGGCCGAGCCTGCACCCGGCGGCCAACCACCCAGGCCGACTCCCTCCGGGCGGCCGAGCCCCCCGCAGCCCACGCTGCTGCCCGGCCGAGCCCTGCCCACTCCGGCGGCCAACCCAGCAGCCGACTTCCCTCCCCTGCTGTGTACAGCCGGCCCCGCTGCTTCCAATCACCACCACCACCTCCATCTTCACCATCCACCACCACTACTCCTCTCCCTCCGGCGAGTCTCCGGTCGTACTCCGGCCAGCCACCAACCTCTGTAAGTATTCTCCCCTCTCCCTCCTTCTTTATATATATATATATATATATATATATATATATGATGTATGTAGGTATGTATGTAAGTATAATTAGTATATGTATATGTATATTGTTTATTTAAATAATATTTAAACACATAATGTATAGTATATATATAATGTATGTATAGTATGAAATTAATATAATGCATAGTGTACATATAATTGGTATATGTGTATACATGTATATATACTTAGCATATTTTCAATATATATTTGATTGGTAATGTATGTATTTAAAATATGAATATGTATATTATTTATTTTTATTTAATTATATGAGTATAGTATGTATTTAAATAAATTGTATAATTAAGTATGTATAATTAATTGCATAAGTATGTATTTAATTAATGCCTATGTATATGTATGTATATGGGGTATTTTATGTAGTATAAATTTAATTTGGTAAATTAATATTAGTATGTTTAAGAATGATGTTGACAATATATATATGTATATTCTAATATGTACTTTTGCATATATATGATATATACGTATTTTGGTATAAAAATATATACATATATATATATATATATATATATATATATATATATATATATATATATATATATATATATATAAATGTATTGGTATACACATATATATGTATATGAACGTATTTGATATATGTTAATATATAAATGTACGTATTTTGGTAAATATACAACTATAGCAAGTATAATTTATATTGGTATATATTTAGATATATATATATATATATATATATATATATATATATATATATATATATTATGTTAAATTCTTTTAGTATGTATACAAATATAAATACGTATTGTATTCCTTTCCATGGACTATGTTTATATAGATATACATACAAGTATTATTTATTATGTTTATATATATATACAAGTATTATTTATTTTAAAGTATATATTTTTACATATACCTATTATTGTAATGGATGGAAATTATATATATTGGTTAATGAGATGTTTATTTAAATATGTATCCCTACTAGATGACCCTAGTTGACTAGTACCCTGTCTGGCATGGCCCTGAGGCCAGTGTTTTTGTCTGTGTGTTAGGGTAGCACCTGATACAAGTGTTATTGTGATATGTTTTTAGGACTGTTGCTTCACCCAGGGGATACTCTGGAATAGGACATCCATAAATACCAGCTAAGGACCCAAGGCAAGTACATTCTCTGATAATTTTCAATTCCTTGATAATTTCTATAAGTTCAATAACCATAAAATGTTACATCTGAATCCTTGACACTGTGCTACACGGACTAGTATAGCTTGGATCTGCAGTCATGAGATGTTACATTGATTATCGTTGACATTGTACACGACATGTATATTAGACATCGTACATGATAGATTGGACTTGCTCGTGTATCGTGACGTGTCATGGTTGGATCCACAGTACTAGTTGGGGGCGGGGAAGTAGTTAGTAAGAAATGTGATCATAACCTCTTATTGTAGTGTAGAACAATGTAAGTGTTAATCATGCTCTTCACTCATGATTAGCCAGGCCCTATAGCTATCGTACATGTTCCCAAGCCGATCATATTTTGAAACTACTATTTCAAACACTTAGAATAGATTACAGTTCTCTATTTAAATCATATACTACATCACCCGTATATGATACTGTTCCTTGTTCTTTTCATTTTCATACATGCACTGACTGTATCATATTGCCTATTGCCTGTCTCTTTATATTGCATGTCTCTTTTTAATTGCCATTGCATTATTTCACTGTCTTCTCAGTAGTTAGCATCACATGTTTATTGCTTTATAGTCCTTATCAATTTAATGGAACTGTTATTTAAGATTGTACTTTGCTCCTTCCTGACTGGAAACATTTTTCCAGACTATGCCTTAGAGGATCGGTAGCCAACACTTTATGGACCATATGGTGAGTAGCTGCACTTGGGCTTGATAGTTAGTTGTGATTCCGAGAGGTCTAGTCGGAATCACCAATCTTCTAGTTAGTTCTTTCAGTAGACTTTTTGGTACCGGATTTGTCTCCGGCATTTATGATGACTTGGATATTGTTGAGTTTGATTATTACTTTTGACTTGTGTTGTATTAAATTTTTGTTCGATATCTTATCGTGCTGTAATCCTGTGATTGAGTATGTGTTCATTTTATTTGTGTCATCCGTGCCTCCTTATGGAGATTTGATGCTTGTGTGAGATTGGCTAGATAGTATCAAGACCTTGACAGCGTTCTACCGTCGATGCTGCGGCGTAGGCTGGACGTACTCGCGTACTCGTGCCCCAATTCCGGGTGCGGGTCGTGACACGACCCGCGGAGTCCTGAACGATGCCGCCGCTCCCCCATCTCCCAGCGACCCCGACGACAGCCAAGACCCCGGCGCCGCTGCCGCCAGGCCGCCGCCGACACCGAGCAGATTCCCTCCGGTGAAGTCCCCGCTGCCCCCGAGTCAGAACCCTAGCTAAGACTCACGGCAGATACGGGAATTCTCGACCAGGACACGAAGTTGACTCTCGGACACGTAGAATTCAGCGTTCACGGAGCCCTGTTCAGGTACCGTTTTCTCTCACCTCGTAGCTCCGTTTTAGTTTCCGTCAGTTGCTACGCGTAGACTGTATAACCCTCTCGGTATCCGTATAACTCGTTCGGTGCATCGCGTCCTGTGGTGATCGCACACCGTGATCCAAAAATAGGAAAAACAACGCCCTGTTTCACCCCGGAACTGAGTGCACCCCGCCAAACGGGATAACTTGGTCGTAGGCGGTCTTTATCGAAACGTGTGCAACGTTGATACAGTCGTGTAGGATTTTGCAGAAGTCGATTCGGATGTGCGTGCACACCGGAATCAACGCGTATCCGCCGACAACACCCCGTATCCGTCATTTCTGGAATAGGCTGTAACTTTGTGTATACACGTCGGATCGAGATGAAACTTGCGCCATCGGACTCGTAGCAATACGTTGGTCCTGTGACCCAAGTTTGGTTCGATTCTGAGAACATTGACAAAATCGCGTATCGTGGGCCCCACAGGCTCCACTTGACGGGCGATTTTGTGATCGGCTCATCGGAATCAAATTCTGAAAGTTTTGTTGGGTTTATATCATCGTTCCTGACTTGTAGACACCGAGTTTGAGGAATTTGGAGACCTTTGACTCTGACACGCTTTCCGGTGCAAAGCGGCCCACATATGGACTCGCTTTGGCCCGAAAATGACCTTTTTGCCCCTGTGTCCAAATTGGACTTAAGGACAGGCGTTTCTAGCTATTTGACATCTTCTGAGACGGTTGGTGATGTTTATTACAGCTTTTGGAGTAGTACCCACAGGATCCGCTAATACCGGGACGACTGTTGATATTCAAACATCAGGCAAGTGTACCTTGCCAAACTCTGTAGTATTATTATATATTTTCCTTGCTTTATTATATTGCTGTGCATGCTTAACCTAGGATCATGTGACGTACTTAGCGTCCGATTATTAGTCGGGTGCCAACACTGTACGCGGTGTTGGGTACGGTCATCTAGAGATGGACATTCGTGACACTTTATATTCTCGTACTTGTCTTACCAAGTACACTATGACCCAGGACACTTGACACTATTCATGAGACAGGATTTTCCCGAGATATTCGTGGTGATTCTGTATAGGATACAGGACATGGACATTATATTCTTAGATATTGTATGACTGGTTGCATTAGCTATGATCCCGCTTGACATGGACATAAAACGTTATGGTCATGATATGCGTGGTTACATTGGGTGGGGAGAGACACACAGGCTACAGGCTATTTTATATATATATCTTCTATTATTGAGAGGTCGTAGACTCTCGGAGCAGAGCTAGACCCACTACCGGTTATTACCGCTACCGTCTCCCCGACACAGAGCTTGTAGTGGCTCAGCCTGAGTACTCGTGATGCTCTCACTTGCATTTTTACATAGATGGTTACTTATTTGCCCTATTTATCTTATTATTTGCTGCACTGCTTATATTTTGGCTTGTATATTTTTTGTACCTTGCTATGTCCCCTAAGGACCTGGATATGGATTATGTCCCCAGGATTTGAGGACGAGATCTATCCCGAGATATACGGGACCGCAGCAAGAGCTGATCCAGGAGCTGTACCGCCAACCGAGGACGAGGTGTTAGCCGAAGACTTCTCCTGAGCATCCATGTTCATGCTCAGTATTTATTTTATTTATTTCAGACATTTATTTCTGGTCTGTTGAACCATTGTATCAGATATTTATCGGGTTGTTCTCCGAAGCACTTTGTGAGACTAGCTGATGATTTACATTCCTTATTTATTCTGTGGATCATATTTTATATCTTGTGTGGATGAGATTAGATGTGCCATGTTGACGTAGACTTGTTTTTACAGCTTAAGTACGCCCTGATGGATCCATTAAATTGGGTTGTCCATCGGTGTGTGCTGCTGGCCATTGCCACGCGTCCGGTCCCACGGTATTTTGGGACTGGGGCGTGATATGGTTTTTGTGGTAGCCCATGCAAGTCTACGACTAAATTGTTCAATTTTAACTTAGGGACCGAACCAGCCTGCCCTAAGGATAGGATAAATTATAGGATCTCATCCATTATTTAAACCATTATTGAACTCTATATCGTACTCGAAATTGTTACTTGATTTGCATCATGTTTGATTCCTCTGAGCATTCTTACAGTTTATCTTTTGGTTGTAGAGTAATGGATCCCAGGAACGGAGACGAGATTCCTTTGGATACGCCACACGACGCTGTGGTTACTTATATAGACGGAGTGACTCTAGGGAATGGAGGACAAACATCGCAGAGCGATCAAACCGGCCAGCCTAATCCAAGGTTCCGGAGAGATGACATCCCACCTCCACCACAGTTTACTCCCCAGATGCCAGTTTTTCCGCCAGGGCAAGCCATGGACGGGCAACAGATGTTCCAGATGATGTATGCCATGATGCAAGCCCAGCAACAGATTCAGCAAGAGGCACATCGACAGGAGGCAGAGTATCTAAGAACCAGCCTGGTATCCGTATTGGAGCAGGCAAATCCACCAGCGAGGCGAACAACGACGGGATCTATCACCAATTTTCGTCATCTCAAGCCTCGCACATTTTTTGGCAAAGAGGGGCCAACAGAAGTTCATGAATGACTCACAAACATACAGCATCAGTTGGAAGCCGCTGAACTTCCAAGAGAGAATTGGATGACTGCAGTCAGAATACAGTTAACTGAAAATGCACATCACTGGTGGTTAGCAGAAGAGAGGAGGCTCGGACAGGACCGAGTCACATGGAAAGAGTTCTTCAGACTCTTCCAAGAGATATACATTCCAGCAGTTGCACGGTCAGAGCTCAGAGACAAGTTCAACCGCCTTATCCAAGGCAATATGACAGTGGAAGAATACAACGCAAAATTTATTCGCCTAAGTCGCTTCGCTCCAACATTGATCTCGACCGAGGAAGAGAAAGCTGAGAAGTTCTTTGACGGACTGAAGTTCGAGCTCCAGAGATTGATTGGCTTGGTCGCACCTACATCTTATACCGACGTCCTTGCAGCAGCACGACGCATGGAGTGCGTCACTAGAAGGGAGTCGAATCTGAAGAGGCCAATCATATCAGCACCATTCAAGACAGCACCTGGAGATTCTGCAAAACGATTCCAGAGGAGTATACCGGAGAAAGCAGCACATAGAGACAGACCTCTTCCTACTTGTCACCACTGCGGCAAGGTAGGACACATTGAGAAAGAATGCAGGCGTAAGTTGGGACTATGTCTGAGCTGCGGATCCAACCAACATTTTTCCAGGGACTGTTCTGAACGCAGAGACAGAGCACCGAGATTAGCCTTGCCTGCATCACGACCAGCTTATCCAGCAGTAGGAGCACAGCAGACAGGAGCTGGAGGAGTTAGGCCACCAGTCCCAGGAGGAAATTAGCAGAGACCACCCCTGGCACCACAGGTAGCTCTATTTCAGCAGGCTCAGCAGCAGAGAGGCCAAGCTCAGGGACGAGGCCAGGCATTCACATTAGCTGTTGAGGAGGAGGCTACGGCAGGCGAGGTCATCGCAGGTACTATTTTAGTAGCTTCATTACCAGTTGTAGCTTTATTTGATTCTGGAGCATCGCATTCATTTATAGCAGCTAGCTTTGTAGCCACCCATAGAGTAGCTACCGCACCCCTTTCGAAGATGAAGAGAATTCTTACGGGAGGTAGAATTATTTCGGTTAGTGACGTCTGTAGATCATGTTCTGTAGTAGTTTGTGGAAGAGAGATGCGAGCTCAATTTCTGATATTTTCTATGCCGGATTATGATATCGTACTTGGTATGGACTGGTTAAGTCAGTACCATGCGACTCTTGATTGCCGACTTGGGCGGGTTATATTTAGACCGCCTGGACATTCAGAATTTGAGTTTCTTCGAGGAGCATCTCAGAATCGTGTTAGAGACCTTGAGACAGGAAAAGTTATACGCCAAACTCGGTAAGTGTGAGTTTTGTATGGATAAAGTGCCTTTCTTGGGACATATCATATCAGGAGAAGGACTTTCAGTGGATCCAGAGAAAGTTGCGACAATAGAGACTTGGCCTACACCCACATCAGTTGCAGAGGTGAGAAGTTTTCTTGGACTTGCAGGATATTACCGAATGTTTGTAGAAAATTTCTCGAGGATTGCAGAACCGATGACGAAGCTGACACGTAAAGACCAGGAGTTTATATGGACAGAAGACTGCCAGAAGGCCTTCAAAGAATTGAAGAGAAGATTAACAACATCACCTGTCTTGACTCTCCCCTTAGGGTCAGGAGGTTTTGTTGTTTACAGTGACGCATCAGGTAGTGGATTAGGATGTGTTTTGATACAACATGGCAAAGTCATTGCTTATGCATCAAGACAGTTGAAGGTCCACGAGAAGAACTATCCAACGCACGATCTGGAGTTAGCAGCAGTTATATTTGCATTGAAGATCTGGAGGCACTACCTTTATGGGGAGAAGGTAGACATCTTTACAGATCACAAGAGTCTGAAGTATGTATATACTCAGAAGGAGCTTAACATGAGGCAGAGACGTTGGCTTGAACTGATGGTAGATTTTGACATAGATCTGCAGTATCATCCGGGAAAGGCGAATGTCGTAGCAGACGCACTCAGCAGGAAGCCTACGGCTTATTTCTTGACGATGCAGCCCGAGTTATTAAGAGATCTACAGGAGCTTCAGATAGAGGTTGTTTTACCAGGATAGAATGGCTTGCTAGCTAATCTTGAAGTTAAGTCATCACTCGTGGAGAAGATTAAAGAGGCATTGCCTACCGATGCTAGATTCCGAAGACTCAAAGAGAGGACAGAAGCAGGCATGCAGACAGGACTTCGCATACACGAAGACGGGACATTAAGGTTTGGAAATCGCCTGTATGTTCCAAATGGAGAATTGAGACAGGAGTTAATGACTGAAGCACATAGCTCTATGTACTCTGTTCACCCAGGAGGAACCAAGATGTACCGAGACTTGAGACAGTATTATTGGTGGCATGGAATGAAAAGGGAGATTACAAGATTTGTGGCCAAATGCTTAGTCTGCCAGCAAGTAAAGGCCGAGCATCAGGGGACTGCAGGTATGTTACAGCCGCTTCCTATACCAGAATGGAAGTGGGAATATATCACGATGGATTTTGTCACAGGATTTCCAAGAAGCCCCAGCGGAAGAGATGCAGTATGGGTTATCGTGGATAGACTCACTAAATCGGCACACTTCTTGCCATTTAGAGTTGGACAGTCCACAGAGGTACTAGCCGACATGTATATGCGACAAATCGTAAGATTACATGGAGTGCCGGTTAGTATCGTGTCGGATCGAGATTCGAGATTTATATCTCATTTCTGGCGAAGCATGCAAGAGAGTCTTGGCACCAGACTCAAATTCATCACAGCTTACCATCCACAGACAGATGGTCAATCGGAGCACACGATTCAGATCTTGGAGGATATGTTGCGATCGTGTATGCTAGACTTCGGAGGATCTTGGGAAGATCATTTGTACCTAGTGGAGTTCTCCTACAACAACAGTTATCAGGCCAGCATTCAGATGGCACCATTCGAGGCATTATACGGAAGAAAGTGCAGATCGCCAATATGTTGGAGTGACGTTGGAGAGCGTCAAATACTGGGTCCAGAATTGGTAACGTAGACAGTGGAGAAGGTAAAACAAATCCAGAATCATCTTCGAGCAGCTCAGGACAGACAGAAGCATTGGGCGGATACTCATAGGCGTCCTCTAGAGTTCAAAGAAGGAGAGCACGTATTCTTGAGGATCTCGCCCACTCGTGGTACTATCAGATTTGGGAGCAGGGGCAAGTTGAGCCCAAGGTATATTGGGCCTTTTGATATTCTAGAGCGCATTGGTGAGGTGGCTTATCGTCTTGCATTACCTCCATCCTTAGAGGGAGTGCATGACGTATTCTACATCTCACAGCTGCGGAGGTACGTGACCGACCCCAGTCACGTAGTCGATCATTCAGAGATCGCAGTGGGCCCAAGCTTGAGATATGAAGAACAACCAGTTGGCATCCTCGACGTCAGTGAGAAGATATTGCGGGGACAGACAATCAGACTGGTTCGTGTAGCATGGAAACATCATTCTCCTGGCGAATCGACTTGGGAACGAGAAGATAGTATGCGCCAGCGTTATCCTTACTTGTTCGAGGATGCAGTTGTAAACTAAGCAACCTTATATTTTATAGTTCTTCCTTTAGTAGCTTATTCTTTGATTGCGAGGACACAATCCTCTTAAGGGGGGTAGATTATAAACACCCTAATTTTAGAATAATTTTAATATAAAATTTTCCCGAATTTTTTGGTATTTTTCTTGATAAAGAACCAAGGTAATTGGGAGTTAAAGATTTTTTTAAATGTAGTCAATTGGTGTTAAAATATTATGGAAATAATATTTTATGATGCAAAATGAAAAACCGGACATGTGGTATTTTTCGGTGAATTTATTGGACTCCGGAGACGCGTTTAAAGCCTTAAAAACTAATGGATTGCTAAACCGAACCTAAACCCAAACTAAACCGAACCAAACCAAATCAAACCAACCCTGCCTGAACCGAACCCAGCATAGCGGATCGGGTCGGGTCGAATCCGAGCCAAACCCGACCCGGACCCGAAAACCAATTGGGAAACCCTAGCTACCGGATTTATTGTGCACAGCCTATTTATTCTCGCCTCGACATCCGTGCCCAGCCCTTGGAGAACCCTAGCCGCCGCGCCGTCACCTAATTCTGACTACTTCACCGGAACCCTAGCCTAGCTCCTCCCTCTCGAGCGTCGCCGACCCCGACTCCCCTGTGTTCGACCCTTCCGCCGAGTCCAGCGTCGAACTTCCCTTCCCCGACACCATTCTCCGCCGCGAGCCCAGCCCGCATCCCCCGCTCCGGCCCGTCCTCCTCCGCTCGGTTCCTCTCCACCGAGCCTATCCGCGCCACCCTCTTCTCCGGTGACGGGAATCGACCTCTGGCCTGTCGTCAACAGCCGACCCGCGGAGTCCTGAACGACACCGCCGCTCCCCCATCTCCCAACGACCCCGACGACAGCCCAGACCCCGGCGCCGCTGCCGCCAGGCCGCCGACGACCCCGAGCAGACTCCCTCCGGTGAAGTCCCCGCTGCCCCCGAGTCAGAACCCTAGCTCGGACTCACGACAGACACGAGAATTCTCGACCAGGACACGAAGTTGACTCTCGGACACGTGAAATTCAGCGTTCACGGAGCCCTGTTCAGGTACCGTTTTCTCTCACCTCGTAGCTCCGTTTTAGTTTCCGTCAGTTGCTATGCTTAGACTGTATAACCCTCTCGGTGCCCGTACAACTCGTTCGATGCATCGCGTCCTGTGGTGATCGCACACCGCGATCCAAAAATAGGAAAAACAAAGTCCTGTTTCACCCCGGAACTGAGTGCGCCCCGCCAAACGGGACGACTTGGTCGCACGCGGTCTTTACCAAAATGTGCGCGACGTTGATACAGTCGTGTGGGATTCCGCAGAAGTCAATTCGAATGTGAGTGCACACCGGAATCAACGCGTATCCGCCGACAACGCCCCGTATCTGTCCTTTCTGGAACACGCTGTAACTTTGTGTACACACGTCGGATCGAAACAAAACTTGAGCCATCAGACTCGTAGCAATATGCTGGTCCTGTGACCCAAGTTTGGTTCGATTCTGAGAACATTGACAAAATCGCGTATCGTGGGCCCCACAGGCTCCACTTGACGGGCAATTTTGTGATTGGCTCATCGGAATTCAATTTTGGAAGTTCCGTTGGGTTCGTATCATCGTTCCTGACTTGTAGACACCGAGTTTGAGAAATTTGGAGATCTTTGACCCTGACACACTTTTTGGTGCAAAGCGGCCCACATATGGACCCGCTTTAGCCCGGAAATGACCTTTTTGCCCCTATGTCCAAATTGGACTTAAGGACATGCATTTCTAGCTATTTGACATCTTCTGAGAAGGTTGGTGATGTTTATTACAGCTTTTGGAGTAGTACCCACAGGATCCGCTGATACCGGGACGACTGTTGATATTCAAACATCAGGCAAGTGTACCTTGCCAAACTCTGCAGTATTGATATATATTTTCCTTGCTTTATTATATTGCTGTGCATGCTTAACCTAGGACCGTGTGACGTACTTAGCGTCCGATTATTAGTCGGGTGCCAACACTATACGCGGTGTTGGGTACGGTCATCTAGAGATGGACATTCGTGACACTTTATATTCTCGTACTTGTCTTACCAAGTACACTATGACCCAGGACACTTGACACTATTCATGAGACAGGATTTTCTCGAGATATTCGTGGTGATTCTGTATAGGATACAGGACATGGACATTATATTCTTAGATATTGTATGACTGGTTGCATTAGCTATGATCCCGCTTGACATGGACATGAGACGTTATGGTCATGATATGCGTGATTACATTGGGTGGGGAGAGACACACAGGCTACAGGCTATTTTATATATATATCTTCTATTATTGAGAGGTCGTAGACTCTCAGAGCAGAGCTAGACCCACTACCGGTTATTACCGCTACCCGGCTCCCCGACACAGAGCTTGTAGTGGCTCAGCCTGAGTACTCGTGATGCTCTCACTTGCATTTTCACATAGATGGTTACTTATTTGCCCTATTTATCTCATTATTTGCTGCACTGCTTATATTTTGGCTTGTATATTTTCTGTACCTTGCTATGTCCCCTGAGGACCTGGATATGGATTATGTCCCCAGGATTTGAGGACGAGATCTATCCCGAGATATACGGGACCGCAGCAGGAGCTGATCTAGGAGCTGTACCGCCAACCGAGGACGAGGTGTTAGCCGAAGACTTCTCCTGAGCATCCATGTTCATGCTCAGTATTTATTTTATTTATTTCAGACATTTATTTCTGGTCTGTTGAACCATTGTATCAGATATTTATCGGGTTGTTCCCCGAAGCACTTTGTGAGACTAGCTGATGATTTACATTCCTTATTTATTCTGTGGATCATATTTTATATCTTATGTGGATGAGATTAGATGTGCCATGTTGTCGTAGACTTATTTTTACAACTTAAGTACGCCCTGATGGATCCATTAAATTGGGTTGTCCATCGGTGTGTGCTGCTGGCCATTGCCACGCGTCCGGTCCCACGGTATTTTGGGACTGGGGCGTGACAGCTGTTAGAGGTGTACTTTGCTCCTTTCCTGACTGGATATTTTTTTTCAAATGATATTGAGGAGTGGTATCCCACTCACTACGAGCCTCAGGACGTAGTTGGCTTAGAGCTAGAGATTGTGGCTCAGGAGGGACTCATCCCGGTTGAGACAGACGACAATTTACCAATAACTTAGTAGATAGGCTTATATTGTACTGGATTTGTCTCCAGCTTTTGACAGTTAGTACTTTATTATATTTGAGACTCATTAGATATTATATTCTGTCTTGTGAGTTGTATTTTGACTCTTCAGTTCTTTATATCATATTCGTGCTTTGTTCCATCTTATAGTTCTGTGATTGAGTATTCATATTTCATTGGTGGCATTATATATCTTGATGATCATTATTGTTAGATAGTATAGTTTATCCAAACAACGTTCTACTGCCGATGCTACGACATAGGCTGGACGACGTTCATGTACTCGTGCCCTTACACCGGGTGCGGGCCGTGACAAAACGAGACAAGATCTAGTACAAGAGCATAAACTAGCATAACAGTAAATAGACTTTATCCAACAATCACGGTCAATCAAGAAGTACAGTTGATACTTTAACCAACTATGGTTATCATAAATCCTGGTTACTAACAAATACAATACTGAGAATTTCCTATGGTTGCATGTCCTGCAAATTGTCCAAACTATCCGGACTGTTAGATCAAATAACTATAGTGGATATACGACCAACATGGCCGGAATCCTAATCTGGAGGCTCCGCTCAACCGCAAGCTCATATATATGCAACACCAACGACGAGCTAAGTGACTCGACACGACGGTGAGCTAAAAATTACTGAAAAGTAATAAACAGGTACTGGTTGCCCCACTCAACGGTGTGTTAAAAATGTGTCCCACACCACGACGTGCTACAAATCCATTATGACTTACGTCAAGATAACGAGACTGCTTGCAACCTAGAGATTCTTCTCTCCCGATGCTCTAATTATTAAAGCTAGTTATTAATTCTTAGTATTTTATTTCAAGATTTTGAATGTGGTATTCCACATAATCTACCATAGACATGATGTGCCCTCAGAAATGAGATAGACTAATTATGCTCTTACCAGCTGGGCCCCACTGCGCTGCGCCAGTGGCAGACGTCTCTTTCTTGAAGCAAATACGAAGAGCATCCATGGGCATTTTTGTCCCTAAAAGAACAACAAAGAAACTTCTTGTTTTTGTTTGTTTAAATTGAAATAATGGGACCCCTCCGTACTGGATCACAAACGGGAATTTCCCTCTTTGTGTTCTTTTCCCTTCTTTTTTTCTCAAGAGGGGGTCGTGCGTGGAGCCCACTCCCACCTCCCCCATGTGACCACGTCAAGCGAGCGGAGCGTTCCCACTTTTCCCCACTCGCGTTTCGACCGTTACAGAGCAAGACGGACTCCGCCTGCCACGTCACCCTCCCGACGCATTTTCCGCATTGGAAATAAAACATCGAGTGGAGTGTACTGACTACTTGAGTAAACCCCCTTCCCTTTCGTTTCCTTTCCTCTTCCGTCTCTCTTATTCCGGCAAAATTTTGTCAATTTAAAAGGAAACAAAAAAAAAATTTGAGAAATATTTTCTCTTCCTTCTCCTAAAGGAAACCCTAAATTTCTTTTGGTTACTATCGTTATAAAAGAAAGGAAAGCCCTTTATTTCTTTTGGTTAAGATTCTGTATTATAAAGAAAAAAAAACCCTTGTGTGCTTCTCTTTCTCTGCAATAGATGGATCACCACCGCCTGCGCCGAGTAGGAGCGTTCGGGATACCTCCTCCCGAGAAGTTCCGTAGCGGTCACCTGCCTCACGGCGTAATCCCTCCGTCCCGAGCAATGGCGATGGACAACAACGACTACAGCGAGCTCGGATCCGACATGGACGAGTCCTCCGACACGGAGGAGGTATATGGCGGCCGGTACTCCCTTGATTCCTCGCCTCGCGGTGAGGACGTTGTCTACAGGACTCTGAAGGCCGCTGGTAGCGGCATTGGCGGTAGGTACTCGGCTCCAGTGGCCCCGCGACAGCAGCAGAACTACTCGAGTAGCGATGGCTACTCGGAGTTCAGCTCATCGATAGAGACAGGGAGGCAACAGGGCTATTCGAGGAAGCAAGAAGTTTTTAGTGGGTACACGGAAGAGGAAGAGGAGGAGGAGGAGGAGTCTTCGGATTCCGGTGAAATCTCAGCTTTTACTCACAAGGTTGGGGGAACAAGAAGCAATGGTGGTGGCAGGTTTGGTGTCAAAGCTCCTGTTGGCAAAGAGGTTGTCTTTTTTTTTTTGTCTTTTTTTTGTCTTTTTGTCTTTTTAATATTATTTTGGTTTCATCTATTTATGCCCAATTGTGATGACTTCTCTTAGATATTGACATATTGGTTTAGAATAATATGCAGTGTAGGGAATGTGTTTGCAATACACGATACCCTTGAACGGTATTAATCTTATCTTAGTCTGCTTGCATATACCAATGATGGAGTAACAATCTATGGACATTGTTGTTATAATTTCGGAAAACCTTTTCAAGGCTCAGTCTAATATACCGTTGGGTGTTCAATACAAGAAAGAGAATGGAGGAGAGTTTTTGGACATCAATGTTACACGGGCACGGATACGTCACAACACAGTATGGACACAGGGTCACGGACATAACACATATTTTGGTGTGTCCTAGAATCTTTTGGAGTATATGTCATGTCCAATACGTTTCTGGTACGATGCGACACTGACAAGGCACCGTTTTTGGACTGTCGATGCTTCCCAGTTATACAGCGTGCCTTTTGCCTATATCCCTTTTCAAGGATAGGTTGACCTGGAACCGATTATAATATAGCTTGGGAATGAACCAAATGACTTGAGTACTAGTGGTGTTTACATACTTTGTCTTTTGTCAAGAATTCTCGATGTTTACATCCCCCCTGGAAACTTGTGCTAATTCCCGAATATGGTACCAATATGAAGGCTTGCGGGAAAGCTAGAAATCTTATTTCAGAGTTTCCTATTTCGATCCTGAGGGCAGACCCCAAGCCCCTTATCTAGCCAGAAGGGAAGAAACTTTAAGTTTTGTTTACCGCAGTTCTATCACAAGATGGTGCGTAATTTGGCCCACATGGATTTGGTGTGGTAATGCATCTTGCAGTACAAGATTATGTTGATATTGAAATATTAGTGTAGGCTAGTGATTGGCACTTTAGATAGCGTTTTTGGGGTAGGTACCTAAGGAGACACACAATAGAATGAAACCATAGAATTTGAAGCATGCATGTAGAGTGTATCTTCAGGCAGATGATATAATAGATTGTGACAAGATTACTTGGTTTCTCCACTATGTCTCTAAGACTTACTATTATACTTGAAAACATTGGAAGGTGCAATCATGCATAGAAGGTGAGTGTGCTAATGGATACACAAGGGTGCATCAGTTGCTGCTCATTTTATTCTGATTAGTCCAGGACTCCAGGTGTAGTAACATTTTAATATAAGTACTTCACAATTGATAAAAAAATTTAAATTACCCCTTTTTATAGTTAGTTTGTATGCATTTGAATATAGCTTGGGAATGAACCAAATGACTTGAGTACTAGTGGTGTTTTCATTCTTTGTCTTTGTGGGTTGTCCAGAATTCTCGATGTTTACATTCAAATTTTTATTCTGCTCCCCCCCCCCCTCTTTCTTTGAAACTTGTGCTAATTCCTTAATATGGTACCAATATGAAGGCTTGCGGGAAAGCTAGAAATCTTATTTCAGAGTTTCCTATTTCGATCCTAAGGGCAGACCCCAAGCCCCTTATGTAGCCAGAGAGGAAGAAACTTTAAGCTTTGTTTGCCATAGTTCTATCATAAGATGGTGCATAATTTGGCCCACATGGATTTGGTGTGGTAATGCATCTTGCAGTACAGGATTATGTTGATATTGAAATATTAGTGTAGGCTAGTGATTGGCACTTTAAGATAGCGTTTGGGGTAGGGACCTAAGGAGACAAGCAATAAAATGAAACCGTAGAATTTGAAGTTTGCATGTAGAGTGTATCTTCAGGCAGATGATATAATAGATTGTGACAAGATTACCTGGTTTCTCCACTATGTCTCTAAGACTTACTATTATACTTAAAAACATTGGAAGGTGCAATCATGCATAGAAGGTGAGCGTGCTAATGGATACACAAGTGTGCATCAGTTGCTGCTCATTTTATTCTGATTAGTCCAGGACTCCAGGTGTAGTAACATTTTAATATAAGTACTTCACAATTGATAAAATATTTAAATTACCCTGTTTTATAGTTAGTTGTATGCATTTGAAGTGCCTATTATAATTGATAGAATATCAAAATTACCTGGTTTTATAGTTCGCTTTTATGCATTTTGAAGTCCAATTAGAATATTGAGTCAATTATGCCTATCATATGAAAGATGGTCATACTAGATTATTCTGCATGTGACCATCTCCATTTCACATTTTATGTTATCTTGTTCTCCTAGGATCACAGTTGAGTTAATTAATGACGTTAGATCTGACACATGATCTATGATATGCCATATCCTGGACTATTACTCCCTCTTGTCCAACAATATATGCTTTGAAAGCTGATCCTCTTTCTATCAAGTGATTAACCATTATTCATCTAATAGCTTGCAATATATACTTGTAGCTTTAAACCAAGGTAGTCAAAGGCGCAAAGGGTCCATATCGTCCGAGACGAAAGACTCACTTAAGGTGTGCATCCGAGCGAAGCAAGAGGAAAAAAATAAAAAATAAATTAGTAATGTAAGAAATAAAACCAAATAACATATTAAAACCAACAAAACATGTTAAAACTTAAAACATAACCAAATGAACTAGCATAACATCAATAACAGTAACAATCAACATAACTAATAAAAATTTGTGTTCTCTAACGAAAAGTAAAAAAATGAAATGAAGACAAATTGTAAAATAAAAGCAGAACCAATAGAACAATCATTCATCTTCATCAAATCATCATCACCATCATCACCCTTGTATGAGGTAGGGGCTCTTCCTGCCTCAAAGTTTTTCTTGTTGACGCCTTGTTGCAAGGTGCGCCTGGAGAAAGGTGCCTCGCCTAACGAGGTGCGAGGCGCGCTTCGGTTGCGCCTATGACTACTATGCTGCAAACTATTAGATAATCTTACCTTTTGCATTTCCCTGCTACTAGACCTTTTAAGTACCACCCCATTTCCTTCTTGAAGATTTGTTGTCCTAGATGCTATGATGTACAAATACAAATGTGGATACTGATAAGGACACAATATGAGTATAAGATATAGACATTTTCAAATAGGTACAACGTAATCACCTGTGTTGCACAAATGGTTTAGGCTACTGACACGATATGGACATGATCACCATTTCCCCCTGGTTATGCAAGATAACCTAGATGCATATAGCTTCCACACACATCCTGCTCTTCATGCTACTTTGTGTGGTCATGATATTTGTGATTCCCAAATGATTCACACAAAGGGAGTTGCATGAATACATCATCAATTTAACCGAAAATTCATGAAAAGAATGCATTTAGCCATCGAACTATTTCTAGATAGTTACTAATGTTAAGTGAATATCTTACCGTGTAGTTGTTCTGACAACATTATAGATGTTGTGGTGAAGGACTTGGTATGTGACGGTGAACAATGGTCATTAGAATTTTCGTGTAGTTTTTGTCTTGTTGGGAAGGGATCCTCTTGCTCAGTCCACAGTCATGCTTGAGACTGATAACATGCAATCTAGGAATTTGAAGACGAAGTTTTAATGAATAAAATGGTGATAGGTGTGTGTGTGGTTGCTAAATGGGTACTTTTCAATTGAATGGAGGTTGGAATAATGGATAAACTGACATTCCACTTTTATATATATATATATATATATATATATATATATATATATATATATATATTGTTCCAGCCTTGAATGAATGGTAATATTGTGGCTCCTTGGCATATGTAGATGACGTGCAAAGAAAGAAAGTGAACCAAGCTGATGATTAGCCACAGGTGTGTATCGCTCTCAAGAAGCAAAGACTGGCTACATGTTGTATGATACAGCAGATCGGGATACATCTTTCAGAAATCGATATTTGGTATAGAGCAAACGGGAAGTAACTTACCTGCGAATTATATATATATATATATATATATATATATATATATATATATATATATATCTATTCTACTATATAATGAGGAAAGTAGGCTTCACCGTGAAAGTTTTCTTTCCAAAAATACCCTTCATTGTATTTACTAATTAAAATAATACCTACAATAAATTTCAATGACAACCATTTAAGGGATGCATTAATATATTATAGAAATTAAAGAGTTCATACTACTTGCTAAGTTTTCTAAGCTATTACCAAGGAATTCCAATGGTTGAACTCTTAACCTATATAATTAAAAGCAGCAAAGTTAAACCAACTAATCAAAATCATCCACTCCAAGATACGTGCAAAGCACGTGCATGTATATATATATATATATATATATATATATATATATATATATATATCGGGAAACCGGATAGAGTCATGCTAATGTTGGACCGATAGAAGAAAAGTTTCAACATGGTCCAACATGACAATGACTCATTCAACAATATGAACCATTGGCTCATATCCCTTTTTTCATATATATATATATATATATATATATATATATATATATATATGAAGGGTAATTTTATTGATAGTTAACTGTTACATCCCTTATACATTATTTAAATCATGCAATTGACATCAAACTTTATATATATATATATATATATATATATAAAAGTCGGATTTAGGCGACGTCTAGGTGCTGGACGTCCATGACTCGTCTGGGAATCGGCTAGCTGGACGGTCATGAGAAAAAGTGGGAGAAGTCGGCCGCCCATAAGTCGGTTCCGACTTCATGGGGTCTCGATTAGCAGAGAAGGAGAGGAGTAGCAGCGGCGGCAGAGACGAGCAGCGGCGGCGGCTAAGGTTGAGCGGAAGGAGGAGAGAGCTCGAGAGAGAGTAAGAGAGTGAAAGTGAGGAGATAGCTCGAGAGAGAGAGAGAGAGAGAGAGAGAGAGAGAGAGAGAGAGAGAGAGACGGCTGAGTTAGGGTTAGGGAAAGTAGAGTGAGAGAGAAAATAAAGTGAGGGAGAGGGGACACTTCGTCTACAGAACTCAAATAAGAACTCAAAAGAGAACTTGCAATATAAGTATGACATGTAGCATATTTTTTTAATTTAGCCCATGTAGTTTTTAGAGTTCAACTACAAAAACTCAAATAAGAACTTATAATAACAATTTCCAATATGCGTTTGACACATGGATTATTTTTTCTGTTTAGGCTCTTAAAATTTTTCTATTTAGTTTTAAGTCCACTAGATGCATCTAATCCTTGTCCAGTTTTAAAAATTTGTAACTCATGAGTTAATATAGGATTTATGTATTTTTTATTTTTAAGCTCTTAGAAAAAAATCAAGAATGTGATCCAACGGCTATTCTTACCGAGTTAAAAAAAAATTAAGAACTCATGAGTTCCTCTAGGATTACTGGACTACATAAATTAATAATAAATTTAATAATGATAGTGATAATGATAATGACAATATTAATAATAATATTTGTTCCAGTGGTATTTCTAGGTACAAAATTTGTAAAATTTTCACTAGAATTAGGCGGCCGCCTAGGCACTGCTTAGGCGGCTAGGCGGTGGGTAGCCGCCCGCCTAACGACTAGCGACTTTTACAACCCTGTGTGCGCGTGTATATATATATATATATATATATATATATAAATTTGAATTTACTTCATGCTCATATTCATAAATCCATCTTCGGGTTTATTTGGAATTGAAACATTGAAAAATTGTTTCAAGTTTGAAACACATGATTTGAACTTTCCTACCTTAGCCATGTCATAGTGACTCCAAGATCCATTTAAAATCATTTCATGTCACTTTACTCGTTTCATTATAGATAGTAAATATTATGGAAGAATATTATCATTAGATTTGCTACAAATCATTCTGTTCCCTGATATTGTTATTCAGAGATCATACAAGCTATTTCGGAGCATCATGGCGCTTGATGAGTTTTAAGAACATAAATGATTTTAATATCTTGGTACATGCAGGACTGCCTTTCTGATGTCCCTAGTGCACCACCATTTCATGGCACCCATGAGGAAATCAGTCTTGTAGCTGATAAATTTCAAACCTCAAAAGCATGCGGTACCCCTTCTACAGTAGGTTCAAATGTTTACTCAGCTAAAATAGAGCCAAGTTCACAGACTAATCCTGGAAATTCTGTACTGAAGCAGGACGTTAGGTCTGTACACTGGTAACTTTCTTTCAGTTGTCTTATTGGAGTTATTGTATTATAGGCTCATAACAAATTTAATCTTATTGTTATTCTTCTATTTAGTTCTTTTGGTGCTGAAACTGTTGCATCTTCTGGGTCACTGCCTGTTCGAGTTCCTGTTTTTCATGCAAGGTATATCTTGCCTTTGGCAATTCCCTTCTTTTAGGATTTGAACTTTTAGAACCGGTAGTAATAAATACATCCATTTTTAATATAAACCTGGATTTGTTCTTCTCCCGATTTTCATATTGCTCATGTTTATACATGAATGTTTCGATTTTTTTGTTTTACTTCAGTGGACAAGGGCCTTGGTATTCTGTCATCGCGTACGATGCATGCGTTCGTCTGTGCCTCCATTCATGGGCTAGAGGCTGCATGGAAGCTCCCATTTTTTTGGAAAATGAATGCACCCTCTTGAGGAATGCATTTGGGTAAGTCCTTTAGATTAGCTCATGTAGCAAAAAGAAACTTAACAAGCATGTTCAATAATTATTATGTATGATGCTTCAAGTTCATTTCGGCAAACTTTTCATAAGATGTGATGAAACTGTCTATAGATTCTTGAGAGTTTGTATGCCTAATTCTAATTGTGCTTTTGTTATTGTACTATAACATACTATATTTTTCCTAGTCTTGGAATATTGCAAGTTCAGAACATCATCTCTATCAGTATTTTGCAAGTTCAGTACACCATCTCTATGGAATATATGACCCGTCATCTGGATCGTTGATCCTGGACGGGAACGCTTCTTGGCCGTCGAATCCTGTCCTAATTGGATATGATCTAGGACTTCCTTTTTCCGAACCCAACCCGGTCCCCTCTACTATTGAGGAGGTAGCAGCTTTGCACCCCGAATCTTGTAGCAGCCATCTCTGATTTGCCCCAAAATTTTACTAGACCTTCCTCTTCTCTTTCCCTTCAATATGAGACTAACCTTGACTCCCTCAGTCCACTTTCCGTGCTCGTTACGAGCAATCCAGCCGTTCGTTGGATTCTTGATCCTACTTTTTTTTGCTGCAATCTTGGGTTGATTGACTGCTAGTATGGCAAAAATTACGCGACCACGACGACGTTGGCGGGTCAAATCGACTCGTAGCGGTGTGATGTATCCACGGTGTCCAACTGCCTTATTGACTTCCAAAGGTTGTATCTTTGTGCCACGACATTCGATCTGCAATCCGTTTTCAGGTAATCCCCCTCTGTGTCTATTTTGATATGTTCGGTTGGATCGTCCAGATTTTGACCGTGCATTGTATGTGAACACTGCTTGCTGTCCAGAAACACTGTTTGGACTTCCTGGACGATCCGACCGTTGGATCTTCTATCCGTTTTTTTCGTTGATCTCATGATAAGTTTCTTCACTTGTACACTTTCGTGGGAAATACACACCATTAGCTAGATCAAATCATCCATATTATTTTTTTAATTAATTCGTATCAACTTGCGTGCGATAAAACTGAAATCCATCGATTCATTTGATCTCATATCATAAAATTGACAAGGTGACGTAACTTATTGTCAAGATTAGATTCTTAACCTTGCGATTGATCATTTTGTCTCGATTTGCATGCCGTAGGTTCAGCTACACGATTACTAGATACAAACTTAATAATTTGAACTTAAATCTATGTCAGAATAAAATAGAATAATTATAAAATATATTGACTAGAACAAACATAAACCTAGCTAAGAAGTTTAATGAGTAACCATAGTAACTTAGTCGATAAGCAACCTAGACAGACCTTACTTAAGTAACGTGTCTAATTCTGTCTTGATTGTGTGATTTGGTTGTTTGTGGGTTTCGGTGGATTTCTTATGGTTCGGATTATACACTCATGGATATAGCTTGTGGCCAGGTGTAGCTTGGGAGTTGGTTCTTCGTCTAGTCATTGTCAACATGCAAGTATACTTTTAGTTTAGCCGAAATGAGAATGCTAAGATGGGTTAGTGACAATAAATTAAAGGATAGTATAAGAAATGTGTATTCATGGGAAGTTAGAAGTGGCCCAAATTGAGGATAATAAAATGAGAGCAAATCGATTTGGACCAATAGATGCTCTCGTGAGGAAGAGCGATAATATAATAGTTAATAGAGCCGTTAGGGCTATATGTATGTCTAGACAAACATGCTTTGAAGAAGGAAGCTGCCCAATAATTTGGGATAAAGGCTTTATTGTTGTTGTATGATCACAACCATGTTTTGGGCATGTTCACGGTGACGGATCAAGACAAGTATTGATGGATACGACTGTATGGGTTTTAGCATGTCCGATCTGATTTTGACCACCACATATAGCAATTGACATCGAAATTAGGACATTTTTTCTCGGTAAATTCAACAAAGACAAAAATCAAAATAAAACAAAAGAAAGAGGAGTATAGTAGAAAACAACGTCAATACAATAATTGATCGTGCCAAAGAACAAGTTGCTACAAATTTCTATAAAATTCTTTATCGGCACACTTGAACTATTACCATTTGTCAAATCAAAACTTGTATAATATTTTTTTGTACTTATATGCTTATAAATCAAAATTTGGCCCTGTTAGGCAAACAGGTTAGGACATTGGTTGCACAAATAATTCTCCTGATGATGTATCCATATATATACCTGACATGCATCCAACATGATACTTACTTGATGTCCATGTCGGATGTAGCTTGCACATGTCTAGACAATAAAAGGACCCAAACAAAGGTTCAAAATATTGGTATCATTATAGGTTCCATGCCTTTCTTATGAGTACTGTATCAGCAGTTTTGATTCAAATTGGAGTTCTCGATTTCCAAAAGCCAAAAGAAAATAAGAAAATGATATAAAAACTAGACATTTTTGATACATTTATGCATACGCTTATATACTATTTGTTGTTTCCCATTAGTTTCAATGGAGTAAACTGCAATAGGTATTGTTGTTTATTTTACACAATAGGGCGTCTCGCTTAAGCGAGATTTGGCATTTGGACGTCTCGCTTAACAATTGTTCGCCTCCGAACAGAAATCAACGCTTAAGCGTCGCTTAGTAGCGCCTCGTCTCGCCTTAGGTGCCTCGCTTAACGAATTTTTTGATTTTTTTTTTTTTGTAAACCGGGCTGAAGCTTTTGTTATTTACATAGTTGGATAGTTGAAAAACTTTAAGTAGGAATTTTAGAGACTTAGTTTTTATGTTTAATGGTATTTTGATGACTATGTAGTATGTATGCATTGTGTGGCTTGTAGTTTGCATTTTGATTATAGTATTTATATTGTTACTTTGCTTGATTGATGATTGGTATTGTTATTCATGCATATACTAGTAGGATTGTATGAAAAAATATTGAAATTTATGTGTATAGAGTATTTTATATGTATGAGAAAAAAAATTGAAATGCCGATTAAACGCTATTAAGCGAGGCGACGACCTCGTCGCATCGCCTCACGCTTAATATAACATAGATTGTTGTTTATTTTACACGCTTCAGATGGTACACTACTATATATTTTGAATGAAATGAAACCATGAGTTTACGTCACCTGATCTAGTTATCAAGTTTATGTCCTGGTCTGTAAATATAATGATGCATGTAAAAAGATTTAGCCATGTAGTAGAATTTGTCCTGGATGGTTTAGATCAATCTAAAAACCTATAAAAGAACACAGGAAACACGTCTCTCTTGGTCTGTAATATAATGAGACATAAAAATATATTTTCCCATGAATTAATATGCGATTTGGATGGTAGATATCCATTTATAACAGCTTACAAGAGAACACATGAAATGGATACAGCCTAAGTTGTCATGCTGTGTGGTTGTAGCATAATAAAGGCTGTGAATCGATTTCCAGCAAGAGTTATTTTTGTCCGACTTTTGCTGTCTTTCGCTTTGGCTACTGGTTCAACTCTTACTTCTGTACATGGTATCGGTTGCAGCTTAAGTTGTCATGCTGTCCTGCATAATGAAATGAGATGTTCTAATGTATATAATTTCAATTGTTTTTCCAACTTTTATTTTCTGTACATGGTATAGGTTGCAGCAGATCTTGTTACAGTCGGAGGAGGAGTTGCTGACGAAAAGGTCCTCGGAGCTTGTTAGTGAAGGAGCTGCAGTAAAACCGAAAAAGATAATTGGAAAGATGAAAGTCCAAGGTCTACTGAAATCCTTTACTTTTTTGTTAGAAGTTTTTACTTCTGTTCACATCATAGAGAAACTTGGAGTTCAGTATATTTGTTTATTAGTGATTATGTTAGGCTTCTTAGCAGTATTGGTGCTAACATTTTATGAATTATTTACTTTCTAACCTAGACATCTATATTGCAGTTCGTAAAGTTAGAATGGCTCTGGACATGCCTTCAGGCTGCAATTATCTCTCTCTTACTAAACCAGGAATGAAGCTAGAATCCCTTCGGTACCGAATGTCCAATTTACAGTCGACCCTCTCATCTGGGTGGGAATCTCTTAGGAAAGTACGAGTTTTGCCTCGTTTACCTGCAAACAGTTCCTTTTCTCGCCACAGCTTGGCATACATGCATGCTAGCACTCAGTATATCAGACAGGTCTCAGGACTCCTAAAAATTGGAGTGACTACCTTGCGCAACAATTCATCCTATGATGTAGTGCAAGGTAATATAATACTTAACATTGTCTCATGTGCCAAACCATTTGCGTCCTTTTGATAAAATTTTGCTTGTGGCAGAATCATATTCTTGCTTGTTGAGATTAAAAAGTTCATCTGAAGAGGATGGTGTTCGCATGCAAGCTGGATCTGGTGAAACACATGTTTTGTATGTATTATCTTGTTTTTCATAGTATAATTTCTGTTCAATATAAAATTTTGATCAGTGTAATTTTTATGTTCATGGAGGTGGCTGTATTTTGCAAACACAATTTCGTAATTTGTTGCTGTGATATATCTTATGTTCCCTCTGCTTAGATGGAGTGGATTGACTTTTTTCCTGCCATGTAAAATTACAGCTTTCCTGACAGTTTAGGGGATGATCTGATTCTTGAAGTGTATGACTCAAAAGGAACATCCTGTGGGCGTGTCGTTGCTCAAGTTGCGAGTATAGCAGAAGATCCTGTAAGAAAATAGTTTTTAATTCACCTTAGACGGTCAATTTCTGTTCTTCTCATCTTTAGCTAATTGGCAGAGTGACAAAGTACGCTGGTGGTCCATCTTTCGTGAACCAGAGCATGAACTTGTGGGACGACTACAGCTTTATATTAATTACACAACTAGCGCTGATGAGAACAGTGCTCTTAAGGTATTTGAGACCTCCGATATTTGTTTAAGAAAAGCGAAACTGTGCTAGTTACAATGATGTCCCTGCTGCATTCCGTTTTTATTTCTCTGTAAAGTTGTTGTGGATCATTGGATTTTGATGCTAATGCACGTTCCTTAAACTCTAGCTTGATTACAAAGTAATAAACCAAACTGTTAATAAGTATGGTCCTTCATATGGATGATTTGATAGAAAGTCAACTTTCTGTCTGGCTGCCCATGTTTGTGTATGATATTTCTTAGATTACTTTGAATAAGTCCTTTCAAAAGGAAATATGTTTCCTTTTAAATACGAAAAGTTTTCACATAACCTATGCCAAGATCCCTTGGATGATATTGGTGTAGAGCTTATATTATCTTATCTTTTCAGTCATGTGCTTGAGGTATACAATTGTTCTGAATGATTGTACAATGGTGGACAGAGCTTGAACAGATGATTGCTAGAGTTTGAGGCAGTTTTATTTGTTTCTGGTATTTGAAAAAGTAAACTGCACTTACGAAAACCTAGTAATGATGTTTACAAACTCGATGAAATGAATGGAAATTCTAAAAGGACATCTGATTCATAGTCGTGCATAGTTGTGAAGAGCGCGCTTGAGGCACCCCTCTAGTTTGAGGCTCACGAGGCTCATCCCTTAATGTCTCAATGTAGGTGGAGAGAGGCTCCTATATGATGGTCACGCCTCTTAGTCAAGCCCATCTAAAGCGTGCCCCATACATATTTTGTTTTATATGTTATTTCTATGTTTTTTTATATACCATTGGATTTGTTTTGTGTGTGGTGTATCTATCTTCCATCTCTCTGTCACAACTCACCTTTTCACCATTGGTTATGAAGCAACTCAATAAAATGTATGTTTTCCCCTAGGTCGTCAACTCGTCATAACTCGTCAATCGTCTAATACTCTAAAGTTTTTCAGAAAATTTCAGAACTATATTGTAACTATAGTGTATCCATTTGAAAAGTATCCTCATTCACCAGGGGAGAATCGACATCTACTCTTTAGTAAGGAAGTTTTAATCCATATTGATGTAAATCATACTGTGAATAAATAGTTATAGACCTCTACTAGCAGAGAATAGACATCTACCTCTTATGTAGGGTTTTGGGAGGGTCAAGATTTACGTAACCTTACCTCTCCATATATATATATATATATATATATATATATATATATATATATATATGGAGGAAAAAAAATGGAGAGGCGGTTTCCTTGAGTCAATCCTGGACCCTCCAGGATGCAATCAGCAAGCCATCACCTTTTGTAGCGTTTGTGTTATACATTATTATTTTGTTGGATGTTGTGCTGAAATCTTTAGTGTAAGATAGTGACTTATTTATAATAGATTGCGACATGCTTTCTACTTGTGTCTCTTACTGTGCTAGTTAAATTTATCTTTACAAAATGTTTTTCAGCTTTTGTGCTGTGAAATTTTTAGTCCAAGACAATGTATGTTTTAACTTTGTTATTTATATTGCAGCTTGTGCTTATCATTTCCTGTTTTGCTTTGCAGTGCGGCTCTGTTGCAGAAACAGTAGCATACGACTTGGTTTTGGAAGTTGCGATGAAAGTTCAACACTTCCGAGAACGGAACTTATTGCTGCATGGATCATGGAAATGGTTGCTGACAGAATTTGCCTCGTACTATGGTGTTTCAGATGAATATACAAAACTAAGGTATTACCATGTTTATTTTTCTAGTTCCATACAAGGCCACTAGGATTTGATACATAAGATTCACATTTGGAATTTGTGCACATGTTAATTTAATAATTATCTTCCAGATATCTTTCTTATGTTATGGATGTGGCAACCCCTACGGCAGACTGCCTGATGTTGGTCCATGATTTGTTATTGCCTGTTGTGCTGAGAAGTCGTAATAAAAGTGGTTTAAGTCACCAAGAGGTACACCTTTTATTGGTGTTACATAATCTATGTTGTCTACTTACCTATATCCTTGAAACGCTTGCTAGTTTCTTCTTCTACTAGTCCCACTCTGGTACCATATGTGAATCCAAGAATTATTTTTGGGAGAGTAACATTTAGCTCGTTGTTTTAGCCAATTATCTTTGTATGTTTCCCTGTAAGTTGTATTATGTAAAGATAAAAAAATTACGTCCATATTCATAGTTGTGTAATTTTGATTTTTATGCAATACTGGTACAACTTATTCTTTTGGTTTGGATATTCTTGTACCTAATTATACCTAATCTAATTATACCTAATCTAATTATACCTAATTGTACCTAAGATATATAAACTGAGGCATGCATTTTTGGTGATATTTCTCCAGAATCGCATTCTAGGGGAAATTGAGGAGCAAATTGATTTGATTCTCGGTACTGTATTTGAGAACTACAAGTCACTTGATGAGTCATCTCCTTCAGGAATGGTAGAAGTCCTTAGACCTGCCACTGGAATTCCAGCACCTGTACTGGCACCTGCTGTGAAGTTGTATACGCTTCTTCATGACATACTTGCTCCAGAGGCGCAGTCAAAGCTGTGTAGCTATATTCAGGTCATAAATTAGATCAATATATGTTGGTAGCTTTCTGGTAGATTGTATGAAATTTATTTGTTTAAGATTCTAATGTCTTCAGGCTGCTGCCAAGAAGAGAATAAGGAGACACTTGTTAGAAACTGATGAGTTTGTCACAAGCAATAATGAAGGAATTTTGATGGATATTGTCAGTATATCGACTGCGTATCAGAAGATGAAAACACTATGTTTAAATGTGCGATGTGAAATTTTTACAGATATTCAGATCCATGATCAACATGTGCTCCCCAGGTAGTTGTTCTTAATAGCTGTTAAGTCTGGCCTTAACACTGCACCTTGTATAGGATTTGGTTGTATGTTTTTTTTTTGGCAAATGCATGTTTAAGTTTCAATGCAACTAGCAAGTTCACCTGTGAAAGAATGATATTGCGCTTTACTTAACTATAACTATCTCAATGTTGGTCTTGCTTTTTCACTCATTAGACTACATAAAAGTAGAAATAAAATATTCATATAGTGGAAAACCTCAAATCACCTGGAGAAGAATGATACTGCTGTTTATTTAACTATAAAAGACTCACTTCTCAATGGCCATACTTTTTCACTCTTGATGACTATAGAGTTGAGTAAAATACTGTTTTGTTCTATATGTAATTGACATTTTTAGTAACATTCAACTATTTTATCGACTTGCACCCCTAATGCTTTCTATTCTTGTTTCAGTTTTATAGACCTCCCAAACATTTGTGCTTCCATTTATAGTGTAGAGCTCTCTAGTAGATTGCGTGCCTTCCTTGTTGCATGCCCACCTGCAGGCCCTTCATTGCATGTGGCAGAGCTTGTCATTGCAACTGCTGATTTTCAGAAGGATCTTGTTAGCTGGAAGATTTGGTGAGTTATGTTAGTAACATATGTACCTTTTTGATTTTACAAATCTGTATCTTCTTTGGACTACTATATGTTCGAAATTTTCAGTCCTATAAAAGGAGGGGTTGATGCAAAAGAATTATTCCATCTTTACATCATTCTGTGGATTCAAGATAGACGTCTCTCATTGCTCGAGTCTTGCAAGTTGGACAAGGTATGATACTACTTTGATATTGTTTGTCTATAGATTAGTGGCCCAAATTCTTATCAGCTGTTATATGTTTTCAAATGAGGTTCCATTGTATGTAGTTCCTAGGGAATAACTATCTTGGAGCCTCATCTTTAATTGGCTGGATATACGCATGCTATGCAAGGGCAGATCTACATATAAAGGAGTGGAGACTTCAAGGGTCTGAAGTCCCCACTGGATTTTCGTGGAAAAACAATGATCTATATGTATTTTTTTCTTATATATATATATATATATATATATATATATAGTACCTCTATATATGGTAATTGGTAACACGTTGATTGAGAGTTTCTTTTATAGGTCTCAAGTTCGAATCCTCTCACACACATTTGAAATGGACTTTTTTTCCTAAGCCCCACCGCACTCACGTCTTTTTTCACAGCACCACTCATTGAACTTCCTTGATCCGCCCCTGATGCTACGGACGAGATCAAGAAACCTCTTACATATTTTTCCATACACTTGATTCACTAGTTAAGTCCCTAATCACATAATTTCCAGATGTTTCAAGGTCTGTAGAGGATGACAAATGTCATGTTCTGTTTGGATGGGCCACCATGCACTACAGCAGTAGGGTTTAAGCATGGTAATGTTCCAGATTAATAATTACTACTTCTAAATGTTTTAAGATGCATGGAGGATGACATTCGTGTGGATCTTCAGTTGGACGAGTGCACGCGCGCACACACACAAAATGGGATGAATTGGGATTTTAAGTATGCAATTTGGCAATAGGGTTTAAGCATGGTAACATTCCCATATTGATAATTACTACGTCTAGATGTTTTAAGATGCACTGAGCATGACAAGTGTGGATCATTGTAGATCCAAAAAAGGCATGGACTCGCATAAAACCCAATGCTCAGCTAGAAGAGTCCTCCTTCGCCAACACGATAAAAAAGAGTGCTCCTTTGCCAAAATGCTGAAATGGCTTCTACGTCAAAATGCTAAAAAGTGGTTCCTTCGTCAAAAGAGCAGCATTCGCCAAAGTTTGTCCTTCACATAAAGACTGCTACATGGCCACTATCTAACATTAGTGGTGTCGTCGACATGCCATTCAGGCGAAATTTTTTCTCGACTAGCACGAAAAGTTATAGTCGTCCCCCTAATGTCATAGCACGCATCTATCAGCTACAAATATTGCACCGACAAATGAGCGACATGTGGTCATTATCGCCACTACTGCTCTCTTAATCGCCATTAAAGAGAGTGGTCACATGGCAAGAAAAATCCATACTTTGTAGTATCGTCCGATACCGATCCGATACGGCCGATTTCGATACAGTTTGGCATGTCCCGATCCGATACCGACCGATTCCCGATACTAACCGATACCGACATTAGAGGTCTCTTTTCTGGTCAATTCGACATAGAAAATTGAATAAAAAAGACCAATTAGTAAGGGTTTAAAATTATATTAAGATTGTAAAAGCATATAAAAGAGGAAAACTTATCTATTACATGTTAATCAGTCGACAAGGGTGACTACTATTTCATTCAATTTCAAAAATAATAAGAAACAACGTTGGAAATACTTAAAAATTATGCATAAATATATAAAATATATTTTCTAAAATGTTAATAATTTACTAATAGTTATTTGCTTTCCGATACCAAAATTGGAAGATTGGTCTAATTATGCAAACTTTGTCAGAAAAATCTTTGATATGCATTCAATGCAGTGATGGCTCTGCCATTTAATGCATTAATGGCTCTGATAGCCACTCGAGCGTATTGAAGTTGAAGAAAATGCTCTCCTTTCTAAGAGACATCAACACTAACAATTGCACAAAAACATCCATGTGGTAGCGAGTTCTACGTGGCACACATGTTAGTGTGCCAACTCATGCAATTTCTGTGAGAGTTCTTTTCTGAAGCATGTAAGTAGGCCCTATAGGGCCGTGTTCACAAATTCAGTTCACGAATTTTAAATTCCAAAAACCCTTAGAGAGAGAGAGAGAGGGAGAGAGAGAGAGAGAGAGAGAGAGCTTTCTATTTAACCCGCATTGAACTCGAGTTTCCTTGTGCCCTTGTCAGATACCAGCAGGGTCGAAGTCATATTGCTCAACGGAGAGAAGGGATTGCGCACCGACCTGCAAGATCTCCACCGTCACAGAGTTCAGAACCTAACAAAATCTGTAAACATACGATCCGAGTAAATCACGTCTTTCTTTGTGATTTTTTTTTTATCCTTTTCTCACTAGTTTAATAAGAAGACATGATGGCGATCACAATGGGATAATCCTACTCCGTAGATGAGCAGGTCGTGACGTAGTCTCACACCAATTTCATGTGGGCACATACCTCGACACTCTTGTCAGTTTGACTAATAAGAGTTTGAAGAAGCTTTCTCTCGAGGCCAAGTGAACCTGACTATTGTGCGCATATACATATGAGTTTCCTTCAAAACTCGTGTCGATTTACTTGCGTCCAATAAAACCCAAAACAACCCTTAGTGGCGTCGATTCACTTGCGACCACTCTTGTTACTCACCAAATTGGCACCGCTTCACACAAAAAAAACTCGTTAGCCAAAATGCTCCTTTGGGACTACTGAGCTTATGGGCGTGCCTTGCAGAATCCCTACTTGCCGAAATGTTCTTCGAGGAACTACTTTTGTGGGTCAGTCTCGAAGAATTTCCCTCCGCTGAATCCGTCAGCACATTGCGCTCACTCTTATTTTCAGCACAATGGCAAAGCTCTGACCTTCATTAAAATGGAAGGAGTTCGAGCTCCCAGAAACAGTAAGGCATATAAGGAAGATGATTCCTTCGCTGAAGGCAGCAAGCTGCCCAAGCTCGGAGAAACTGTGAAGAACCTTGTCGCCAAATTTCATGCTGCTGCTAACATAGATTCTTGCGCATAAATGAAGGAGGTAGAATGCTGTCTTGCGCATAAATTCTGAAACTGTTCAGCCCGTAGAATGATGTATTCTACGCAGAAATGAAAAAAGTCCTCAGTCTGCAGATTATTCTATACTGCGCAGAAGGCAAGAAATTGTCTAGTCCGCAGAAATGCTAATTCTGTACAGAAAAAGGAGAAATGCTCCTTGTCAAGCTTTCCAAACACATTCTGCTGCCCCTGTAGGGCCAACAACCCTCGGTCTAGTGTCCGATGAGCTTAAGACGAAGCGCAAACCCACAAACTCTGATGTGGCTCCAACAACACAATATTGATGCTCATCTCCCTGCGTCGTCAAAACTTTTGTATTTGACTGCTTCTTCAGGCCAACCTACTAAGTATAAATATCTAAGAACATGTTTGAGCTATGATCTTTCCTTTGCCTCTCTTAACATGGCAAGCTGGGATATGGAACAAACTTATGTCTCTATTGCCTGACAGTTGGGACCATCTGATTCTAAAGACTCCCAACAAGAAGGGTCTACTAAGGCACTCGACTCATACGAGGAGAGTCTTGAACTTTCTAGACTAGCCTTTTGCCCCTGCCCATTCGGACTCTGACAATGCGGTATCTTCTGCAACGGTATCGCCCATCAGGAATCACACCATTCCTTTCTATATGACCAATAACGATAGCGACGATGTAGAACGTCACATGCAGGTGATGGAGACGACAATCCATCAATTGCAAGAAGATGTAAGCTAACTTTGAAAGCAGGGGTTACCAAACCCTATCCACCTAAGTTTAAACCCTTGACGCTGCAATCATTGGACGACATGACTTAGCCAAGTCATTATGTCTATCACTTAACGTTGCAAAGCAAAAGTCTTGTCGACAACGGTGCTCAAATGACCACAATGTTTGTTGGCATCTTGAAAGATGCCTCCTAGCACGATTCTACGAAGATGAAATGCAAGTCACTATGGCCACCTTGATTGCCACAACTCAGAAGGAGAGTGAGGCGGCTCAAGATTTTATTGAATGCTTCTGACGGCTCGCCGCAGGATGCTCAGTCGGGACTCCTATTTGTATGCTGATATACACTTGCCGCAATAACCTTTTCCAAGCCATCGAATTCTGTTTAGGGTCGACCAAATTCAAAACTTGGCATGAATTTATCATTAGTGTAGACCGCGCCGAAAAATCAGTGAAAAGTTCCTGACTTGCTAGGAAGTTCTCAGTGGAGAAAGTTCCTGATTTGCTAGGAAGTTGGAAGCCAAACAACAATAGACGACAAAATTCTCCCAATCCGGGACAAAAGGGTAAGCAAGCCATGACAATCAATGGTGCTCCTGCAAATCCGCCAAAGCCCCGAAACTGCAACCAAGGGGACATGCCTGGGCTTAGGCTCCTCAGGACATTCACTTTCAATAAGGAAGAGTGTCCAAAATGTCCAAAATGTTTAAGCTGTTGATGAAGGGCAACAAGTTAAAACCCTCGGATATCAAGCATCCAGAAGAAGCAGGTCGTACCGACAACCCAAAATACCTGTCTGTATCACAGAATGGTCCACCACACTACGGTCGACTACTATGTCCTTAAAGATAAAATCCAAGTCCTTCTAGATGCACTAGCCATATACTACGAGGGCAAAGACAAGAAAGTTCTTGCTAACATGGTATCCCTCCAGAAGGGTGGTCTTGTCCTGCTTACCTCGAATTATGCAGCAATCATATGGGTTCATCCTGACCTCACCCAAGATGAACAATGGGAGAAGTATCCCTCTTAGTCAATGCTCAATGCGTCAATAGTACTCCCTCCAGAAGGGTGGTCTTGTCCTGCTTACCTCGAATTATGCAGCAATCATATGGGTTCATCCTGACCTCCCCCAAGATGAACAATGGGAGAAGTATCCCCCTTAGTCAATGCTCAATGCGTCAATAGTACTTTGAGGTCAAATTCGGATAAGTAATATCCAAGAACTCGAATTTACAAGTACCAATGTAACTCTTTTCTCTTGTCATAACTTATGTGATTCGATTTCCTTATTGAGTATAAAAAGTTGTCAAACTCCTGGAAAACAAACTTTGCACTTATTTACTTTAAGTCTCCAACTAAGGGGTATATAGCTCTAGCCTCTTTTTCATTGACCCTTGTCACTCAAATGAGCAATAATTTATCTTTACACAATATATATATATATATATATATATATATATATATATATATATTTGGAAGAAGGTAATTGTATTAATTAAAAAAATTACAAATACAAGAGGCAATTAAGGGTGCGCATTCTCTCTCATTATATTGACATCATGCTCAATATTATGGATAATCCCAATGGTGGAAATCGACCCCTCAAGGATACGGTTCTGCTCCTTCCAAACATGTCAGACCGCTGCAACAAATCGGATTCAGGCCTCGTTGTACCAAGTAAAGCCTCTCCGCTTCTCTATGTCCTCGATAATTGCTCTCCAGTCATGGACCCAACTACTGGATAAACCCAACATAACATGTTGGGCTTGCCAAATATCCCGCTCCACCTGACATTGGAAGAAAATGTTTCATGGATTCATCCTCCTGCCAGCACAATATACTTCCCTGGACCTCTAGCTGCAGTCCAAATCTCCACAAACTATCAAGAGAGTAATCTTTCAAGGCTCAATTTGCATAGACACAACTTCATTTTTCGAGCAACACCTTTAGCCCACATCATTCGCCAACTTCATTTCTGGGTGTACGACTCTGATAGCATCAACTACGGCTCTCTGTGTGAACCGATCCGCCCCAATATTATTCCAAATATATGTATTAGTCTGAAGTGATGTGTCCGCCCTCATCGTCCGAATAAGTTCCTGAATTGTCGCATGCCGCAATGTAACTCACTTTTGAAAACTGCGGAGTCATTGTTTGAAGATCTACTCCAAAAATTGTCCCCCCCAAGTACCTGTTCTCCATCCAAGCTGCCCATAGTGAGTTTCTCGAAAGAACTTCCAAGTAAGCTTCAACCCAGCCACATTACGGAGCAGTCGTAAAGGCTGCAGACCTACTCTTTTATGCTGTCAATAGAGGGTGTCCCACCCTATAGCATGTATCCTCCCTCCGAACAAAGTTGGCACAAATTTTTTCGATCCTATCAATCGTAGATATCAGAAGCACTATAGCCTGTAACCAAAAGCGGACAATCGTCGTGATGATTGCGCGAATCAGCTCAATCCGTCCTCCAAAAGATAGGTTTTGGACATGCCACCCATCTACTCGTCTCTGTGTATACTCAACTAGGCTCTGACAGTCCATATTTCTGGCATAGTTGACTGATAGCGGGATCCCCAAGTATCTGACAGGAAGCTCACCCCGCTCCACACCCAGAAGTGATGCAAATTCCTCCTTATTCTGGCAGTACTTATTAAAATAAACCTTGCTCTTATCTCGATTCATGTGCAGACCCGAATAACCGAACATCTCCATAATAGAAGCCAGCTGAGTCATATCCTCTTTGTTGGTTTCTAGAAAACTAGTAGATCATTGGCATATATCATATGCGACATGTGTGGCGTCACCTTCCTGTGAAGCGGAATAATCTGTTTTTTGAGCACCGCAGCCTCCATGGGACAGGAGAAATATTCCATGACCAGTGTAAACAAATAAGGCGACAACGGATCACCCTGCCTCAATTCCCTATTGCTTCCAATGAATCTATGTGGCTGCTCCCTGATGAGCACAGAGAAAGTCAGGGTTGTGATACACTCGAACCCTGGCCACCCACCTGGTATCAAAGGCCATAGCAAGCATGATCAGACAGACAAACTCTCAGTTCACGGTGTCATGCCTTTCGTAGATCCAGTTTGATGCAAGTCTTGTCCCCTCCTAGTTTATAAAAGTCCCGTACCATCTTATAAGCTAAAAGGTTGTTGTCAGCAATATTCCTCCCTTTGATGAATGCTACTTGGTACGGAGAAATCAGCTTCCGCATAATGCCCTCCATCCGCCGATATATCAAATGTGTAATCAGCTTGTAAATGTAGTTGTAACACGTGATGGGTCTAAAGTCAGTGAGCGAACTGACACCCTCCTTCTTCGGAATGAGTGTGAGGAAAGTATGGTTTTAACTCCCGCAGGAGCCTGCCCTTCTCGAAGAAACTTGTGATCACCTCTAGCACTTCGAACTTAATCTCCTCCCAATGCATCTGATAGAAGCGGTTGCCAAACCCGTGATGCTCCGATGCTTTGTTTGGGTCCGTCTTGATAATCCCTTCCACCTCTTCCATTTTACCGGAGCCAATAGAACACGATTACCATGTGGCGTGATCACACGCTTGCAAACCAACTCAGAAAACATGGTTAAATAATTATGTTGATTGTACAAGTTTGAGTAATACCTCACTGCTTCCGCTTGGATGTCCTTTGGGGCTGCCACCTCTTTGCCGTCGCCAGCAATAAGTTTGCTGATATGGTTGTGGTACTGATGCGCTCTTACGATGTCGTAAAAATATCTCGTGCATCTATCACCATCCCGCAGCCACGAACACTTCGCCCTTTGCGCCAGTTCTTTCTGCTCCTGGAATTTGATTGCACTGACGTCTTGGACAAGCTTCCTTTCCTCTGCGGCTATGTCTTCATTCAAAATGTCTCCTTGAAGCTGCTGTTGCACCTCCCGGAGGCACTGCTCCTCCTGAAGCTTTCGGGCTGGAACCAACATGTTCCAAGCCTTAAGACCCGCCTTCACCTTCAGTTTGCCTTCACCTTCAGTTTGCTGACGAGCAGGAATTGAGGGTTTCCTCTAACAGCTGCCTGTAACCCGCGCTGTACTACCTCCTTATATATCTCGAGAAGTACCCACTTGTTGTACCAGAAAGGTCTCGCATTGGACTTCGGTTGGTTAACAAGTTGTATGCAAGGTTTAAAGTATCGGCCGATACCGATACGTATCGGCCGTATCGGATCGGATCTGGCCTTGGCCGATCCGATACCGACCAAAAAAATCGGGATCGGCCGAAACTGGTACACAAAATTTCGTATCGGTCTGTATCGGCCGATACGGGACCGATACGAGACCAATACTGGCCGATACTGGCCGATACGGGAAAAAATTAGATCAAATCAGATCATCACAGGAACTTTAACAAAGTAGATGTTCTACAAAAATCTAAAAAAAAAGTAGAAATTGATTCCAGACATATCAAATCCAACAGAGAACAATAATGAAGAACCAAAATAGTAGACAAAAAAAACTATAAATAGAGAAATTCTTCTACAGACATACACATGATGACTATTGTTTTATTCAATTATAATAAAAATAAAATAAAAAATATTTAAATAATGCATAAATATGTAAATTATTTTTCTATTTTTTTACTAATTTATTAATAATTATTTAAATATTGCCGATACAACCGATACCAAAAAAATCCGATTCTCCGATCCGATACCGTCGATACTGCCGATACTACCGATACTACCGATACAGATACTCATCCAAACTGTCCGATACCGATACCGATATCGAGTTTTTGAACCTTGGTTGTATGCAGGCCGGGGAGTGGTCCGAATTACCTGCCATCAACCCTTCTGCCCTCAGATCAAGGTACTTGTCGAACCAACTTTGGTTTTCCAAAGCCCTATCCAGTTGGCACGCCACTCTCTTTCGGACAACCTTGTTGTGCCATGTCCACAGATGTCCCGTCCTCATCAAGGCTGTAAGCCAGACTGAAGGAGATTGTTGAAAATTATAGAGGATACAATCCAGAACTACTCTACCATCCACCTTCTCATGTCTGTAGAGTAATGTGTTAAAATCACCCATAACGACCTGAGAAAGTCCGTATTGGGCATCCACCATTCTGCTAAGACAGCCGGGATTATGCTATAAGTCCTCCCTTTTGCGTCTGTCATTGTGCCCATAAGCTGCACCCAAAATAAACTTGAAGCCTCCCTTATTAGCAAAATTAACCGCAATCAATCGGTCAGACAAGTGCAATACTTGCCCATCCTAACTCCGAGAATCCCACCTAACCCAGATGCTAGCCATGTCTCCAGTTGGTAGGTGTCCTCCATGCCAGCTATCTGTCCTTCTTGATTTTAGTTTCCAGCAATGCTCTAATACAACAATTTTTCTTCCTCAACACATCACATATCTCTTTCCATCTATGCAGGGTGCAAGCTCCCCTCACAGTTCCACGCGATCACTGACATTAAATTAGTGATTCGGGCCCATGCATATCATCCGAGTCGTTAACTGGGTAATTAACGACCTTGTTCTGACCATCCTCCTGTACTGCCTTTTCAGCAGTTGTCTGGTGGACTTACTTTAATCGCGGGTTGTCAATGCACAATACCTCCTCCCCCACTGCGAATACTGTGCACTACGCCCAGTGTCTGTCGCGTCTTTTTCTGCTCTCATTACCCGGAACATCGTTGTGTCCTACCCCTTTCGGTCGAGTGTTGCTACTTCTGTTCTTTTGAGATCATCTGGTATAGTGCTTCATCGGTTCCATCCTCCCTCCATCCAACCCGCGGCACCCATGTCCGGTGTAGTATTGTGCCTGGAACACAACAAAGCTTTGATTTCCTCCAGACCCTCCTCCTGCTCCATTCATGCTATCCTCAGTAGATGTACTACGAGCATTGGACAGATCCAACGCTTTATCGAACCCAATATCAATTTCAATTTCCATCTCCCGCCCGCTCGGCTTAGTAATCGCCGTCCTCTCTGCTACTCCCACATCGTTGCTCTAGATGTTCCTCTCATGACTGCTAGAGGTGCCTGTCCCGGAGATGTCTGTCGCCATACCATCCTGTCCATTTCCGTTGATGTTCTCTGCTACATCACTTGGCTGATGCGCCCTACCATCTTGCAGTCTCTAGCCGGATGGCCAAGACACTTGCACTGCTGGCAAACCGGTAGGACCCACTCATACTCAACCCGCTGCAGGTATACCTTCCCCGAAGGCAACTCATACTCGACGGTCATCCACACGAGCACGAGGGATCCCAGAGGCTTCGTTCGTGGGTGCCACTCATGAGGAGCAAACCCCAAGTTATATATATATATATCTATATATATATATATATATATATAGAGAGAGAGAGAGAGAGAGAGAGAGAGAGACGCACACATTTACATAATTTATGATAGTAATTATCATACCAAATGTATCACTAGTCTATCCGAAATATAAGTCCTTGTGGACACTCATATGACTAAAAAGCCTTTTTTACTCAATTGACTAAATACTTGTGAATCAAACCATAAGGTATAATCAATCATTATACATAATTCATTGAAGTCAACCATATGGACATTATGACATGAAACATATATCACAATGCACAATTATGATAAAAGAATTCTTTATTTTATTTGAATCTCATCCAAATACAATTGATATATGAACCCATTCACAATAATGAATTGGCTTGATGGTATAAATGTGAACAAAAGTAAATACTCATAAAGATTGATTTCTGAGCGATAATGAGCACTCTAGAGTGATGAGATATTTCTTTTTGGTTATCTAAAGAAGAAGAATTGATTTTTCAATATTGTATTTCCTCTAAACAGAATGTCGACAAGATCAAGTAGCTGTAAGGCAGTGTAATTTGTTAAGTACTAAAAAAGTCGTGTTACTTGTTGAATTTGCTTTATGCTTATGATATGCAGGTAAAGTGGTCAGGAGTTCGAACACAGCACTCAACAACTCCTTTTGTTGATGAAATGTATGATCGACTGAAAGAGACTCTTAACGAATATGAGGTTATTATTTGCCGTTGGCCAGAGTACACATTTGTTCTTGAGAATGTACGTTAAATATGTTTTTCTTTCAGTCCCCTCAAGATTCTCATTTTTTCTTGTTTCCTTGTTCCCGTGCCTCCATCTTTTCAAGTCAATATAATTGACTAATCGCTGTTTGTTGCCCTTTAAAACTAAAAGGCTATTGCAGATGTTGAAAAGGCTGTCATTGAGGCTTTGGAGAGACAATATGCAGACGTACTAGCTCCACTGAAAGATAGTATGGCTCCAAAGAAATTTGGCCTGAAATATGTGCAAAAATTAGCTAAGCGCAATTCAGTATGTCCTTATACTGTGCCTGATGAGGTAAGAGGTTTTTTGCTCTAGTTTCTTAGGCTCCATGGATATATTTGATTTTGATTTTCATCTTAACAATTTGTTTTCTTCTTTTTTCAGCTTGGAATTCTCCTGAATACAATGAAAAGGTTACTTGATACATTACGCCCAAGGATAGAAATGCACTTTAAATCTTGGGGTTCTTGTATACCTGATGCTGGGAATGGAGTTGCTGGTGAGCACCTTGGTGAAGTGACTGTGACTTTGAGAGCTAAATTTAGAAATTACCTGCAAGCGGTCGTGGAGAAACTTTCAGAGAATGTGAGTATCAGAACATGAATGTTTTAAAAAGGTTATTTCGCATATACTAAGAGAAGTATTAGTTCTGAGTAAATAAGCTATTGGAAGAAGACTATATATGTCCTTTGTTAGTAATTGAATCACTCAAAATTCATAATTCTCATCTTCTGTTATTTATTTTTACTCACGGAAAGAGGAGTAATGTATCACTTCATCCTTTGAATATTTATAATGGATAAGAGTCAAGGATATGAAAAGAACATTTATGTTCTATATTTTTAAGTATCAAAATGTGAGAAATTGGTAATTTGACAAAGATTAGGGAGGGGTTAGTACTATGGGAGCTAGAAAAACTAGAACTCAAGAAGAATAATTGAATTATGAAGCTATTTATAAATCCTTTTATTTGTTGCAACTTGCATATGCATTTGACTTTTGTACATTTCAGACTCGAGCACAAAGTGCTACAAAGCTGAAAAAGATCATCCAGGATTCTAAGGATGTTATGGTAGAGTCTGATATTCGGAGCAGAATGCAGTCTTTGAAGGATCAGCTTATTCAGTCAATAAATCATCTCCACAAAGTGTTGGAGGTGCAGGTCTTTGTAGCACTATGTCGACTCTTCTGGGACAGAATGGGACAGGTTTATACACTTGATTGAATATGTAATGGCTTATTTTCTTGCTGATTTATTATCAGTTATTGATTTCGTCTTTTGGTTGGCAACAGGATGTGCTAAATTTCCTAGAAAACCGGAAAGAGAATAGGTCATGGTATAAAGGATCAAGGGTCACCCTGGCTGTAAGTTGTTCAAAGTACAAATTTTTCTTAGTTATGAATTAATTTTAATGCATAAACTTCTGGTGGTGTTATTTCTACTAATTCTATCTGCTAAATTATGGAGTTATTTGATGCTCAACTTTCTCAACTTACTGTTTCTCTCTTTCACGAATTCTTGCTTGTGTTAACCTTGGATACTACTCAGGTTTTGGATGACACATTTGCATCACAAATGCAACAGCTGCTGGGAAATTCACTGCAAGATAAGGACCTGGAGCCTCCCAGATCAATAATGGAAGTTCGGTCAGTGCTCTGCAAGGATGCACCAAACATCAAGGACTCAAAGTTTTACTACTAAATATTGTAGATGCTTTTGAGTTATCTGGAGATGCAGCAATACGATTGGCAATTACTTATCGTTGAATAATGGTTTTGGAGGCTACACATGGGGAGAGAATTGTGAAGAGAAAATTAGTCACAAAATTGATGAGGATAGTCGATAGCAATGAGCTCATTGGGTACTGTAGATAGTAGTAGATATAATTTAGATATTCTGGTGTTCTAATTTAGAATCAACACAGGTACGGTGAAAGGAAAATCCCAGTTTCTCGGTTTATCTGGGGTTCTGACATTGAATGGTTGATGTTAAGACTGTTTTTGAAGTGAAAAGGAACAGGAGAGAAGTATATACAAATTTTTTATTATTCTAATGTTGTACAAAGATTTTTCGGGTGGATTACTAAATATTATGGATTTGTCAGTAAGAATGTTATGCTGCATCTATTATGGGCTTTCAACTGTAATTGTATTTGTTAGAATGTTATGCTGCATCTGTGGGTTTTTCTACTGTAATTGTTTTTTGTTCTCCTGGAACTGTTAACTACGGGCAAAATTTTGGTAAATAGGAGGGGGTTGATACTGTTGTGCATAAAGTGCTGGTATTCTCTCTCAGAGAACAGTGATAACTATGTTGTATAATTAATTTGTACAAAGAAAAATAAAAAAAACTACTAAGGTCAAATTTCTGGAACTTATATACCAGTATCAAATGTCAAAGTTGACAAACCAAATGGAGGACTTTTAGGCTTATGACAACTCTTTTCCGGGGATAATGCCTCTATAATCGACCTTAAATCACCCAAGTTATTTTACACTAGTAAATGCAATTTTTGTTCTGATATTATTGTAAAATATTTTAAATATTTAAATATATTTGAATTAAAAATTATTATATATATACATAATAAATTTTAATTCAAATATATTTAAATATTTAAAATATTTTACAATAATATATATATATATATATATATATATATATATATATATATATATTAATTAATTAATTACAATTATTTGTAGATTTAATTATGTTTTAATTATAATTTGTTATGGATATATCTCTATTATTTATAAAATTTATTTAATTTTTATAAGTTTTTTTTAAAATTAAATTGGTTAAGTATTTAGTTACCGTTTGGACGAATAAGAGAGAAGTTGGTTCAGTTTTTATTTATTTTTATAATTTCTTTAAAAAATAAATAAATTAGTTAGAGTATTTATTTACGATTTGGATGGATCAGTTTTGAATGAATTTCAAGTCGTATTATAAGATTGTAGATGTCTCTAGGCTTGAGAGGAACTGACAAGCATTTCAGATGTACTACCTCAAAGGTGCAGAGAGCCTCTCAATTCGTATACAGTATCATCTCACTAGTACATATTGCTTGTCACTAATTCGTACTTGGATATTTTTTGGCTACATATTTTGTGGCAGCAAATCTAAGGAAGTGTTGGGTCAATGTAAATAAATTTAGAATTTTTTTGACTTATCTTTCAATTTTTTTACTATATTTAAGGGTGTATCCTATATTATTTCTATAATATACATGTCTTTCCACTTTTGACGGAATTCGTCCAAAAGTAACAGTTAAAATGGCCGAAAATACATTGTTTCCATAATGTACATGTCTTCTCCCTCTTTTCTCTCAACTCCTCCCCCCGTCTCCCTACCGCGATCGCCGTCGTTGACCCCCATCTCCCCCCTCCCCGCCACCAACCCTGCTCCTCCCCTCCCCCCACAGCTCCCGCTCCCCCCCCCCACCCGCCCCCGCTCTCCCTAACAGCAACAACAGTGGATGCTAGCAGCAGCGACGCGCGTGCGACAACGGAGCGCTAGCAGTAGCGGTGGTGTTGTTGCTGCTGCTGCTGGCTATGGGGAGCGGAGGCGGGGAGGGGGGGGGGGTAGTGGGGGCTGTGACGGGGAGTGGAGGGATCACGGTCGGTGGCGGGGATGGGGGGGGGGGGGGGGTCGACGACGGCGGTCGCGGTGGGGAGAGGTGGGGGGGGGGGTGAGAGGAAAGAAAGAATACGAGAGTATTTTTGTCCAATTTTTTTGGTCAAATGGGTTGACCGTTACTTTTGGACGAATTTTATCAAAAGTGGAAGGACATGTACATTGTGAAAATAATGTAGGATGCACCCTTAAATATGATAAAAAAAGTGAAGAACAAGTCAAAATTTCTCATAAATTTATATGTAATACTTGTTGTACCATACACAATTATCACAATTATCAATGTATGGTTTGGTGAAAATGTACAACTAATGTTATATCAATTCCTCCAACTGCTGTGGCCAAAATAACTGCAACAGTACAACACCATTTACTCCAACATTAATTAGGCCATTTACAATATTTTCTCCTATTCTCTCTTCTTTCCAAGTGAAAACCAAACAATAGCTTTGTACTTACAGCCTCTCTAACCCTATTGTGACTTTGGAAAAAACTTGTTGTCCAACTACAAGAATGTTAAGTCTTACGAGACAAGAGTTATAGAAGACATTTTGAAGTTGGTTATCTAGTTCTAGATAATGTACTTGACAATATTTTTATTTCTATGTGATGGAGGACCAAGATTAAATTAGTTTAATTTATTTGTTAGGATTAAAAATAATAATGGGAATTGTATGCCTTTAGATTACTTTGGATGATATTTTAGTTGAGGAGCTGAGATTCTTTTATCTATTTGTTTTCAGGAGGTTAGTTTGGATAAGAAACTTATCTTCCATATGATTATTTTGTTTATCTCTGAAGTTATTTTGTGTTATCTTATGATTGAATGCATAGTTTTGCATCTTGTGATAGTTTTTGTGAAATTATATTAATAATTTTGTTCATAATTAGGAATCTCCTATAAACGCTAATTATAAAATTGGATTAGTTGAACTTAAGTCTCCGTCCCGCGCCATCTTTTATCTATTTGTTTTCAGGAGGTTAGTTTGGATAAGAAACTTATCTTCCATATGATTATTTTGTTTATCTCTGAAGTTATTTTGTGTTATCTTATGATTGAATGCATAGTTTTGCATCTTGTGATAGTTTTTGTGAAATTATATTAATAATTTTGTTCATAATTAGGAATCTCCTATAAACGCTAATTATAAAATTGGATTAGTTGAACTTAAGTCTCCGTCCCGCGCCATTTTGGTATCAGAGCCTAGGTTTAGGCTAGTTTATGCATTTACGTAGGAGATTTTTTTTATTGATAATAGAAAAAATAATGATTTGTTTGATAAATTATCTTCATTGATAATAGACGGTAGAAAGCAAGGTATCGCTGAATTAAATTCCAAGTTCATTGCACTTGATGCTAAGGTAGAGACTTTGAATGCTAGAGTACATCAAATAGAAGCGATATATACTCTTGAACAATCCCACCATAAGTCATACAAGATCTCCAAAAAATCATACTATAACCATCCTATTCGAAAATTGGTACAACCATCACTGAGCCAAATACTGCTCTTGACAAAAATTATAATGACAGAAAAAATTCTAATGAGTGCCTACCCGAGCTTTTGATACTGCTTAAGCTATCACCATAACTACTAAATAGTCCACTTAGTATCTGTTAAAATTATTGAGTCTGTCAGCACCCCAATCCCGCAAGTTGAGTTTGTGTCACAATATTTAACTCCTCAACACGTAGTTGTAAACAATTATTATTATATATTTGCCACAAATTTTTTCAACAAGTTGCAGGATTAGATAATTGGACAAAACATTCTTGCTATGACAGACAAACCACTACATCAGGAGTTGCCTCTTAGTTGTATCCACATCTTCAGGACAATCATACGTCCTTCAATTCTTTCAAGAGAGGCAGTTACTATTGATCCAGGACACTACCAAAATAAGTCAATTTAGCGACATTTTTAGCGATTCTATTGCCTGACGTCGCTAAATTCTTTAATTTTAGTGACACCAGAAAAATATGTCACAATACGTTGTTGATGGTGACGACATATGGCTAGTAGCGACTACAGTTAGGTACTATGGAAATAGATGTTACTATGAGTCGCTACACGTCGCTAAATTTTAAATATTAGCGACGTTTAGTAACATAGTAGGCTGAACGTCGCTAATATTTTTAATATCTGCGATAATTAGTGACGTTATTCTTGCGACAATTAGTGACGTCATTCTTGTGACTTCGTTAATAATTTAATACCAGCAGATCGGCGATCACTTTTTTCCATTCTTTCAAAATTTTCGTTTTCATCTTCCCCCCTAAACCCAAAATCACCCCCTCTTCCCGATCATCCTCTTCCTCTCCCTTTCGCGCTTCGGCTCCCCTCTGACTCTCCTCCGGCAACCGACATCTCTCTGGTCAAGTAAACCGCAACCCTAATTCTCCTGACACTGATACGGACACACACACACACACATTGATGTGCTTCAACTTTTTCCCCCTCCAATGTGACACAATCACACACACGACTCTCCGGTCAGGTATTTCATCTGTTTGGGGGGGGGGGGGTATTTGATAAGTAATATAGAGTAGTAGTAGCAGTAGAAGCAACACTGAAGAGCTGGGTTATTTATCCATACATTGTATGGTAGTGCCAATGAACTTTCACTTGGGGAGGAAAGGACTTTATGATAATTGGATGCTACTTTGAGCAACATATTACATCACCTTCAACGATTGTTTTGTAGGCCATCAATTGGCCTAGTATATTGATAACTCCCTAACATCTATATAGATCATCTGTAGGCTGGATATTGGTTAATTGTATCCATGACATATGTGGTTAGCAATTAGGCATTATGGTCAAGGTCGTGATGCACTTTAAGATAAATTAGCTTAAGTCCTTATACAATAAGGTTTTAGATGGTAGGTTAGAGAAGTGGTTGCTCTACTGTGTTGTGTTATGTAGATTCATGGTGTTGCGAACTTGGCTTGCATAACTTGGAATAGAAGACACTACCAAAATAAGTCACATTAGCGACGTAATTAGTGACTACGGATGATAATATCGCTAATATTAAAGAAAATAGAAAAAAAATAATTTGACGTCACAAGACGTCACCGTTAGCGACATTACATGACTACCATTATTATTATGAAATTGTACGTCGTCGAGGAGTCACCAAACGTCACTATTTTTTTATTACCCACGATATTTAGCGACGTAGATAGTTTTTACGTTGTTATTTTTTAAAACTTAGCAACATTTAGTGACACCTTTATTAGACGTCGCTAAATTGTTTTATATAGTGATTCGACTTTTCATTTCCCCCCATAGTTTCACCCCCCAAAATTTTAATTTTCCCCTGGTCGACTCAATTTTTATCCCCCCACCCGACCCAGGCGACCCCCCGACTCCGACCCTCTTTTCCCCGCGCCCACTGACCAAGGTGACCCCCCGACTCCAGCCCTCTCCTCCACCGCGACCACCCAACCCAGGCTACTCCCACGCTCCAGCGAGCCCCGACCCAGCAACCCCCACGCCCCGATGATCCCCGACCCGACGACCCCGTTTTGCCCTCTCCGACCGAGCCCCTAGTCACCCCCTTCTCTCAACGGTCGACCAATGTAAACCCTAACCCTTTCATTCCCAGACACACACACACACACAGACACACAGACACACACATGCACAACCATATACACACACATGGACACGATACAGACACAGACTTATGCTACTGACATGAGACAAACACAGACATATGTGATACCCTAGATTAAAAAAAAATCTTGATATGTTATATAGGTCATGTTGTATAAGATCTTGTTTGTATGTGTGAATATAGAGTATGATATCATCTCTAAATTTTAGGAGTAATTCTATGAACAACTAGTTCAAGAATTATAAGGCTTAGTCACTAGTTATACCCAAGATTTCAATTGGAATCCTTGCGTATATGATTTTAGTTTTGCAAGTTTATGATACCCTTTAAATGATAATCTCAAATAAAACTTGATGGGGTTCTCCTATATAGCATGCGTTGTCAAGCTACCCAAATATTGAGATTTATCAAACTAATTTTTTGACCGTATAATTGCTCTCCCGAGGGGGTTTATAATCTACCCAACTTATAAAATTGTTGTCATCAAAACTAAAAAAATATAGTAGAACATGGAAAGAGAACTAAATGCGAAAGAAAGATAAATACGACTTATCTTATCGAGTTTCTCGGAAAATAAGGCATGACCTAAAGAGAAGGAATGTAAACGGCGAAAAGAATTTAAGTAGGCAAGGTCCTACCTTGATTTGCGAAAGATGTGAGATACAATTACCAATGGAATCCTAATTTGATGTCACGTTCTAAGAGTGAGGATACCCTCAGTTCCAATCACTATAGAATTTAAGTTGGTAGCAGGAATTCTAGTCCTAATCATATTTATTAGGGTTATATAAAGTCTGACTTCAAGGAAGGATACAAGATGATGAGACATTTGTGAACGTAGTCACCGACTATCAAAGGAGATCTAGGTACTACCATAGTGTTAATGAGTCAATAACTCTATAGAGAAACTTTACCAGTTCTCATTGCTCTTAATTAGGTCATGAGTTTACAAGATAATAGGAAATATCATAGTCAAATACAACTAGGGTGAGAGGGTACAAAGGATTACGTTCATCGCATTTTATAGATGTCGATGATTGGTTCAACAATAAGTGTCAAAATATAATATAATTTGTCAAGGTGATTAATATTGTGTAGGGAGTACGAGGGGTCTCAATTTGATGCAACACTAGTGTCATGGACGTAGTTTAGCTCGAGTGGTCTACGAGTATTGTCATGACCCACACCCAAAAATTAGGTATGAGTCATGGGTACGTCCATCCTACGCCGCAACATCAGCGGTAGAACGCTGTAAAGGTCCACAATACTATCTAACAAACTCACGCAATGATATATATATACAACATGCCAATGGTAACTCAACTCCATAAAGAGGACAAGATGAATATATAACATCAATACTCAATCTCTAAACTAGAGACAGATAATGGTACGATATCATAAAGAGAATAGGAAAGAACAGTCACAACAATATCCAAGTCTAGAGTCTAGCAATAACCATAAATGGTCTCAAATATAAATAGTATACCATAGTCTAATACTGAAGACATATCCAGTACAATAATAGATACTAGCTAAGGGTCTGCTATAGCTAGGTGTGTCTCATCGACAGTTGGTACCAGATCATCCTGGCCTACAGGTGCTACCTCAGCTGGCTCTCCGTCCTGTGGGCCGTAGTATATAGGACACCAGTCCTCTAAATAGCCGTCTGGAAAAATATATCCATTCAGGATTAGAGCAAAGTACAAAACTCTGAAAGCAGTTTCATATACATGGTAGAGAATATATAACATCAAATACAAGATGCACATGTAACTATAAAATAAAAATATAACTGGAATAAGTAGATAGACACGAAGGATAACTGAAAAAAATAAATACAAAAAATATGGTGTAAATTATAAATACGAGAACTGGTGATACTATCGAAGTGATTTAGAGTACCAGTTCGTCATGTGATCGTTTTGGGTTGCACAAGTCTATACTACGGTAACTCAATTATACGTGTATCGTATAATTGGAATGCATACGAATACGCTAAAGGTTTGATCACATAACCAACTCCTACTCTCCCGCCCTGACTAATATTCATGGATCCAATCATGACACGTTACGCACACAAATATAATATGAGCACACGGAGCACACAAATAGATACGGGCATAAGGAATACCCGATGCACACGATAAAGTACATGTGTAAGGAGTACCCGATGCTCACATCAAATAAATAATATCTCCTGACTCGATCCATATAATACCAGTCCGTGTAATATGGTGTCAGAATCAAGTAAAATAGATCTAGAACATGTGATATATATACTATCAAGTACTGAAAACTAACAGAGAAATGTACTCGCTTGAGATCCGGAGCAAATAGTACGAAACGGTATCCGAACTGGTGTCACACATACCTATTCATGAAAAATTATATCATTTGGTGTAATTAATGGATAAACAAGTTAAAATAAGTTAAAATATGGTTTCTAGGTCAAAACTAGGTCTCTCTAGTCAAACTAGGGCTTTATATTGATTTTAGGGTCATACCTAGATCCTAAGTCGATTACAAGTCTAATCTAATGAATACTAAGTCTTGGTTAGGTTTCTAAGGTTTTACCTTGAAGGTATTAGCTATATTAACTAATATTACTAAGTATATATATATATATATATATATATATATATATATATATATATATATATATATATATATATATATATATATATATATATATATACTAGTATTATATAATATCTAATATTCCCTTAGTGTATCTTAATACCTTACCCAACTCAACTAACCAATACCAATATTTAACTATATCTTATTACTTAGAACTATTAGATATTATCCTATCTATGATACTATGCTACCTTAACAAATACTTAACACTTACACTTGATACCAGTTGGTATCAGTCACACACCACACAGGTACACTTAATACCTAAGTAGGCATCTAAATATCAACTAATAATCCCAACAACTCATCTGGGAACCCTCAACCCCCTAACACTTGACTGGCTGCACTTGATGTTATACTGGTACTAAAACTTACACACACACCAATACCTATTAGTGCTTCACACACCCTACAACTATTGTCCTACATCCTGGTGCCTACTATGCCCTCAAACAAGTGCAATTGTATTGCACTAAGATGCAGTGACACAATGGCACCCCTAACAATTTACTCTATCCTTTATATATATATATATATATATATATATATATATATATATATATATATATATATATATATATCAGTTATTAATAAATAAGGATATATCAATAAATAATAATACCAAATGACATAAATATTTCTATCCTGAAAAGTGATGGTTACAATCCTGCCCTCCTTAAAAAAATATTTTCTCAAAATTTAAGAAAGAACTAGCACTATACAAGCAATCACAGTGAGAAAAAAAAAAACCTCATGGCTCAAAGAGATAAGGGTACCGCTTGCGCATCTCGGATTCCCTCTCCCAAGTAGACTCTCCCGGAGAGTGATGCGTCCACGAGACGCGTACCAAGGGAATCGTCTGGTTTCAAAGCACCTTCTTCCAGCGATCCAGAATCTCCACTGACTGCTCTGGATAACTGAGAGTCGGACCCACCTCGATCTCCGAGTGATCTAATATGTGACTAGGATCTGCCACGTATTGTCTCAGCTGCGATACATGGAACACGTCATGTACTCCCTCTAGTGCAGATGACAAGTCTAGTCTGTAGGCCACTGCACCGACCCTCGCAAGAATACCGAAAGGTCCGATGTACCATGGACTAAGATTCCCGTCTCCACCAAAACAAATTGTTCCCCGTGTCGTAGAAATCCGCAAGAGCACCAGATCGCCAACCTAGAATAAAATACCGTCTTAACACTCAATCTACAACAAAATAATCATAAATAATATGAAACAAAACCTACCTCAAACTCTAAGGGTCTCCGGTGACTGTCGGCCCAATGCCGCTGTCTGTCTTGCGCCACCCGAAGTCTATCTCTGATAAGCTTCACCTTTTCAGCTTTATCCACAACCATCTCCTGTCCCAACAAGGTTCTCTCACCAACATTATCCTAAGTTAAAGGAGTGCGACATCTTCGCCCATACAACGTCTCAAATGGTGACATCTTAATACTGGCCTGGTAACTGTTGTTGTAAGAAAACTCTACAAGGTGGAGATGATCCTCCCAAGAACCTTCGAAGTCCATAACATAGGTATGTAGCATATCCTCGAGAGTCTGAATAGTCCTCTCTGACCGCCCGTCTGTCTGGGGGTGATATGTGATACTAAACTTGAGCTGGGTGCCCAAGCTAGCTTACAAACTCCTCAAAAAATGGGACGTGAAGCGACTATTCCGATCCGAGACTATGCTCACAGGGACCCCATACAATTTGACAATCTATCGCACGTATATCTCTGCTAGCTTCTCCGTAGACGTACTCACTTTAAATGGCAAAAAGTAGGCTGATTTGGTCAACCTGTCTACGATGACAAAAATAGCGTCTTTTCTTTCTAGAGATTGCGGAAGCCCCAAAACAAAATCTATGGTAACATGCTCCTACTTCCACTCTGGAATGGGTAAGGGCGGAAGTAAATAGCCCGGCCTCTGCCTCTCCGCTTTCACCTGCTTGCACACTAAGCATCTGGATGCGAAGTGCGCCACCTCCCATTTTATACCATACCACCATACATGCTCCCTTAGATCCCTATATATCTTGTTGTCACCTGAATGCATAGAGTACTGAGAGCGATGCACCTTATGCAGAACCTTCTTGAGCAAGTCTCCACTCCACACACACAACCTAGTACCGTGCCGCAATAAACCATCCTCAGCAATGATGGAGTCATCCAATAACCCAGCCTGAACTTATGCCATGATGCTACTCAGAGCCACATCTTCATACTGTATAGCCCTAATCTAGTCCATCTGCTCCGACTGTATCTATAATCCCCACATCTGTATCTCGATACCAGAAACTATCACCTCAATACCCAAGCTCTCAAGGACGACCAACAAATATCTGTCGGATGTCGAGAATATTGCCACTGGATACCTGCTCAAGGCATCGGTGACTACATTGGCCTTCCCTGGATGGTACTGCAATGATATATCGAAGTCCTTCATCAACTCCAACCACCGCCGCTGTCTCATGTTTAGCTCTTTCTGCTAAACACGTACTTCAAGCTCTTATGGTCTGTAAAAATCTTCGCACACTCTCCGTATAAATAGTATTTCCACAGCTTTATGGCAAAAATGACTGATGTCAACTCCAGATCATGGGTAGGGTAGTTCTTCTTATGAGGACATAATTGTCTGGAAACATAGGCAATCACCTTCCTATTCTGATGTAAAATGAAACCCAAGCCCTTCCTTGAAGCATCACTGTAAATAGTGAATCCACCTAACCCCGATGGCAACGTCAATACTGGAGTTGTCATCAATCGCTTTTTTATCTCATCAAAAGCGGCCTGACACTCCTCTGACCACACAAACTCCATGTCCTTCTTGGTCAGCCTAGTCATCGGCTCTGCAATCCTGGAGAAGTCCTGTATAAATCTCCTGTAGTATCCTGCCAGACCCAGAAAGTTCATGATCTCCGCCATTGAACTTGGAGTAGCCCATGACTCTACTACCACAATCTTCCTCGGGTCAACTAAGATCCTATCTTCTTTCACCACATGACCAAGGAATTTGACCTTATCAAGGAAGAACTCGCACTTCGAAAGTTTTTCATTAAGCTCATCCTTCCTGAGAGTGTCTAAAACTATCCGCATGTGCTCCTCGTGCTCCTCCGACGTCTTCGAATACACGAGGATATCATCGATGAATGCCACCATGAACTTATCAAGGTATTGGTGGAATATCTTGTTCATCAGGTTCATGAATACCGCTGGAGCATTGGTCAACCAAAATGACATCACCATGAACTTGAATTGGCCATACTAAGTCCGAAAAGCTGTCTTCGGAATATCCTCCCTCTTCACCTTCACCTGGTGGTACCCTGACCTTAAGTATATCCTCGAGAATACCTTTGCTCTACTCAACTGATCAAAGAGATCATCTATCCTCGGCAACGGGTATTTGTTCTTGATAGTGAGGTTGTTCAGAGCCCTGTAGTCGATACACATGCGTACCGACCCATCCTTCTTCGGTACAAACAATACCGGAGCACCCCATAGTGATAAACTGGATCTGATGAAGCCCTTGTCCTATAACTCGTCTACCTGTTTCTTCAACTTTATCAACTCGCTGTTGTTAACCCTATAGACGTGCTGTGATATCGGCTCTGCGCCTGGTACCAAGTATATAGAGAACTCAACGTCCCTGTCTGGCGGCAACCCTGACAACTCCTCTGGAAAGACATCCATGAACTCCGTAATCAAAGGATGTGGCAACTCCTTCTCTTCCACAAGGGCTCCACAGATGACTCCTTCACTTTTCTCCGCTGCTCCTTTGGCAATCTCGAACTTTCGCTCTCCCGACGGTAGAAACAAAACTCTGCCTCCATGACAATCTATACTAGCATGGTGCCTACTCAACCAATCCATTCCGAGTACAATATCATAGCTCGAAAGTGGCATTATGAGTAAGCACACACTAAACTCCCGACATCCTAAAGTAACTCTCCGATCCTTGCAAATATTACTGACCAGGATGATGCCACCCCCAGTCATAATCTTGCAAGTACTACTCAAATTTTTAGCCTCTAAATGGTGCTTAAGAGCAAAAGTCACTGATACAAAACTATAGGAAGCACCGGAATCAAATAAAGCTAATGCTAGAATGGAATCTAGAAGAACTGAACCTGCGATGACGTCCCCGAATGGCTCCATGTCCTCAATCGTCATGACGAATGCTCGCCCCTATGGTGCTTCCCTCTGCTGCTGATGCTATGCGAAACAGTACTAATAGGTCGGAGTGAAGGTCCCCTCTGTTGTGCTGCAGGTGTTGCTGGTGCTTTAACTGGTATTCTCTGAGCAGGAACTCCACCCTGACCCGGACGAGCTGGAGCCAGTCAATAATCTTTCAGCTGGTGATCTTCCGCTCCATAAAATAAATACACTCCCAACCTCTTTCTACAGACGTCCCATCTGTGTCCTGGCTTCTTGCAGAAAGGATAAATAAGAGCCTGCTGCTGATGACTCTGGGGCTGCTGAGGCTGAGGCGGGAAGGTCCACTGCTGCTGGAACTATGGCCGCTTGGCTGGGCTCGTGCTACTGCTGCCAAATATCTATCGGTCCCTCTTAGGCCTCAAACTGAGGTTCCTCTCGACCTTGTGGCCCTCTGCAAGAATCATCGCGTACATCTCATGGATCAAAGAAATAAGGGCCTTTACGTCCCAATTTAGGCTTTACCTGAAACGACTTGCCCTGTCCTTCGGATCTCGTACCATGCTTCTCACATACCCGCTCAGATTGCCGAACTCCATGGCGTACTCCTCAACTGACATGCCCTCCTGCTGAAGGTTCTCAAACTGTCGCTCCAGGTTGAGTTTCTCCGTACACGAAAATAACTTCTTCTTGAATAGATCCTTGAATCCGTCCCATGTCAACCTTGGATCAACAATCTGTGGTTCATTCCGGAACCAAGTGCTAGCAATATATGATATCTACAATCTAGTCGCCTCTATCCCCAGGTTCTTGGCAAGATGGGACAAGCGCATAATATGCTCGAGGTGCTCGAGCCAGTCGTCAGCGTAGATAATACCCTCCGTCTCCTTGAAGTCGCGGGGACCCAACTTCTTGAAATCTTGTATGTTGCCCGGTTTGGGCTGAGCAACCTGTGGCTGGGGCAACCCACCATCTCCACTGCAGCCAATGCACATTGGTCGACATTCTCAATTCCCTAGCGTAGTACATCCGCCTGTCTCTGCTGTTCCACCATCATCTCTCAGAATATGGCTAACATCTGTGCCCCGTCAGCTAGTATAGGCGGTGGGAGTGGAAGACTCTCCGATCCTGCTGAAAAAGTCCTCTGAACTGCTAGAGGAGAAGAGGGATAACCCTCCGCAGCGGCCGGGATAACCCTCTGAACAGGTGGGGGAGGAGGACCCCCAAAAACAGCTGAGATCCCCACCTGAACTAGTGAGACAGCCTTCCAAACTAGTGGAGGTGGAACATCGTCTACTACTGCTCGGACAGGGGGTCGAGAAGTCGTCGATCTCTCCGAAGCTGCTGCTGATCGCTGTGATCTGGTCTTCGACGACATCTTGAAGACAGATCAAAACAAAGAATTAATAAGCACATGACACGATATCATCACGGAAGGACAATAATATTCAAGGAAAGCAAACATTTAGAATGAATGAGCATTAGCAAAATTCAATCGATTGAAATTTTTTCTAGGTGTGATTGAGTATTCTCTCGTCCTATATCCTATTATAGGATTGTAGTAGTACTCCAAGTCTGAGCGCTACTACCTTCCGTTGACCTGCATGGGCCACTAATAAAAATGTATCATGATCCGTACCAAGAAATTGTGTATGAGTCATGGGTACGTCCAGCCTACGCCATAATATTGGCAGTAAAATGCTGTAAATGTCCATAATACTATCTAACAAACTCACGCAATGATATATATATATATACAACCTGTCAATGGTAACTCAACTCTATAAGGAGAACAAGATGAATATATAGCATCAATACTCAATCATCAAACTAGAGACATATAATGGCACAATATCATAAAGAGAATAGAAAATAACAAGTCACAATAATATCCAAGTCTAGAGTCTAGCAATAATCACAAATGGTCTCAAATGTAAATAACATGACATAGTCTAATACTAGAGACATATCCAGTAAATAATAGATACTAGCTAAGGGTCTGCTATAGCTAGGTGTGTCTCATCGACAGCTGGTACCAGATCATCTTGGCCTATAGGTGCTACCTCAGCTGGCTCTCCGTCCTGTTGGCCATCGTATGTAGGACACTAGTCCTTTAAATAGCCTTCTGAAAAAAATATATCCAGTCAGGATTGGAGCAAAGTTTAAAACTCTGAAAGCAGTTTCATATACATGGTAGAGAATATATAACCGAAATGAATACAAGATATACAGGTGACTATGAAATGGAAATATAACTGAAATAAGTAGATAAATACGAAGGATAACTGGAAAAGTAAATATAAGCAATATGGTGTGAACTGTAAATAAGAGAACTAGTGATACTGGCTAAGTGATTTAGAGTACTAGTTGGTCATGTGATCGGTTTGGATTGCACAAGTCTATTCTACGGTAACTCAATTATACGTGTATCGTATAATTGGCATGCACACAAATACGCTAAAGGTTTGATCACATAACCAACTCCTACTCCCCCGTCCCGACTAATATTCATGGATCCAATTATGACACGTTACGTACACGAATATAATATGAGCACACGGAGCACACGAATAGATACGAGAACAAGGAATAACCAATGCATACGATAAAGTACATGTGTAAGGAGTACCCGATGCACACGTCAAATAAATAATATTTTCTGACTCGATCCATATAATACCAGCCCGTATAACATGGTGTCAGAATCAAGTAAATAGATCTAGAATATGTGATATATATACTATTAAGTACTGAAAAGTAAAAGAAAAATATACTCGCCTGAGGTCCTGAGCAAATGATACGAAACGGTGTCCGAACTGGTGTCACACAGACCTATATATGTAATATTATGTCATTTACTGTAATAAAGGGATAAACAAGTTAAAATAAGTTAAACTGTGGTTTCTAGGTCAAAACTATGTCTCTCGAGTCAAACTAGGTCAAACTAGGGGTTTACCTTAATTTTAGGGTCATACCTAGCTTCTAAGTCTATTACAAGTATAATATAATGTCACTACCACATTTCCAGATAAGGGCATTTGGGTAATTCCACTATTTGGAATAATTATGTGTTTAATTAATCTGTGGAGTTTTTAAACTATTTATTTGTTATTGGTTGTGTTGGTTTAGGCCAAACCCTAGAAGTCAGTATGGCTAACCCTAGTTGAAAACCCAATTCTAGTAAAATCCTAGAATTCAACTTTAGGTTTGGACCTCAAACCCTAAAATTGCTGAACCCTAGTTAATTAGGTTCTTCATGACCTAGCTGGGGGGGGGGGTTTAACCTAAAAACTATGCATTGAAACCCTAAAACCTAGTTTAATATATAAATGAGCCTCCCTCAAAACCATTCTTCATGTAGAAAGAAGAAACCCTAGCCTCCATCAAGAAAACCATTCCCCACCTCCAGATTTCAGAATCCAGACCTAGGAGATCCCTCTTCCTCCTCCAAAGCAAAGAGAAGCAAGGAGTTTGGGTCAAGGAACCTTGGGGAAGAAGAACTTCCATTGGAGAACCATCTCTATAGGTAAAATCCAATTTTAATTCATTTTATTTCTATTTTTTCTGTTGTTCATGCCCATTAGGAAACCCCCTATGGTGTAGATCTCGAATCCTAGGGATTCTACATGAAAACCTAGGTCGAATTAGGTTTTGGTGTTCCAACGAGGGTTTTTCCCAAATTCGTGGACCCTAGATCATTAAGGTTTGCAAGTATACATGACTACATCTCCTACATGTAGGTTAGATCCCGATTTTAGGATTTTGGTTGAGGATTCATGGGTTGTCATGCCCCAGTCCCAAATACGTAGGACTAGGAACACGTAAGCATGCCAGCCGCATGGATATGGCAACTCCAATATATGGAAACCAAATCCATACGTACGCTGTAATATGAATACAAAATCCACAAGTGGTATAAAATGTAATACAAGTCACAGGATAAAATCTAAATCTCATCCACCAAAATTATATAGAAATAAATAACCAGTATCTATGAAACTAGATCTCAATAAGAAGTATCTAAGGATGATAGTTGGATGGAAACAAATCCACTACAAACTCGAATATAAGAGCAAATACAATATGAGTACAACACTACAACACAATATAAGAATACCAGCTATCAATCACAGCTCGATGAGAAGACATCCTCGGATCACATGTAACCATCCAAATCTGTGCTCCTGCAAATACTCAAGAAAAGATACACCTGGCAGCGGACCAGGTCCTCAGAGGGACGTAACAAGATACAAAAAATACGAGCCAATTTGAATATAGTAAACATGCATATGGTTTGAAAATAAATAAGTACGCTGTACAAGACAATCTATATGAATGCAAATGAGAACAACTTTTCGACGTATGGGCAAGGGTAGTCTACTCGATCTAAGCCTCATAACTCACACACCCGTCTAGAACATCAGAAATCGACATACCTCTGGGGTAGCGACCAGCGCGACTCTACAGAAATCGATATACCTCTGGGGTAGCGACCAGCGCGACACACGCCCGTAGTGCGAACTATATACTACGGTTTACCAGAGTGGTTAAAAGTCCATACGCCTAATGATTGTCCTCCCATGATACTAGGTGCCATGTGTGTGTCAACATATCTAATACATAGTAATGACTGGAGAAAAACTACACATGCAAGAACTATACAGAAATGAAATAAATAAAAAGAAAATATAAATAGCATCAAAGTACTGTAAACAATTTGGCAAGGTATCTTGCCTGAGGTCCTGCTGCTGGTATGAATCAGAGTCCAAGTCACAGTCCAAATAGCCTATGTATTACAAATTTATCACGTCAAAAGATAATTTATTTTAATTTATTTAATTCTGGAATAATTACTCTAAAATCCTATTTTAATCTTATTATTCTGATTTTTATGTTAATTCCTAAATTTTGTCCAAAGAAACTGAATTTTATCAACTCGAGACTCATGACACGCAAATCGAGGCGATCTGTTGACCAAAAAGTCAACCGACACAAACTCAACTTTCATACATGATTTCCTGTAGATTTCAGCGTCAAAAACAAGTTGGAATTTATAGCTCGTCCGAATTCAAATTCGTTTGGAAATTATGGTACATACAAATTTTGTATTGTGCACCGATGGTTAAATTCTAACCTAGAAGTTCTACAGAATTAACAGTATGTAAATACTTCGAAATAAATTCAAGGAAAAATATATGTCTATGATCTCGACATTAGCTTTCCGAAACTTTAAACGGTTCATGATTCTGATTCCTGGTTCTCCCGGAATCGTGAAAACATCAAAACACGTCTATTTTTGGATATGCTGTGCTCTACAAATTTTACAGAATTTAATACTCATAATTTAGAAAAAAAATTTATATAATCAGAAACCTAACCTCATTATCATTCTAACAAAAAAAACTGGAGCGCGTTTGCAGTCCGGAGCTAGGAGATATCGTCTTTTTAATTCGTCATAAAAAATGAGACTGAATTTATGACGAATTTTGACTATTTTTGGACGAAAAAGAGAGAAATTTGGGGAAGAAAAATATGAAGGATGAGGTATTTATAATGGTGGAGACTACTTAATTAAATACAACTAGGATTAGTTAATTTGGATAGGATTATGATGAATTTAAATAAGGATATGATATACATTAAGTTGCTTTCCTAGTAGGTTCAGGATTTGAATTAATTTAAAGTAGAGTTTGAATCTATCTCAATAATTTATAATCTTGAATATAATTAAATATAATACAAATAATTTATAAAATCTTATTAATATCTATTAACACTAAATTAGCATCTATCTAATATTAAGACTATATATATCCAAATAAATCCTAATTAATTTCAAAAATCTAAAATAACCTAAAAATGATTCTAAATAAATATTTATATAAGTAAATATATCGAGAAATTTATTTGCTAATTAAATAACAGAATACTCTAAAGAAATTCAATATCTATAATAATATAAAATATACACAAAATATCTATTTTGGGTGAGGGGGTTTACAATCTACCCAACTTACAAAAATTTCGTCCTCGAAATTAAAATAGAACATGGTTTCTCTCTATCTAATCTCACTTGATCACAATCTAAAAGAATTTACCTCAAGTTTAATAATGCAATTTCTACCCAACTTAGAATTTAGCCATCTATCACATAAGGCTCTTACACTTAAGAAAATATTCCTCAATTTATTTTCTCATGTCATTCAATCCTCAAAACTTTAACACCAACTATATCATATGTGATATGCCCTTAATCAATTATGAAAGATAGTCACCAAATAATGAGATTGGCCTATGGGGTATATCTTGTACTATCCGTGTATCACTTATATCCAAGCACGAGATTTCGTCTTCCCGAAACAAGGAAAGACGGAAAGCAACGGAAAAGAGTTCAAGGAGGGGTAATAGAATGGAAGTATGGGAATCAAAGCGTTTAAAGAATTCAAATGGGAATTGTCAAGACAGTTGTGGATTGAAAACTTAATTTGGTAATTTCCTATTCGCATGCTCACATCGGTGCAGTTATGTACTTTATATGATATGCTTTGTCGTATCTAGAGGGTAAGTATATTTGTCTACTGGTCCACTATACATCTCAATCCACGTAAAATACTATTGCGAAGGACGAATCAAGCGCATTATGGCTAGCTAGACCATAATACACTGATTCTGATTAGACAATTTATATTAGTGTGGTTGATCAGGCCCCAATAACACATATGTCATGAACAAGCTCGATATAAGATTAAGCTTGCAAAAACTAGGCTATAATAGCAGCATAATTCAAGGTAGCACAGAAAATATAACGCTGGATTATGATGTGAGAAGTTACAAAATAATTCAAGTTCGCAAAAGCAAAAATAACATAAGCAATAATAATAAAAGACTCTACAATCTCTACAGTTATCATACAACCTCCTTATCTAAGTCGCTAGTCGACCAAATAGGGCAAGGACCTCTAAATTCTATGGTCTGAATAAACACTGTCATCTTTTGCTAGCATGCGATAAATATTATTCGGTTACACTTTAATTAATAGGTCAAAAGACTATGTGATACTAGGTGTCAAACATTATGGTAAAACTTCTAACTAACTCTAGTAGTGTCTATACTACCCTCAAGTCTTCTTAATACATCAAGGGGTAATGGTATAACAATCTAAAGATAAGGAATTCTAGGTTCACTAGATATTCTAAACTTAGTGGTGTGTCTATATTCTCGTTGTATTCTTAATAGGTGTGCTACTCTAATTATCATCCTAATAACAGGGGTTCCTATATTCTAGCAGAAGACTATACTCAAGGAACTATTAGGGAAGCACACGAATCAAGCAGGATACAATTATTCAAAATAGAACAGATAGAAGGAGATGAATCACAGTCAATTGTGGATGAGATCCTATACTCTAGTCCTAGGTGCAGGCTTGTTCGGTACAGTAACGTAACCGAGACAATATGCTCTCGACCTGCATGGGCCACCACAAAAACATGTCACGCCCCAGTCCCAAATACGTAGGACTAGGAACACGTAAGCATGCCAGCCGCATGGATATGGCAACTCCAATATATGGAAACCAAATCCATACGTACGCTGTAATATGAATACAAAATCCACAAGTGGTATAAAATGTAATACAAGTCACAGGGTAAAATCTAAATCTCATCCACCAAAATCATATAGAAATAAATAACCAGTATCTATGAAACTAGATCTCAATAAGAAGTATCTAAGGATGATAGTTGGATGGAAATAAATCCACTACAAACTCGAATATAAGAGCAAATACAATATGAGTACAACACCACAACACAATATAAGAATACCAGCTATCAATCACAGCTCGATGAGAAGACATCCTCGGATCACATGTAACCATCCAAATCTGCGCTCCTGCAAATACTCAAGAAAAGATACACCTGGCAGCGGACCAGGTCCTCAGAGGGACGTAACAAGATACAAAAAATACGAGCCAATTTGAATACAGTAAACATGCATATGGTTTGAAAATAAATAAGTACGCTATACAAGACAATCTATATGAATGTAAATGAGGACAACTTTTTGACGTATGGGCAAGGGTAGTCTACTCGATCTAAGCCTCACAACTCACACACCCGTCTAGAATATCAGAAATCGACATACCTCTGGGGTAGCGACCAGCGCGACTCTACAGAAATCGACATACCTCTGGGGTAGCGACCAGCGCGACACACGTCCGTAGTGCGAACTATATACTACGGTTTACCAGAGTGGTTAAAAGCCCATACGCCTAATGATTGTCCTCCCATGATACTAGGTGCCATGTGTGTGTCAACATATCTAATACATAGTAATGACTGAAGAAAAACTACACATGCAAGAACTATACAGAAATGAAATAAATAAAAAGAAATATAAATAGCATGCAAAGTACTGTAAATAATTTGGCAAGGTATCTTGCCTGAGGTCCTGTTGCTGGTATGAATCAGAGTCCAAGTCACAGTCCAAATAGCCTATGTATTATAAATTTATCACGTCAAAAGATAATTTATTTTAATTTATTTAATTCTAGAATAATTACTCTAAAATTCTATTTTAATCTTATTATTCTAATTTTTATATTAATTCCTAAATTTTGTCCAAAGAAACTGAATTTTATCAACTCGAGACTCATGGCACGCAAATCGAGGCGATCTGTTGACCAAAAAGTCAACCGACACAAACTCAACTTTCATGCATGATTTCCTGTAGATTTCAGCATCAAAAACATGCTGGAATTTATAGCTCGTCCGAATTCAAATTCGTTTGGGAATTATGGCACATACAAATTTTGTATTGTGCACCGATGGTTAAATTCTAACCTAGAAGTTCTACAGAATTAACAGTATGTAAATACTTCGAAATAAATTCTGGGAAAAATATATGTCTATGATCTCGACATTACCTTTCCGAAACTTTAAACGGTTCATGATTCTGATTCCTGGTTCGTCCAAAATCGTGAAAACATCGAAACACGTCTATTTTCGGATATACTGTGCTCTACGAATTTTACAGAATTTAATACTCATAATTTAGAATTTTTTTTTATATAATCAGAAACCTAACCTCATTATCGTTCTAACAAAAAATATTGGAGCGCGTTTGGAGTCCGGAGCTAGGAGATATCGTCTTTTTAATTCGTCATAAAAAATAAGACTGAATTTATGACGAATTTTGACTATTTTTGGACGAAAAAGAGAGGAATTTGGGGAAGAAAAATATGAAGGATGAGGTATTTATAATGGTGGAGACTACTTAATTAAATACAACTAGGATTGGTTAATTTGGATAGGATTATGATAAATTTAAATAAGGATATGATATACATTAAGTTGCTTTCCTAGTAGGTTCAGGATTTGAATTAATTTAAAGTAGAGTTTGAATCTATCTCAATAATATATAATCTTGAATATAATTAAATATAATACAAATAATTTATAAAATCTTATTAATATCTATTAACACTAAATTAGCATCTATCTAATATTAAGACTATATATATCCAAATAAATCCTAATTAATTTCAAAAATCTAAAATAACATAAAAATGATTCTAAATAAATATTTATATAAGTAAATATATCGAGAAATTTATTTGCTAATTAAATAACAGAATACTCTAAAGAAATTCAATATCTATAATAATATAAAATATACACAAAATATCTATTTTGGGTGAGGGGGTTTACATGGGTTCCAATGTGAAACCGATTTCAGCCCTAGGTGTTTGTAGGAATGCCTTAGGGATTTACTTATATATATATATATATATATATATATATATATATATATATATATATATATATATATATATATATATATATATAATTACTTGTGTGAACAGGTTGTGCACAGTCGGGTCTTGTATGTGCTGTGTGCTGTGTGCACTGTGGGGGATCTCCCTGTGCACAGTCGGGTTTGTGTATCTGGGCATAATGTGTGAGGCATGTGTGCCTGTGAGTAATTCTGTGTGTTAGGGGTGTTCAGTGTGAAGTATAGTGTCTCTGTTGAAACATTGTATTTTGGTTTGAGTGTGTGTCAGTGTAGGAGGAGCAAGGTATCAGTGGGATTATGTATTTCCTGTGTGTCCCAGAGTTTATGTGTTACTGTGTCTTGCTGTGTCGTGCCTGTGGTTGTCTTTTGTCTCAGTTGTGTATGTGTATATTGTGTCTGTGTGTCTACTGAGGAATTCTCAGTGTGTCTAGGAATTGTATGTGTCAGTGTCCTGTGCGTTTCTCAGTGAGCCTTGTGTAGCACTGTGTGTGTGTAGTTGTTTAGGTTCAGTGAGGGGTACTGTGTATCAATGTTAGCTGTGTGTCTCAGTGTTTATGTGCCAGTGTGTGTCTGAGCGTGTGTGCCAATGTGAAACTAGTGTGTGTGTATCAGTTAGACAGGGGTATGTGTTGTGCTTGTCAGTAACTTGTGTGTGGTAGTGTAGGAATTATGTAGTGTCAGTATTTAGCAGTATAACAGGTACTGGGGGTTAGTATCTGGAGGATAGTAAGTTTAGAGTATCAGTATTGGGGGTTTCACTACTGTAAAATTGTGTATGAGACTAATGTGTGTGAATACCTGAGAGAAGTATACCTATATGTTGTGAGTAGCTGTGTATGCCTCAATGAGAAGCCAGTGTACCTGTGAGTGAGTGTAACAGTATGTGTATCCTAGAACTCACTATGTGTAGAGGTGTGAACCTATGTATCAGTGTGTGACCCATGTGTGTCTCAGTAACAGTGTGAATACCTGTGTATCCCTGAGTTCTAGAGGTAGTATCAGTTAGACAGAAATCAGCATGTACCTGTGTATGTATGTACCTGTGTGTAGATGATACCTGTGAGTGCAGTGAGGTATCAGTGTGCAGGAAATGAGATCTGTGTATGAAACTGTGTGGGTGTGAGTTAAGGTAAGTTAGGTATTTGTGTGTGGCTGTGTATGTGTGCAGTGAGTCACCTGCATGTGTGTGTGAGTTCAGTGAGGAGTTCAGTTATGCTTGTGTGATCTCAGTGTTAGTTCTAGGGCTGTGTGTCAGTTATTAACTATAGTGTGTGTGCTTTAGGTTAGTAACTAATAGTGTACAGTGTGTCTCCCTGTGTCAGTGAGCAGTGAGTGTAGGTATACCAATACCTGAGTGTATACTATGTGAACTATGAGTGTCTGTGTACATAAAACCAGTGTGAGAGCCTATGTGCATCAATAACCAGTGAGTGTGAGAATACCTGTATGTGTAATATTCCTGTGTATTAAATTGTGTTAGTGTCAACCTGTGTGTAGCTATGTGTGTCTCTGTGTGTAGCTAGGCGTGTCTGTGTGTGAGCAGTAATTCAGTTCAGTATATAGTCTTGTGTCTCAGTGTCTATGTATTAGGTATTACTCTTCAGTCAACCAATAGGGTACAGTACAAGGTTGGGAACTCAGGTAGCAGTTAAGGTAGTATATAAGTATGTCTATGACAGTTAAGACATAAGTGTTAGTTATTATAGACCAATGTGTATAGAGTATCATATTACTTATATTATTTTCATTAGTTAGTGACCCTAGAGACTAATTAACTAGTTTTGGACCTAAACCTTAGTGTGGACCTAGTTTATCTAGGATAACCTAGTACTGAACAGTAAACCACATAATTGACCTAGAGGCATCGCTTTTTAATTAATTAAGCATGTTAATTCCTTTAAATTCAGTATCTGACATTATATTCCACAAATAGGTCATTGTGATCCCACTTTGGACATCGATCCTCACGCTTTGCTCAGGACCACAGGCGAGTACATTCTCTGACAATTTTCATTGTTGATTATTTCTATAATTCAGTTGTACTACATACTTGATTCCGACACTATGGATACACGGGTTAGCACCCTAGATCCCCATCATGAGGAGTCGTGATTGGAATCCATCGTGCTAGCTGGGGGATGGAGAACTATTAGTAGATTATGTGATCATATCCAAACATTTACATGCATCATAGCTCGCCCCACTTCTCACGTCGGGTGCGGCCTGACCATTTACATGCATCATAGCTGTTATATATGATTAGCCTGACCACTACATGCAGCATAGCTAACCATATGGTTAGCCTGACCTACAAGAATCATAGCTAATCATATATAACCAGCCTGATCTAGTCCCAAGCCGATCACATAATAAACTGATATTTCAAACACTTAGCTAGATGTCTATTCTTTATTTCAGATTCACTTGTTCTAGCATTCACTGTTTATTGTTCATTGCTAGATGCTCTATTGCCTATTTCTTTTCTCCAGTACTTTACATTTCCAGCATTTATTCTCATCATGTATTTCTTACACTGTTTATAGTTTTTGTCAATTTAATGAAACTGCTGTTAGTGCTTGTGCTTCGCTCCAATCCTGACTGGATAACATTTTTCAGAGGACCTGGAGAACCTTTGCCCCACTCATTACGATGGATTCCAATCACGACTCCTCAGGTTCAGAGGGAGATTTCACTCCGAAAACCCCAGAAGAGTTTCCTATCCTAGAGAAGATCCTACCTGGCTGTTCTTAGATTATTTTTCTGCATTTATTGTTTTAGACTGAGACTGAGTTGTATTTTATTATTTGTGACTTTGTGAGGTCATCTAGACCCAGGACTTGTGTTGCACTCTTGTGGTTGGTTTATATTAGAACTCTTTTCCATTCTCATCGTGCCCATTATTCTTATAGCTTGTGATTGAGTATATTTATAGAACTGTGGATTATTTATCATTGTCCTCCGTACGGAGTTGAGACTATTGACAGGATATATTATGTTGAGACCTAGACAGCGTTCTACCGCCGATGCTGCGGCGTAGGCTGGACGTACCCACGACTCATGCCCAATTTCCGGGTGTGGGTCGTGACACGTTTTTAGTGGTGGCCCATGCAGGTCGAGTCCTAGATTCGCATTAGAGCAATATCGTAGTGGTGCTCGCTTAGAGTATTACTACGAGCCTGTTTTAGGAAATAAGAATTAGGCCGAGGATATACTCAATCACAATTAGGAATTTCTGATTCTTATAATACTACTCTTAATGATTTTTCCTTTAGAAATTTACTGTCCTTCTTTGATGATATCGTGTTTATTGCCTTGATTAAATTCTTCGATCTGTCTTCAGGATGCCGCCGAGGACCAGATCCCGGAGAACCGGAGCAGCAGAGTCAGAGAGGTCTGCCACCTCTCGCCTTGCCGGACAGACATCCGCAGCACCTCCTACATCTCCAATACATGTGGGAGTGTCTGCAGCATTTGGGGGTCCTCCACCACCTGTTCAGAGGGTCCCCATAGCTACGACGGCGCCTCCACCACCACCACCACCACCACCACCACCAGTTCAGCATCCAGGAGGTGTGCCCGTCGATGGAGCACAGATATTCGCTTTGATTCAGGGCATGGTCGATGCCCAGAGGACGTCGGCAGAGGCCCAGAGGGTGCAGGCTGAGGCACACCAGGCCCAGACAAAGATGATGAGGGTGAACATGGAGAATGCTCATCAAGTGGCTCTCCAAGCTGTGGAGAGAGTCACTCAGCAGCAGCAGCGTCCTGATCAGCACCACCAGAGGCCGGGCACCATTGTGGATTTCAAGAGGATGATGCCTCGGGAGTTCAAGGGGACAGAAGGGATAATCTACGTCGATGATTGGCTAGAGGACATCGAGAGGAAGTTGCGCTTGGCACAGCTTCCGGAGGCTCTTCAGATCGAGGCCGTCGGCAGCCAGATGTTCGACATCGCCTTGACGTGGTTTCGCACAGAGCCGAGACTCCTTGACAGGGGACTCACTTGGAAAGCTTTCAAGGAGCTCTTCAAGGAGAAGTTCTTTCCTGATGTTGCCCTGGGAGCTTTGGAGAGTCAGTTCCATGACTTAGCCCAGGGGAGCTCGTCCGTCGATGAGTATGCCGCGGAGTTTTGCCGCCTGAGCCGCTTCGCGCCATCGATGATTAGAGATCCGGGGGACAGGGCCCGGAAATTCAGAAAGGGGCTGGCAAGGGAGATCAAGTCTCGCACGTCGGGACGTCGCACAACTACCTACGAGGGCATATTGATGGATGCCCAGATAGCCGAGGATGACTTGGGCCTCAGGCCCAAGAGGGGACGTGATGGTTCCGGAGGAGCAAACAGTAGTGCGGGACCGGGCAAGCGTCCACACTTTCAGCAGCAGCAGAGGCCCTTTCAGCAGCAACACCAGGCACCAGCCCGAGGGCAGGTTCAGCATCAGCAGCAGAGGCAGACTCAGCCCGCCATCCTGTGTGCGTATTGCAGGAAGACAGGCCATACTGGAAAGATCTGCAGGAAGAGATTGGGCTCATGTCTGTCCTGCGGATCGACGACACACCAGCTGAGGGATTGCCCTACCATTCGTTCGGGTCAGGGTGGAGCAGCCGCCCAGAGAGGACCAGACAGGGTACCTGCCGTACCAGGAGGCCAACAACAGAGGGCACCACTTCCACCGCAACATCAGAAGTTTGCCCAGCACCAGCAGCAGAGAGGTGTACCCCAGGGGCGAGCGTACGCCATGGCAGTCGAGGAGATCGAGCCAGCAGGAGACTTGATTACAGGTTCGGTTCTTCTCGATTGTATTCCCGCATTTACCTTATTCGACTCTGGCGCTTCCCATAGTTTTGTGTCTTTATCTTATGCACTTCGACATCATTTAGACACAGAACCATTAGCTAGGACTTGCAAGATCATGACTGGTAGAGGTATTATCCTAGTCCATGATCACTGCAAGGACCGGAGGGTGTCAGTAGGAGGCCGAGAGTTGAGCGTGAGTTTACTAGTTATGCCACTTCCGGGGTACGATATTGTACTCGGAATGGACTGGTTGAGTAGGCATCATGCTACTATAGATTGTTATAGAGGCAGAGTATTATTCAGACCACCAGGAGAGCCGGAGTTTAAGGTCGTCAGAGGAGCAGCAGAACAGAGCAGGAGCATATTTTGCGGAGCCAGGGCGGAAGAAGAGGAGTTGCCACATCCTCTGATAGCGGAGTTCCTGGATGTATTTCCAGAGGAGTTGCCAGGCTTGCCGCCAGACAGAGATGTTGAATTCTCTATAGACTTGATTCCAGGAGCGGAGCCCATTTCACAACATGTCTATAGAGTCAACAACAGCGAGCTGGCAGAACTGAAGAAGCAAGTTGAGGAGCTGCAGGACAAAGGCTTCATCAAATCCAGTTCATCACCATGGGGAGCTCCGGTATTGTTCGTACTGAAGAAGGACGGCACGGTGCGCATGTGCATTGATTATAGAGCTTTGAACAATATCACTATCAAGAACAAGTACCCGCTGCCGAGGATAGATGATCTTTTCGATCAGTTGAGCGGGGCGAGGGTGTTTTCAAAGATAGATTTGAGGTCAGGCTATCACCAGGTGAAAGTGAAGAGAGAAGACACGCCGAAGTAAGCTTTTCGGACCAGATACGGCCAGTTTGAGTTCATGGTGATGCCATTTGGTTTAACCAATGCACCGGCAGTATTCATGAACCTGATGAACAAGGTATTCCACCAGTACCTTGACAAGTTTGTGGTAGGGTTCATTGACGATATTCTTGTGTATTCTAAGACCCCGGAGGAGCACGAAGAGCACCTGAGGTTGGTCTTAGAGACTCTCAGGAGGGAGAAGCTGTACGGGAAACTCTCTAAGTGTGAATTCTTCCTTGACAAGGTTGAATTTCTTGGGCATGTGGTATCGGGTGACGGAATCTCGGTTAACCCACAGAAGATCGAGGCAGTGAAGTCGTGGGCTACCCCCAGTTCGGTAGCTGAGATCAGGAGTTTTCTCGGGCTAGCAGGATACTACAGGAGGTTTGTACAAGACTTCTCCAGGATTGCAGCGCCAATGACCAGATTGACTAGGAAGGATGTGGATTTTGTCTGGACGGAGGATTGCCAGGCCGCATTTGATGAGCTGAAGAAGAGGTTGACGACAGCTCCAGTTTTGACGTTGCCAGCAGGGACAAGTGGTTTCACCATCTACAGTGATGCTTCAGGTAAGGGTCTGGGATGTGTTCTTCAGCAGCACAGAAAGGTAATTGCCTATGCTTTCAGGCAGTTACGCCCTCATGAAGAGAACTACCCTACCCACGATTTGGAATTGGCAGCAGTTATCTTCGCTCTAAAGCTGTGGAAACATTACTTGTATGGAGAGCGTGTGGAGATCTTCACAGACCACAAGAGCTTGAAGTACGTATTCACACAGAAGGAGCTGAACATGAGGCAGAGGAGGTGGTTAGAGTTGATAAAGGACTTTGATATCTTATTGCAGTACCACCCAGGGAAGGCCAACGTAGTCGCCGATACCTTGAGCAGGTATCCGATGCTATGTACTTGACGACAGATAGACATTTGCTGGCAGATTTGGAAAGCTTAGAGATTGAGGTGTTAGTTCCCGGTACTGAGATTCAGATGTGGGGATTGCAGATACAGTCCGAGCTGATGGACAGGATCAGATCTGCACAGTATGATGATGAGGCTCTGAGGAGGATCAGGGCACATGTTCGGGCAGGATTGTCGGATGACTTTACTATCGCAGAGGATGGTTCCTTACGGCACGGCACGAGGATGTGTGTGCCGAGCGAGGAGCTGCACGAGGAGGTTTTGCAGGAGGCACACCGCTCTCAGTACTTAATGCATCCCGGTGCCAACAAGATGTATCGAGACTTGAGGGAGCACGTATGGTGGTATGGAATGAAGTACGAGGTAGCACGCTTCGTATCTCGGTGTCTAGTGTGCCAGCAGGTAAAGGCAGACCGGCAGAGGCCAGGTGGTTTGCTTCAACCTTTACCGATCCCAGAGTGGAAATGGGAGCACGTGACCATGGATTTTGTTTCAGGGCTTCCACATTCTCCAGAAGGGAAGGACGCGATTTGGGTCATCGTGGACAGGTTGACCAAATTGGCCCATTTCTTACCTTTCAAGGTGAGCACATCGACAGAGAGGCTAGCAGAGATATACGTGCGTCAGATCGTTAGACTTCATGGAGTTCCTGTAAGCATCATCTCGGATCGGGATAGCCATTTCACTTTCCACTTCTGGAGGAGTCTGCAGGCTAGCTTGGGCACTCAGCTCAAGTTCAGTATCGCATATCACCCCCAGACAGACGGGCAGTCTGAAAGGACTATTCAGACTCTCGAGGATATGCTACGCACTTGCGTTCTAGATCTCGGAGGTTCTTGGGAGGATCATCTGCACCTGGTAGAGTTCGCTTACAACAACAGCTACCAGGCCAGCATCGAGATGTCACCATTTGAGGCTCTTTATGGATGGAGGTATCGTACACCGTTATCTTGGGACGACGTTGGAGAGAGAGCCTTGTTAGGACCAGAAATGGTTGTGGATGCAGCAGAATAGGTGAAACTCATCAGAGACAGACTGCGAGTGGCGCAGGACAGACAGCGGCATTGGGCCGACAGCCACCGTAGACCCCTTGAGTTTCAGGTATAGATTATTATTTTTCTGGTTTGTGTTGTTTGTTTAGATTGCGTGTTGAGACTGTTTTGTTTTAGGTTGGCGATCTAGTGTTCCTACGGATTTCTCCGACGCGTGGCATGATTCGTTTTGGTCGAGGCGGGAAGCTTAGCCCACGCTACATCGGACCCTTTGGAATTCTTGCGAGGATAGGTACAGAGGCATATAGACTGGACTTGCCGCCTGCATTAGAGGGAGTGCATGATGTGTTCCACGTGTCGCAGCTGAGACGGTACGTGGCAGACCCTAGTCACGTACTTGACCACTCGGAGATTGAGGTTGGTCCGACGCTCAGCTACCCCGAGCAGCCCGTAGAGATCTTGGACCGCAGAGAGAAGGTGTTGCAGAACCAAACTATTCCTTTGGTTCATGTTGCATGGAGATATCACTCTCCAGGGGAGTTGACCTGGGAGAGAGAGGACGAAATGCGCGAGCAATACCCGTATCTCTTCTAGACTTGAGGTATATTTCCTTTCCTGATTTCATTCTTGTTCCAGTTTAGTCAAATTTCGAGGACGAAATTTCTTTTAGGAGGGTAGACTTGTCACTACCACATTTCCAGATAAGGGCATTTGGGTAATTCCACTATTTGGAATAATTATGTGTTTAATTAATCTGCGGAGTTTTTAAACTATTTATTTGTTGTTGGTTGTGTTGGTTTAGGTCAAACCCTAGAAGTCAGTATGGCTAACCCTAGTTGAAAACCCAATTCTAGTGAAACCCTAGAATTCAACTTTAGGTTTGGACCTCAAACCCTAAAATTGCTGAACCTTAGTTAATTAGGTTCTTCATGACCTAGCTGGGGGGGGGTTTAACCTAAAAACTATGCATTGAAACCCTAAAACCTAGTTTAATATATAAATGAGCCTCCCTCAAAACCATTCTTCATGTAGAAAGAAAAAACCCTAGCCTCCATCAAGAAAACCATTTCCCACCTCCAGATTTTGGAATCCAGACCTAGGAGATCCCTCTTCCTCCTCCAAAGCAAAGAGAAGCAAGGAGTTTGGGTCAAGGAACCTTGGGGAAGAAGAACTTCCATTGGAGAACCATCTCTATAGGTAAAATCCAATTTTAATTCATTTTATTTCTGTTTTTTCTGTTGTTCATGCCCATTAGGAAACCCCCTATGGTGTAGATCTTGAATCCTAGGGATTCTACATGAAAACCTAGGTCGAATTAGGTTTTGGTGTTCCAACGAGGGTTTTCCCCAAATTCGTGGACCCTATATCATTAAGGTTTGCAAGTATACATGACTACATCTCCTACATGTAGGTTAGATCCCGATTTTAGGGTTTTGGTTGAGGATTCATGGGTTCCAATGTGAAACCAATTTTTGCCCTAGGTGTTTGTAGGAATGCCTTAGGGATTTACCTATCTATCTATATATATATATAATTACTTGTGTGAACAGGTTGTGCACAGTCGGGTCTTGTATGTGCTGTGTGCTGTGTGCACTGTGGGGGATCTCCCTGTGCACAGTCGGGTTTGTGTATCTGGGCATGATGTGTGAGGCATGTGTGCCTGTGAGTAATTCTGTGTGTTAGGGGTATTCAGTGTGAAGTATAGTGTCTCAGTTGAAACATTGTATTTTGGTTTGAGTGTGTGTCAGTGTAGGAGGAGCAAGGTATCAGTGGGATTATGTATTTCCTGTGTGTCCCAGAGTTTATGTGTTACTGTGTCTTGCTGTGTCGTGCCTGTGGTTGTCTTTTGTCTCAGTTGTGTATGTGTATATTGTGTCTGTGTGTCTACTGAGGAATTCTCAGTGTGTCTAGGAATTGTATGTGTCAGTGTCCTGTGTGTTTCTCAGTGAGCCTTGTGTAGCACTGTGTGTGTGTAGTTGTTTAGGTTCAGTGAGGGGTACTGTGTATCAATGTTAGCTGTGTGTCTCAGTGTTTATGTGCCAGTGTGTGTCTGAGCATATGTGCCAATGTGAAACTAGTGTGTGTATATCAGTTAGACAGGCTGTGTCAGTAACTTGTATGTGGTAGTGTAGGAATTATGTGGTGTCAGTATTTAGCAGTATAACAGGTACTGGGGGTTAGTATCTGGAGGATAGTAAGTTTAGAGTATCAGTATTGGGGGTTTCACTACTGTGAAATTGTGTGTGAGACTAATGTGTGTGAATACCTGAGAGAAGTATACCTATATGTTGTGAGTAGCTGTGTATGCCTCAATGAGAAGCCAGTGTACCTGTGAGTGAGTGTAACAGTATGTGTATCCTAGAACTCACTATGTGTAGAGGTGTGAACCTATGTATCAGTGTGTGACCCATGTGTGTCTCAGTATCAGTGTGAATACCTGTGTATCCCTGAGTTCTAGAGGTAGTATCAGTTAGACAGAAATCAGCATGTACCTGTGTATGTATGTACCTGTGTGTAGATGATACCTGTGAGTGCAGTGAGGTATCAGTGTGCAGGAAGTGAGATCTGTGTGTGAAACTGTGTGGGTGTGAGTTGAGGTGAGTTAGGGATTTGTGTGTGGCTGTGTATGTGTGCAGTGAGTCACCTGCATGTGTGTGTGAGTTCAGTGAGGAGTTTAGTTGTGCCTGTGTGTTCTCAGTGTTAGTTCTAGGGCTGTGTGTCAGTTATTAACTATAGTGTGTGTGCTTTAGGTTAGTAACTAATAGTGTACAGTGTGTCTCCCTGTGTCAGTGAGCAGTGAGTGTAGGTGTACCAATACCTGAGTGTATACTATGTGAACTATGAGTGTCTGTGTACATAAAACCAGTGTGAGAGCCTATGTGCATCAATAACCAGTGAGTGTGAGAATACCTGTATGTGTAATGTTCCTGTGTATTAAATTGTGTTAGTGTCAACCTGTGTGTAGCTATGTGTGTCTCTGTGTGTAGCTAGGTGTGTCTGTGTGTGAGCAGTAATTCAGTTCAGTATGTAGTCTTGTGTCTCAGTGTCTATGTATTAGGTATTACTCTTCAGTCAACCAATAGGGTACAGTACAAGGTTGGGAACTCAGGTAGCAGTTAAGGTAGTATATAAGTATGTCTATGACAGTTAAGACATAAGTGTTAGTTATTATAGACCAATGTGTATAGAGTATCATATTACTTATATTATTTTCATTAGTTAGTGACCCTAGAGACTAATTAACTAGTTTTGGACCTAAACCTTAGTGTGGACCTAGTTTATCTAGGATAACCTAGTACTGAACAGTAAACCACATAATTGACCTAGAGGCCTCGCTTTTTAATTAATTAAGCATGTTAATTCCTTTAAATTCAGTATCTGACATTATATTCCACAAATAGGTCATTGTGATCCCACTTTGGACATCGATCCTCACCCTTTGCTCAGGACCACAGGCGAGTACATTCTCTGACAGTTTTTATTGTTGATTATTTCTATAATTCAGTTGTACTACATACTTGATTCTGACACTATGGATACACGGGTTAGCACCCTAGATCCCCATCATGAGGAGTCGTGATTGGAATCCATCGTGCTAGCTGGGGGATGGAAAACTATTAGTAGATTATGTGATCATATCCAAACATTTACATGCATCATAGCTCACCCCACTTCTCACGTCGGGTGCGGCCTGACCATTTACATGCATCATAGCTGTTATATATGATTAGCCTGACCACTACATGCATCATAGCTAACCATATGGTTAGCCTAACCTACAAGAATCATAGCTAATCATATATAACCAGCCTGATCTAGTCCCAAGCCGATCACATAATAAACTGATATTTCAAACACTTAGCTAGATGTCTATTCTTTATTTCAGATTCACTTGTTCTAGCATTCACTGTTTATTGTTCATTGCTAGATGCTCTATTGCCTATTTCTTTTCTCCAGTACTTTACATTTTCAGCATTTATTCTCATCATGTATTTCTTACACTGTTTATAGTTTTTGTCAATTTAATGAAACTGCTGTTAGTGCTTGTGCTTCGCTCCAATCCTGACTGGATAATATTTTTCAGAGGACCTGGAGAACCTTTGCCCCACTCATTACGGCCCAGGTTCAGAGGGAGATTTCACTCCGGAAACCCTAGAAGAGTTGCCTATCCTAGAGGAGATCCTACCTGGCTGTTCTTAGATTATTTTTCTGCATTTATTGTTTTAGACTGAGACTGAGTTGTATTTTATTATTTGTGACTTTGTGAGGTCATCTAGACCCAGGACTTGTGTTGCACTCTTGTGGTTGGTTTATATTAGAACTCTTTTCCATTCTCATCGTGTCCATTATTCTTATAGCTTATGATTGAGTATATTTATAGAACTGTGGATTATTTATCATTGTCCTCCGTACGGAGTTGAGACTATTGACAGGATATATTATGTTGAGACCTAGACAGCGTTCTACCGCCGATGCTGCATCGTAGGCTGGACGTACCCACGACTCATGCCCAATTTCTGGGTGCGGGTCGTGACATATAATGAATACTAAGTCTTGGTTAGGTTTCTAAGGTTTTAACTTGAATGTATTAGCTATACTAACTAATATATATATATATATATATATATATATATATATATATATATATATATATATATATATATATACATACTAGTATTATATAATATATAATATTCCCTTAGAGTCTTAATACCTTACCTTTACCCAACTCAACTAACCAATATCAGTATTTAACTATATCTTATTACTTAGTATTATTAGATATTATCCTATCTATGATACTATGCTACCTTAACTAGTAGTTAACACTTACACTTGATACCAGTTGGTATCAATCACACACCACATAGGTACATACCTCAAGTAGGCATCTAAATATCAACTGATACTCCTAACAACTCATATGGGAACCCTCAGTTCCCTAACACTTGACTGCCTGCACTTGATGTTATATTGGAACTGAAACCTACACACACACACCAATACCTATTGATGCTTCACACACCCTACAACTACTTTCCTATATCTTGGTGCTTGCTGTGCCCTCAAACAAGTGCACTTGTACTGCACTAAGATGCAGGGACACAATGACACCCCTTACAATTTACTCCATCCTCTATAGTAAATATTTATATATATATAACTATACCAATTATTAATAAATAAGGATATATCAATAAATAATAATACCAAATGACATAAATATTCCTATCCTGAAAAGTGATGGTTACAAGTATATAAGTGGTTAGGGTAATTGGGTTACCGATGTACAATTTAATTTAATTACAATAGGATTGAATATCTAAGCATAGATTTTTAGGAGGAGATATGTCATGAATGTTGTGGGATCAATATGGAGCATGGGAGTGTATATTTGGAAGTAGCAAATGTGTCATTAGTGAGGTATGTCCAGTTAGGGTTTTGAATATCAAGGCTAAGAATTGAGTCAATTTTGCGTATTCAAATCGACCACAATGAAGAATGATATCTATGTGTCATTTATGTGTACAATTTTGTCACGAATGTTGTGCGACTAAAATAAAATATGAGAAGGTCAGTTTGTGGGTGATAGTCATATCATGGGTGTAGAGTGGCTAGTCTAGGTCATAAGGGTGAAAGTTTTTGGTAAGGAAAGGATAGTATTGTGCTCCAATTATCCGAGCCACAACAAAGGTAACAAGGATACAAAATTAAATAGGTAGCTTAATCCTAATTACTACCAAATAAATTTAAATTATCTAGGAATTCCAAAAATAATCCTACACTAAAACCAGGGGCTTATGAATGTAAATCAAGATAGAAATTATTGTTAGGAAAGATATAAATACAGTCAATTAAGTAATACAACAAATCCTTAATCTTAATACTATATTCCTATAAGTTATATTCTATATAATCTCACTCATACGATGGGAAAACTACTTCTATCTATAGGTATGCATTAAACAATCCTTACAACTTCATATAACTCGCCTATTCATAGCTTAGTCGGTAAGAGTCAAGGCTAAACTAAGTAGATACTCAGGTCTATCACTCATGGCATACTATTTACTAAGGACACTATTAAATCACGAATGGAATTGGTCATTCAAATACTAGTCTAACCTTCAATTAGAATATCTATCTATTCTCATACAACTTACCCCTTCCATTACCTATCCCTCTGTACTATTATTTTTCTAGTTTCTGCTATCTTAATACTTATATTTCTCATAAAAGTCCCCTTGGCTAGGTTACTATCCTAAACCCCAAGAATGGAGTCATGATCACCTCTTCTAAGTGATAATTTTATCAAATCCAATGAGATGGTAAGATTCTATACAGGCTTAGGTCTAATCTTAACTATAAGGATTATAGAATTATTTTATTCATAATAGGAAGCTTAAGTTATATATATTCTAAAGTCTTCCTTAAGGTTGGTCCTATTGGTTTATGGAGCTACAACTAATTCCAAGGTTTTATTTAGCTATTCTCTCAAATAGAACCATAGTAGTCTCGGTCATTATAAAAATTCTATATCTATCCTGACCAATATTTATGATCGGCAAAGCTTTTAGGCCAACACTAACTGCTGGTGGGAGTTCTAACAATATGTTGATAAGAGAAAGTTCTCTGCTAGGGGTAATCCTTGTTGGCCCATCCGGTCTCAGTAAACTTGATTTTGATAGTGAATTAAACCATGCATTGATATGTCGTGATCTGAAGCCTTAATACCTTTTTTATATGTCATCTATAATTCGTCTATTCAAATATAATATTTTATTTATTTAAGTCTAGGACTGATGTAAGCTATCGCACTGGCAAATCCCAAATACCTATACCCAGATACCTAGTCCATTCAAATAAACCAAAAAACCTATCCACCAAATCAAGCCACATTCATTTACAAAGTCTACCATACTAAGAGACCAAACTCGGGCCGAACTCGTGCCAAACTCGGACCGAACTCGGTTACCCTTTGGGTATAATATCAACCAGTTCAATAGCTCCTGATTTCTTGTCCCAATGGTTAAAAATTTGAATTAAATTCTGACCGAATTTTGACCAAACTATGTTTGCCTACTGTAGAAGCATGAAAAAAATGCTTGGAAGATCTACGCAGCGTCTTGATACAGAGCAGCGTAAGCAGAGGCCTTCAGAGCCATCCAGCGTAAAACAGGGTTCTTCATCGCCTCCATGGCGTAAAACCCAGCCGCTCTCAAAGCAGCGTTAAAGCGTACGAGGAACGCTTCGTATTCCCGAAAAAAAACTGTCCAGTCACGCAGTAAACCTGATCTCTGACTCCTGACAAAAAGTGCTGCACGGCTACCCAAACGACGGTTGGGAACGGGGACAGACCCCTCGGGACGCGCTCCATAGTATGATGGCGGATCTCAGCATTTAATGCAGAGGATTTGGTTAAAATATCACCAAACCGGCGCTTACTAAAATCCTCCGGCGTAAACCGCTCTTTTGCGTGCAAAGAGAATACGCTGCCTTATTTTACACAGGCAAACATGGGCTGTTTTACGCTCCGCAGAAGACAAACCGCCTGCCACGTCAAAAGCTGCGCTTCGTACAGGGCTCGAGGCACGTCTTTCCGCCAAAGCACACAGAGCGGTGACAGTGTCCCCTCAAGGCACGTCCCTCCGTCAAAACGCACAGAGCGGTGACAGTGTCCCCTCAAGGCACGTCCCTCCGTCAAAACGCACAGAGCGGTGACAGTTTCCCCTCAAGGCACGTCTCCGCATTTAATGCACAGGATGATGGCAATTCTCTGCCAAAGATTTGATCTCCAAAAGCCGTAATTCCGGCTAAAGACGTCCACATTAGCACCCTGGCACGATACGCAGCGGCTTCTACGCCCATTCAGGATCTGTGCTCCTACGACTTCCACGCCCCCTCAGTCTCTACGACTGCTCGGCTTCCACGCCTGCTCGGCTTCTATGCCTGTTCGGCTTCTATGCCTGCTCGGCTTCCACGCCCCCTCAGTCTCTACGACTACTCGGCTTCCACGCCTACTCGGCTTCTATGCCTATTTGGCTTCTACGCCAAGGTGACAGACATTTGGCTTCTACGCCAACCTCTTATACACAAGGGATACCTACCTACGTGACTTCTACGTCGTGATCTCCGCAGCAGATATACGCGTTTCGTCCCCTTAGTTGGACGCGCGTCACTTGCTCACTCAAAAGGTCATTATTACGCAGGCATTGGTTACTTTAACCGTTGTGTAAAAGGGTGCTCTACTGTCCACTCCTCGGTTGCTATACCAACGGAGTGGTCACTGTCACCAAAGACTCTATAAATAGAGGCCCCTGTCAATGGGGAACAAGGTCGAAAAATTGGTCAAGAAACCGATATCAGATCCCAGGTCGAAAAATTTGGCCAAGAATACCAATATCAGATCAAAGCTTGAAACTTTGAAAGAAGGATCGAACAAGGTCACCGAACCGGAGATCAAGAGGGAGAGACAGAGAGAGAGAGAAGAATACAGAGCTCAGGCAAGGAATAGGGAGCGACGACCTTCAGCATCGCGCATCCACCCTCCTTCGCAACCTCCGAAGCTGCATCCTGTCTTCCACGGCACTTCTTCAACATCTTGTAGTCCAAGGGCTAAAGTGATCGACCGCAGATCAGACACCTATAGCAATTTATACCCAGATTAAATAAATTGTACTCCCACATCCTCGTATAGGATCGAATTGTACAAGTTTGTTTATAAACCAAAGGGCACGGGTCTCGTATAAACCCTGTCATTGAAATACACTTTTATTCTTTCGTTTAATACCACAAACAAGATGGCAACTCTACTGGGGACGTCTTTCTCTTCTGACGAGGAAGTAATTGCTCAACACGATGCGATATCTGTAGGAACCGTGAAGAAGATACTGGTCGTTCATTTCGACCAGTCTGCCTACGAAGACATGCTTCGGACTAGGGGTAGCTCTCACTCTCTCTCCGTCCAAGACAATAGGAAGCTACGCAAAGTGTGGATGCCCAAGACATCCTCCGCCGTTCCTGTGGACTCTTCGATCTCTCCGATCTCTCCGACCAATGAGGTGGTAGCATCGCTCCCTCCATGCCCCGCATATAAAATTCAGTCTCCTGCTACGCGCGGTACAGACAAAACTTCTGGTAAAGCCTCAGCGCTAACCCAGGAGTATCCACTGTGCTATACGCGCAAAAATCAGTCTCCCGCTACGCGCGGTACAGCCAAAACTTCTGGTAAAGCCTCAGCGCTAACCCAGGAGTATCCACTACGCTATACGCGCAGAAATCAGTCTCCCGCTACGCGCGGTACAGACAAAACTTTGGGCAAAGCCTCAGTGCTGACCCAGAAGTATCCCCTGCGCTCCACGCGTAGGAACCTGTCTTCCGCTACGTGCGGTACAGACAAAACTTTCGACGGTGCCTCAACGCCAAATCGGAAGAACAGATCACGCTCCACGCGCAAGACGACATCTGACCTCTACGACGAACCAGATGAGCGCCGTGGTCTCCGCAAGAGGAAGCAAGCAGGCGAGTACTCAACTCCTCGGCCGTTACACCAGCGAAGAAGCAATCTGCCTATCCTCCGGATTACGCGGGAAGACGACGGTCGACTGAACACCTCTTCAGCTTTACGCCTGTCTGAGCGAATCTCCAAATCACGCTTGGGTAAGTCCCACGGCGCAAAACAAGCTCAAATTGCTACTCCTGACCTACGCGAATGCCTAATCCAGAAGCGTAAGGAGAGGGGACCTTCCAATATGTCTATTACGCCCCCTAGGGAACAATGTTGTAATAGTCATAAGATTGTGATTGACTGCTACTGTTCTAAAGCAAAACGATCGGTCTTCAACCGATTGAACTACTCTCAATCTTTCCCGGAAGAGGAGCACGCGTATGCGTCCGTGAACATGGCTTCACGCATACCTAGAAGAGGGTCGAGCTCAAAGCGTCTTCCCTCTGGAACTCCGAGCCAGAGAAAATTTGAAGACCTCCTCAGGAACGCTGAAGCTGGGGTATTCCAAAACACCCGTGCAAGGTCACAGCAACCAGCTCCGTACTCGTCTGATTCCGATGCTGGGGGTCGCCGATCTCCCAGATCAGATGCCGAGAGTATAGAGTCGACTTCTGCAGCGACCTATACTTACCCTTCGATGACGCCCAGAGAAATAGGAGCTTACGCCATCGAAGACGAACGCGAGGGAGCGTCGCCATCAGGAGACGCAGAACAACGCATCACTGACCTGGAGACGTCGCTGAAACAAATACAATCCATAATGGAGAATATGCACCAGTTGATGCTAACTCAGCACGCAACTGCCATGGCTCAAGCATCGGTTCTGCCAACTCAGATACATGTGGACGTGGACTTGCCACCATCCAGCCCAAGCCAAGAACCTGCTCTAGATCAAGAGTCAGCAGTTCCTCCGCTTCCAACTGAAAATTCGATGCAGGCGGTCCGGGAGTTGAAAGCCCAGTTCGATGCCTTGATGCACAAAGATCAGCTCAAGAAACTGGGAATCAACCAGCCGTACCCAGCTATCTGGGAAGAGGTCCCTTTCCCTCCAAAATATAAACCTCAGGCGATGGCTCTGTTCGAGGGAAAAACATCACCAAGCCAATACATGAACTATTTCAGTATGATGACGGTGCTGCTACAAGGGAACGATGCCCTCCTCACTCGGGTGTTCAAAGGCTGCCTCTCAGGAGTAGCCTATCAGTGGTACCGTAGCTTGGCGGACAACTGCATTACTTCCTTCGAGGATTTCAAAGCTCTATTCTTTACACGATTCTACGAGGGAGGAATGGACATGTCTATGTCCTCTCTCATCGAAGTCAAGCAGAAGGAAAAGGAAGAAGTTCGCATCTTCATCGAACGCTTTCGTCAGGCCACCTTACAGATGCCTCCAGGAGTTCCAGACTCAGCATTGGTGGACATTTGCAGGAAGAACCTCCTTCCCGTGGTCTCAGTGTTCACAGGACCATATCAGTTCCATGTTTGGCCCTCGTTCATCCTCTCGGCGGTAGCCGCCGAAGACAACAGTCGCAAGGCGCGCGACAATGGCATCATGATCTCCGCCTCTGACAGAAGTAAGAGGTCATCCCCTGGCAGCGACCATTATCGTGGTCCCAAAGGAAAGGAAGCACTGGCAATCAACACGGCCAGGCCAAAGATTGCGGCGACCGCCCAAGCAAAACCGGGGGCTCCGAGGCCCGTCGAAATCTACTCTTTCGACGACGACAATATCCCAAGTATCTTCGAATGTCTCGTCAAAAGTGGCAAGATTACCCTCCCAGAACTAAGGCGGCCCCAGGAGGTCGGCAATACTGACGACCCAAAATACTGCATCTTCCACAGATACGTACACCACCCGATAAAGGCGTGCTATGTACTAAAAAGGAAGATCCAGGGGTTGATCGATGCTAAGGCTATCACTCTGCACAACACCGAGAAAACGATCACGGCCAATATGATCTCTCTGAAGTTTGGCAATTTGCCTCCCCAAAAGGTCCCTGATGGTGTTACACCTATCCCCCGGGCAACGATGAGCCTCGTTAACCTTCCCCCTGCTAGGGATCAAGGTCACAACCTGGTGCCCCTAACTATCCGGCGGGGCGAGATTATGTGGGTTCACCAAGATTTGGTGTCGGATCTCGAGGAAGAGACCAAGGCAACCAGGGCTACCCCCAAGAAGAATCCCAAATACAGATCATGCTGCATGGTCACAACTTCTTCTACATCGGACGGAGATGAGGTACTTGTCGCAACCCGTTCAGGGAGGGCCTACCTCGACAACGACGGAGCAAATCAGGAAGGTGCGCCGGCTGACGCTCCAGCTACCAAACCGTCAGAGCAAGATCCCGTCGTGCCAAGCATCAGCTCTGCGAAACCTACTCCGGCGAAAAAGGCAAAACAGAAAGAAGTACGCTTCGACAAACCTGTGAAAAACATTTCGAGCAAAGGTTTAGAGAAGCCGTACAAATTTGACATCCTGGCCCAACTGGCCAATACGCCAGCCAGGTTGTCCATCTTCGAGCTACTCAGGCTCTCCCTCAACGCTCGTCTAGCCCTGAGTGAAGCACTAATGCAGGCGGAAGTATACTTGACCCAGCTCAAGTACCCCGACGAGGAACCAGTGGCATGTCCTCAATGCCACAGCGTGATGGAGGTGGTCCTGAATATCACTTTCACTCAAGACGACATGCTATTAAAACATAATAGACATGACAGACCCCTCTATTACACCGGGTACGTCGGTTCCATGGAGGTCGACTGAATTCACATAGATCCGGGATCGTCGATCAACATCATCCCTCGCAGTCTGCTCAGGCCACTGAGAATTCCTACCAGCGAGCTGGCTTACACTACCACTACAATCGTGGGTTTCAACGTCGGAAGGAGTAAACCATTAGGGAAGATTCGCTTGAGAGTCCAGATCGGCAACCTTAGATCAGTGGCCACATGTTATGTCATCGATTCAGAGGTATCCTACAACATTTTGCTGGGAAGGCCATGGATCCACGACCACAATATCGTTCCTTCAACCCTACATCAATGCCTTAAATATGTAGACACACAAGGAACCGTACAAACAGAGGTGGCTGACCTAAACCCGTTTAAAGGAGTAGAATCCTACTATTCCGATGCCGTATTGTATTCCCATGACCACACGGAAGAAGTGCCAGGAGTGGCGAAGAAGGAATCCCACCGGGAGCCCGAAGAGCCCTCTGCCACACTACTACTGTCAATCAGAGTGAAAGGACGAACCGCTCGTCCAAAAGCCATAGAACCTACGGCTGTCCACCTGAGAAAGACCAAGTCAGAAGAAGGGGGTGATCCTCTAGTAATCACTTTGAACCGGAAGCCTCCACCCATAGTCATCAACCTTCGGCGCAACCAGCAGCCGACTGATGTAAATGCCACCAGGAACGGAGTTCCAGATGATAATAAACATCCTCTTTTCTGGTACGTGGGTACTCAGATTCCGAAACATGAACCCACTCCACATGACGAGGTAGAACCAATGGCTCAAAAGTTCTTAGAAGCTATAAACTCCTACCGCCCGTATGTTTGGAAAGTAACGTCACCATCCGACGTCGTCACAGCATATGGGCCACATGAGGATTCTATCTTCATTGTCCCGCCTACCTGCAGCAGTCAGCATTCGATAATCTTTGGTCGCATGCGGAATCAACCGACTGTCCAGGAAGATCCTTTCGATGACGATACCGGGAAAGTGCAGGTTCGCCAATACAGCCCACAAGCGCAAAGGATCATGCAAAACATGGGCTACAACTTGAAGCGGAAGCCAGGCCTCAACTACGGAAGAGGCAGACGGACGCCGCCGTACGGCGACCCCCGCTATCGACAGACTCGTCTCGGGTTGAGGTATGCCACCTCCCTTGCAACTTCCAAGCCAGATGAGGACCCCTTTCCATCTTCCCAGAGTAGTTCGTCGTCCTTCGACTCACCTGATGCTCTCAAACTAACACTATCAGTGAATATGGTGATGACAAGCCCCTCAAAAATCGAGGAACAGGATACGGAGCCGTTCGAGAACGACCCCTGGGCTCAACAAATGGATACACAGTGGGAATTCCGCTTCGAGCAGAGAGAACCTCCCACCAAGGACGAAGTTATCCAAGTCAATGTTGGGGGTGAGCTCTCACCAAAGCCAATATTTGTCAGTAACAATTTTTCCCCAGTTGAAAAGGAAGAGATCATACAGCTGATAAAGGAATATGTCGACGTCTTTGCATGGGGTTATGAGGACATGCCAGGCCTAGACCCGAGGGTAGCTACTCATAAGCTCAATATTTTGACCGATTCGAAGCCAGTGAAACAACACCAACGTCGGTTTTGCCCGGATATGATGGACGCCATCGAGGACGAAGTCAAGAAGTTGATAACCTGCGGTTTCATCCGGGAAGAACAACATCCCGACTGGGTCGCCAACGTTGTCCCAGTCATGAAGAAAAATGGGAAGGTACGTATCTGCATCGACTACCGAGATCTGAATGCGGCCTGCCCCAAAGATGAATTCCCCCTTCCCATCACGGACATCATGATCGATAATACCTGCGGCTTCGAGCATATGTCTTTTATGGACGGGTTCTCGGGATACAATCAGATCAAGATGCATCCGGAAGACGAAAAGCACACTGCCTTCCGGACACCACTGGGGGTATATTGCTATACGGTCATGCCCTTCGGATTAAAGAACGCCGGGGCTACATACCAATGAGCTATGAGTAACATATTCCGTGAGCAGTTACGCAAGACAGTGGAATGTTACGTGGACGACATAGCTGTCAAAAGCCGCCTCAAAGGTGATCACGTTCGAGACCTGAGGGCGGTATTCGAGTTAATGTGCCAGCATCAACTCAAGATGAACCCTACAAAGTCCTTTCTGGGGGTATCCAGTGGCAAATTCCTGGGATTTGTCATTACCGCCAGAGGCATCGAAGTAGACCCTGACAAAGTCCAGGCGATCGTAGCAATGCGACCACCCCGTAATCTGAGGGAACTCAGGGGGTTCCAAGGACGTCTGGCTTACATCCGGTGATTCATATCCAACCTCTCGGGGAGATGTCAGCCCTTCTCTCACCTCATGAAGAAAGGTGTGTCCTTCATATGGGACGAAATCTGCCAGCAAGCGTTTGGGGATATCAAGCGCTACCTAACCAGTCCACCAGTTCTGGTGCCTCCCGTCATGGGAAAACCCTTCTTGCTGTACGTTCGGGCAATAGATCATTCGCTAGGAGCTTTTCTTGCACAGAAGAAAGATGCGGGTCATGAACAGGCTATCTACTACCTCAGCAGGATGATGGTCGGGGCCGAACACCGGTACAACCCAGTGGAGAAGGAATGCTTGGCTCTGATGTTCGCTGTCCAGAAGACGCGACACTACGTCGCCGGCCAGACTATTCATATCATCTCCAGGATCAACCCTCTCCGGGTGCTGATAAGCAAGCCAAGTGCCCTTAACTCCCGACTCGCAACTTGGGCAATGCTACTGACGCCATATGACATGGTCTACGTCCCACAGAAGTCCATCAAAGGCCAAGCACTGGCCGACTTCCTAGCAGCTCATCCAATCCCGGAGACCTCCAAACTATACGAAGATATCCCCGATGAAGTTGCGGAATGTAATTTTGCAAGAGAAAGTGACGTATGGCAACTATTCTTCGATGGCGCCTCCAGAGTCGGTCCTAAGGGAAACGTCGTTTCAGGAGTAGGAGTCGTCCTAGTTACTCCAGATCAGCTCGTCATCTACCGAGCATATTCTCTTAGCGAGCCCTGCTCCAACAATGTGGCAGAATACAACGCCCTGCTAATCGGGCTCCAAGTCGCTAAAGAGCTGGGGGTGGAATCCCTGGAATCTTTCGGCAATTCTCTGCTCATCGTCAACCAAGTCACCGGAATCCAGACCTCATCCCCTATCACCAAGCAACGGTCGAGATAGCCATGACGTTCAAAGGGTTCTTCCTAGAGCATGTACCTCGATCTCAGAATCTGGAAGCTGATGCCGTGGCCAGCCTAGCTGCGGACTTAGCCACCCCTATAAGAAGGCAGGATTCGGTAATCCTTCTTAACAGAGATTTATTCTGTGTGAAGAACAGCTGTCACCTAGAACGCAGCTACGCTGTAAACGTCGATCCTCCTACAAGAGATTGGACGAGTCCCTTCATAGATTTTGTGGCATATGGAATCTTGCCAGAGGACCCCAAAGAAGCAGTATTCGTCAAGAGACGATCGTTACGCTTCTACTTCGATGCATCTTCACAATACCTGTATCGCCGGACCTACGACGGACTGCTGTTAAGATGTCTCGCTGGCGCCGAGGTACAGCAGATTATCCGTGAAGCTCACGACGGCGTATGCGGAGCGCATCAGCCCGGTCCTAAGCTGCAGGACCGCATCAGGAGAATGGGCTATTACTGGCCCACTATGATCACAGACGCGATCAGCTATACAAAACGATACAGGGCCTGCCAGGTCCATGCAGACTTCATACATCAACCGTCTGAATATCTACATCCTACGATTGCATCCTGGCCCTTCGAAGCCTGGGGTATGGATATCGTTGGGCCCATTCACCCGTCTTCCTCCAGAGGCCACCGGTTCATACTGGCCATCACAGATTACTTTTCCAAATGGGCTGAAGCAATCCCTCTGGCTGAAGTAAAGGCGTCTGACGTAATCAGCTTCATCAAGCACCATGTCATTTATCGCTTTGGGATTCCCCAAAGGATAATCCACGACAATGGACCTCAGTTCATCAGCCAAGCATTTTATCGGTTTTGCGATAATAACCAGATACACAACATTGCCTCTACGGCATATTATCCATCTGCTAATGGTTTGGTGGAAGCCTTCAACAAAACCATTGTCAAACTCCTGAAGAAGTTTGTTTCTTCAAACAAAAGAGACTGGAACGAGAAGCTAGGCGAATGTCTCTGGGCATACCGCACAACGGTACGGACACCAACAGGTTGTACCCCCTTTTTACTAGTCTACGGAAGTGAGGCGGTCCTTCCTATCGAAATCCAGATCCCGTCGCTCCGAATAACCGTGACTAGTGAGCTGACTCGAGAAAAGAATGACCTGTTGAGGCTCCAAGAGCTGGAAGGATTAGACGAGAAACGCCTCCAAGCTCAGCAGTACATCGCGCTCTACCAAGCACGCATTTCCAAAGCTTTCAATCATAAAGTAAAGGAAAGAGTGTTCAAAGTCGGCGAGCTAGTTCTAGCCGTGAGAAGGCCGATGATTCTAACTCACAGAAGTAAAGGCAAATTCCAGCCCAAATGGGAAGGCCCTTATGTGATCGAGACAACGTTCTCAAACGGCGCCTACAGGATAGCCCAGCCCAACGGAGATCTGTTAATGGCTCCTATCAACGGCAAATTCCTGAAAAGGTACTATGCCTAATCTCTCCTGCTCAAAGAGGAAAATAGCAAGGACCTCGATTCTGACAAAATTACTTCCAAAAAACATAATTAGTTGGGTTACACTCTATCATGTCCGCATGACCTCTGAATAGATATGTCCCGCTAAGAAGTTTATCGAGAGTTTATCACGTCCATACTACCTCTGATATCACTCTCACCTAACCTGTCATTTACATTCCGAAATGATGGGTCCACAACAGTCAGAAAAGAGTCGCTGTTATTCATTCCCGAAGAAGGCAGAATTACATAGGAAGGGGTACATCAAGATGGCGGAGTAATCAGGCCATGAATCTGCCGCTCCAGTGCAGCTATCCTCTCGTTCCTAAGGGCCAAAGCATCGGCGCGAGCCTGCTCCAGCCGTGCCTCCGGACTATGCGTAAGGGTCAGATTAGCCCTTGCCCGAAGACAGCCCGTACGGGCAGCTTCCGCACGGTCCAGATCCCGTCGCGCTTCGCTCAGTCCAGATACCTCCAAACCTGCCAACGACTGGGAAGCCCACTCCTCTGCCCGAGCAAGTTTTTCCCGCAGCTTGGAGGCCCTCGCCGTATTCCCTTCATGCTCGGATCGACACTGCATCTCAACGGCAAGGGCTTCTTCCACAACAGCTCTTCTCCTATCCATCTCCAGCTTATGCGTTTGGATAGAGTTGTCTAGGCTTTCAAGCTTTGTAGCGAACCGCTCAGACATGAGGTCGTACCGAGCCTGGACATCAGCATCAAGGCTGCCCTCAGTCCGCTGCAAGTATTTGTTAATGGGTTGCTCTAAACCATTAACCACCGCCTCCAGAGCGTCAGCCACTCCAGGATTTCCAAGCCCCCTGACAACCTCGATCGAAAGCTGAGAAGTCTTCTTCAGGAGCTCGAAGTCAAGGTTCTTCGCCAACACCATCGGTATCATCGTTTTTAAGCCAGTGTAGACGAGGCTGGAATGCTGCTCGATCAACGCGACTAAACCCGACTGAGCGTCCGGAGCGGCCACAATTGCAGACGAGGTAGCCACCGCCGCCTCAACAGGTGGCACGCCCGAAGAAGGTGCGATGGCGACAATCGAAGTCATCGGCATACTCGCAACAGGCGAGGTCACGATGACAGGTTCATCCTCCCCTTGAGACGACGAAACCTCCCCGGGCGAGCTAGCCCCCGAAGACACTCCTGCCTCAAAATCCGGCGCCTCTACGTCACCGCAAGGAGCCAGAACAAAGCCGGAAGGCGCTTCAACGCCATGCTCCCCGTGGACGTCATCCCCTGAAAAAAGGACAAGAAAGCAAAATGTCAAACACAGTGGTAATCCTCCTAGGAGGAGACATCGAAACGACGTTTACCCGGAGCCAACGACATATACGACGCATCTGCAGCAGATGTAGCTAAGCCACGCCTTAATGACGCGATATGAACTGTCATACCTGGAGAAGGAGGTAGGCCGACCGACATCGCCAAGAGTTCGGTCAAGCCTTCCCCGAGACACGGTCGAGGTTCATCAGCCGAGTCTCGCTAAGCGTGCTCGCTAACGCAGGAGTAACTCCGCCCGCTACTGACCTCAGGGAAGATTCTCCCATCTGTTGGGGCCACGCAGGCAATCCCGCTCCGCTGCTTGGAGCAGCCGCAGCGACAGCAGCCTCTAGCGAGGACTCTCCGGCGCCGCCAGCCAGAACTGTAGAAGGTCCCCCTCTAAAAGGCGAGGAACCTCCGGCCAAAGAATCATCCCTGATACGGGGAGATGCAGGCTCATTCCCGGGAACCTCAACACCAGGAATACGGAGAGGACGAGCAACCGTCTCCTTCCTCCTCTTACGAAGGGAAGCTTCCTGCGGAGCAGAAGCCCATCGCTTCCCGGAAGAGACTACCAGAGCCCCCGCCGGCAGAGGAACTACACACCTCGGCAACGACACCAGAGGCTCATCCGGAGTACCAGATTCCTCCCCCTCGTCAGAAGAAACCGAGGGGACTTCGACCCTTCCCCCAGGCTTGGCAGAAGGCACCCTGAAGCTCCCACGCCTGTCGAAATCGCGGTGGAAAGTGTTAACCGCCACATAAAACTGGGCGTAGGAGTGAAGGATGCGCAGCTCCGTGGAGGTTGTAACGACCGGCACGATAAAAATTGCCCCCGTATAACCCATGATAAAATATCGCCACCCTCTAACTCCATCAATGAGTCCACCCCTGGACCTGAAGCTGGTGACGGCGTTGCCCACATGCGACTGGTCGTACCCGAACTGCCTGGCGAACCGACTAGGCAGGTAGGGCTCGAAGAAGCAATGGTCTTCGCTCCTATACAGCAGATGGGAAGGTCTAATACAGACCAACCAATTAAACGCCTCCGGAGAAAGAACGGTCTTCCCTCGACCTGAATCCTCGAGCCACAGCCCTGACTGGTTGCGATGCACAGGAGGAGGAGTACAAAGGATCTTCCAGCCATGGCTGAGGTTCAAAACCAGCCGACAGTCTAAAACTGTATTCATATTCCAGGAAGAGTCCCTGTAATTCAATAGGAATATACCCCCTGAGCTGCTACAGGAACTGGGTGACATAACCCGAGAATTATGGAGAATTAACCATCCCATCAAGTACAAGTATGGTAATTCCACCCTAGGGAAGCTCTCCCGCCGAGCTTCATCAACGAGCAACCCATCTGTCATGGCCCTCAGGCCAGCCTGTATACGGTACACCATGGCAGGAAGCAAGCCCAGTCTTGCCCCAAACACCAGGCGCACTGTCAGCCACAGGATGTTGCGGTGAATGCGGTCCGCGAACGCGGTGCCCGGCACCACTACTTGACGCAGCCATATGGAGAGGAAACCAGCCAGCTGGGCCTCCTTAGACAAAGGCCTGCGACAACGCCTCAAGTAACTACAGGCCTTAGTGCCTTCCGGGTACTTTCCTACCCCCTCCACAAGAATCTGATCCGGAGCTTCAGCCTCCTCCATAAGAGTCTCCACAACCTGGGCACTGAGGACGCCCAAGCAGTTCACGGGCTCTTTCTTACCACCCGAGGCTTTCTCCGACCTGGCGGCCCTGGCTCGGTGGAAGAAGAGGTAAGACATCCACTTGGTGGTATGAGCCAAATCAGAAGGCTCGTTATAAAAAGCGGTGCACGCGAAGTACTGACACATCAGCTCCTGATATACTTCCGCCACCCGAGGGTCCAAATCTCCCAACTCCCGGTTGGTGGGAACGTACTCTTCATATGGGGTATCCCCCATCGGCAGTCTCGAGACAACTGCCATCTCATGAAGGGCCAACCCCAACTCCCCTAGTGGAGTGGCGAAGGTCCCGGTGAGCGGAATGTACCGTTCCATCAGTGCCAGGAACAAATTAGGGTTCGGAGGCAGCCCGACGCTCGTCGCACTCACAGCGGCATATAGTCCAATGCCCTCCAACTCTCTCTGGAAGTGCTTTAAGGCCCAGTCAACTAGGCATCTCCATCGGGAGTTCGTTGGGGCGATCCACCCATTGCACCGAGGATTCTCCTTGGGATATACCCCACCTCGACCCATGAAGTCGTTGTAGAAGGTCGGCAATTGGACTGGCTGGATCACCGAGCTATCTTCACTTGGAATACTGCCCGGGCACAGTCCTCGGAACAACGTCACAACGCCAGAAGGGCAACTAACAAACGACCCCTGGTCAGCGCCTTTCAGATGAAAGATCTTCCCCGGCTTCCCGTGAAGATCAGGAGTCAGCTTCCAAGACATTTTACTGGGATGCGTCGCATGGGAGAAGGCCGAGATGGGATAATCCCTCGGCATCGTCGGCAGGTACAAGACCAAATTCCCGGCAGGGAAAACCTAAGGCTCCCTCTTGGGCTTCGTCTGGGACTGTTTATCAATCATGTCCCCAAAAAGAAAAGCCGGCTTTATGTACTGCTCCCCATCTACACGTACGAAGGGTTCGCCGTTGATCATACTCGACAGCATTCGCTCACCCTGGGCCGATATCAGGAGCTCCCTTCCCTCAGGATACTGGGGTCCAGAGATAGAAAATGCCACATGGGACAGATCCTCCAGATAGTTCGAGTGCAGCATCCCCGCAGCGGAGCCCATCACCTCAGCCAATGGGGACTCACCCAGATCAACTGCAAGATAATGCAAAGAAGATATGTCATTACAAGTCTGGCACAAACACACGGACCAAGGAAACGACAGTCTGTGCTTTACGCCAAGATTGTACAAATTTGGTCACCTTACACCGGAAGTCTCCTCCACAAACGTAAAATTCAAATTTTATAAAATACGCCAATTTTTGGTAGCCCGAGCTATTTACGCCCAGAGCTACGAAAATACGGAGTCTTTACGCTGACACATTAGAAATATAGGCGTAAAAGATGAAAATGCCTCCGTGCGTCATCTTCCTCAAAAGAGGCTATCAGCATAGAAGACGACCTAGCGCAGTCACGTTCGACGTGTGCGAAGGATTTTTCGTCGTTTGTGTCATCCTAAGAAGTTCTACCTCTAAAACCGGGAGCGCTAGTCGTCGGCGGGATGCTCCCCTCAGAGGGAAGTTCACCTTGCCCGACCGGAGATTCCCTCGCCGGGACAGAAGAATGAGAAGAAGAACCTATGCTCTTTCCCTTAGCGGAGGGGGTTTGTTTCGGCGCCATTTCTGAAAGACTCGAAGTGCTCAGAGAAAGAACGAAGAAAAACTCGAACAGTCGAAAGCTCTCTTTCGCAAAAGACAGATAAAAAGTTTTTCTTTCCAGAAGATAGAGATATATATACAGTCCGGGTCGACTCCTCGAATCCTCGGACGAACCCCTCGAGACCCTAACCAAATCTCACAATTAATAGTTGATTATGATTGGATGGTACGTCAGCCCACTACCCTTGGAAGACGGACAGTCAGCAAATTCGAAAGGTTTTTTCGTGCAAGACGGTTCAGCGGGTTCTACGCTAAATGAGCTTTCTACGCTCGACAGCAACGGATCTACGGTTTTACGCTCGCAAGCTACAAGTATATGGTTTTACGCCCGGATGCCTTTGTGCTCGGTAGCTTTTGTCACGACCCGCACCCGGGGTAAGGGTACTAGTCGGAAACAACGCCCAGCCTACGCCGCAGAATCGGCGGTAGAACGCTGTCTAGAAAGTCTATCTAATATAATGAACCACTAAAAGATAGTGTACTCAATCACAGAACTAAGATAGAATGAACACGGATAAGATAAGAATAAAATAGTCATCAACTCATGAGTTTAAAATAATACATCAATGAGTCTGAAGAGTAACAAAATAAGCTGGAGACAAATCCAGTACAAAAGAATACTACCATACTACAAAGCTACAACTCCAGGGTCAACTGTCTCAGTTGGGATAAGTCCCTCTTGAGCCAGGGTCTCCGAATCTAAACCCACAATATCCTGGGGTCTATAATAGGTAGGGTACTCCTCAGTGTCATCTGGAAAATATATCCAGTCAGGAAAGGAGCAAAGTACATCTCTAACAGCAGTTCTAATCCATGATAAAAACTATGTAACAGTAAATAGCTGTGGATAAACAAGATGCACAATAGATACAAGAGATATATAGACAATAAGGAAATACTGGAAAGAAATACAATAATGAACAATATGCCAATGAAACAATAATACTAATGACTAAGTGTGTGAGTACTAGCTTAATATGAGATCGGCTTGGGCAAGATACAATGCGGCCTGGCTAATCATACGTGCGGTGCATGATCAACACTATTCGCTTACCAATACTTTATTCAATAGGGATTTGATCACATATCTATACTAATACTTTCCACCCCCAACTGGTATAATAGATCCAACCACGGTATGCTATGGCACTAGATTCCCCAAGAAGATAGCTAGTCTCCCCGAGAATCGGTGTCTGTACATGTACAAGATAACCAATGAAACAATACTTGCACCATATACACCATATACCAAGAAATAATATCTCATGACGAGATCCGGATATACCAATCCGTGTAACCATAGTGTCGAGAGAAACATGTAAATCTACACTAGATACAACTAACATAGAGGATATCATAAATGAGAAACTATCAGAGAATGTACTCGCCTGAAATCCAAAGAACAGTCTCACAAATGTCTGACTCGGTGCCTCGAAGACCTAGATATGGAATACCACATTAAAACAAGGTCCCGGAAAGAGAACAAGTCAACTAGTCAACTCCTAGGTCAATAAATAAATTCTAAGTCAAAAGTCAACTATGGTCAACTCTAAAGTCAACTAAAGTCAAACCAAGGTCAACCTCACAAGAAATCTATATAAATAATATAGAAATAAAATACAACAATTTAGGAATAAAAATTAGATCCCAAATCATACTCACACAAAGTATACTACTAATACAAATAATATATACCCTAAAATAATATATATACAAACCAATATGTATACAAATAACATAATATATTATTACAAATATTATACAAAATACATATATATACACATATATATATATACAATAATAATATATAAAATATAATTTAAAACTGTCAAAGCGTCACTGAAAACAGTGAACAAAACAAGATAAAATAAAAACAGGTTTAATAGTGACAGTCTTGATTGTCACTGAAAATTCGTCGCAGAAACTCCATATACAAAACCGCTGCTGTCACAGTTTGCTGACAGTTTCAAACTGTCACAAAAAAAGTCACTGAAAGGTTGCCGCTCAAAACTGCCGCAGCATTAATGACAGATCTGTCATTAATGCTGACCACTGTACAGCGGCTGCTGTTCAGACCAAATAATGACAGTTTCACTGTCATAGAAACCATTGTCACCAAAACAAATAAAAATATAAAAATATATATATATATATAAATATATATATGCAATAATAATCACAATACATATATATAAATAAATAATTATATACTTATATATATATGCACATATAAACTTATAATTAAATACCAATAGTTACAACACATGCACATATTAATGTTCATATTTTACATGGCTAGAAGCACACTAAAATATATACATTAACATACAAATAATTACATAATAATTATAAATAATATAATTACACAATTAAACACATAAATATATTTTATAAAACATTTATGTATAATTTATACTATTAACATAAGTACATATATAATTACATGTAAGAAAGCTACATATTATATTTGTACATCATATTAGCACACACAAAAATATATAGATCTATGCTACAATAATTACTATAATAAATACATAAAATAAATATATAATATCTATATATATTTACTAATTATAATTGAAGAATTTAAACCATACATAATTAGATCTATTCAAAAATCCACACAATTGGAGAGTATCACACCGTATCCCACTAGATCTAGGATACGCATGTGACACGAGTCCAACACACAACCAATTGCACCCCGAAGGATACAAACAAATCACAAATAATATTTATGAATAAATCAAAGTGTCAAAAGTAGATCTATGTGTCCGTGTCAAAATACGACATGTTCAAAGTCCCGTGTCGGAGGGAAAACCCCCAAAATGACACGTATCACCAAATAGTTGGGATACGAACCACATGTACCAAATTATGGACACGACACTAGTCCCAAACACATAAGCTCATATCCAATTGATCTATAGGATCAATTGATACACACAACAAAATATAAATTCGGAATTCCAACAAAATTGACACAAAAAGTACCATAACTTTCTCCATGGGTCTCCTATGAACACAAAACAAAGTCCTATGGGTAGTACATACATATAGGTTGGTTTTACATGATTAAATCTCAGATTTAGAAGCTATTTAAATGGAAAAATCTGAATTATACCTATTGGGAGATGGATTCCCAATGAAACCTCCAATTGAGAAGAACTTGCTTCCAAATTGTAGATCCTTGCTCCTCTTTGTAGATCCTTGCTTCCTTCTTCTAGATCCTTGCTTCCTCCTTCTCTAATGGTGAATTGGGAAGAATTTGGGATGAATTTGGTAGGGAATTGGAATGGAAATGGAGGGAATTTGGGAGTGGGAAATTCTAGATCTAGATTTGGAATAAGAATGAGAGAAGAGAGAAATTCCCCCCCTCTTTTAATAGGCCGGTCTTGCCCCTCTCCCAAGAAATTATAAAATGTCCAATGTACCCCTTGGGGCCTCTCATAAAGAAATAATTAAGAAAGGAAGCTTCTAGTCTAATCACTTAATTAATTTAATCCATCTCCTTAACTATGGACTTTCTAAATGGGCCAAATCTAACTATTTAATTCATGTTGGTCCATGGGTCCAAACTACACTAGTTGGGTCCACTAAAATAAGTCCAAAATAATTAAATAACATCCAACAACAATTAAACAATACAACAAAAATTATTTACCATGCAAAATATTTATTTAAATAGGAAATTACTAAAATACCCTTTTTTCTAAAATGTGGTAGTGACAAGTCTACCCTCCTTAAAATAATTTCGTCCTCGAAATTCAAAGACGAAAACTACCCACAGAAAAATACAAAACAGAACTAAAGAATCACAACTAACTAATGAACAGAACATAACAATGAACAGAACATAACTAGAAATAACATACCTCAAGGTACAAACAAATATAGATAACGCTCTCGCATGTCATCCTCTCTCTCCCAGGTAGACTCCCCTGGAGAGTGATGCCTCCATGCGACGCGTACCAAAGGAATAGTCTGGTTTCTCAGCACCTTCTCTCTCCGATCCAGAATCTCAACTGGCTGCTCTGGATAGCTAAGAGTAGGGCCCACCTCTATCTCCGAGTGATCCAATACATGACTAGGATCTGCCACGTATCGTCTCAACTGCGACACATGAAACACGTTGTGCACTCCCTCCAATGCAGGTGGCAAGTCTAGTCTATAAGCAACTACACCGACCCTCTCTAGAATAGTGAAAGGTCCGATGAATCGCGGACTAAGCTTTCCGCCTCCACCGAAGCGAATCGTGCCTCGTGTCGGAGAAATCCTCAGAAACACCAAACCACCCACCTAGAACAAAACACCATCTTAAGAACTTAATCTATAACAAACAAGAACAAGCACAAACAAAATCTAAACTATACCTCAAACTCCAAAGGTCTCCGATGGCTATCGGCCCAATGCCGCTGTCTGTCCTGTGCCACTCGAAGTCTGTCTCTGATCAAATAAACCTTCTCTGCTGCCTCCATAACCATCTCTGGCCCAAGCAAAACTCTCTCTCCAACATCGTCCCAAGACAAAGGAGTACGACACCTCCGACCATATAAAGCTTCAAAAGGTGACATCTCTATACTGGCCTGGTAACTGTTGTTGTAAGCAAACTCTACCAAATGGAGATGGTCCTCCCAAGAACCCCCGAAATCTAGTACACAAGTGCGCAACATATCCTCGAGAGTCTGGATAGTCCTCTCTGACTGCCCATCTGTCTGGGGATGATATGCAGTACTAAACTTGAGCTGAGTGCCCAAACTCTCCTGCAAACTCCTCCAGAAATAAGAAGTGAAACGACTATCTCGATCTGAGACTATAATGACGGGAACTCCATGTATCCTAACGATCTGCCTCACATACATCTCTGCCAGCTTCTCCGTAGACAAACCCACTTTGAAAGGCAAAAAGTGGGCCGACTTGGTCAATCTATCAACAATGACCCAAATCGCGTCTTTCCCTCCTGGAGATCGTGGAAGTCCGGACACAAAATCCATAGTAATGTGTTCCCACTTCCACTCTGGAATGGGTAATGGCTGAAGTAACCCTCCTGGCCTCTGCCTCTCGGCTTTCACCTGCTGGCACACTAAGCATCTGGATACAAACTGTGCCACTTCCCTCTTCATGCCATACCACCACACACTCTCTCGCATATCCCGATACATCTTGTTAGCACCTGGATGTATGGAATACTGAGAGCGATGCGCTTCCTGTAACACCTCCTCACGCAACTCCCCACTAGGCACACACAATCTAACTCCATGCCTCAAGGATCCATCCTCTGCAATAGTGAAATCATCCTCCAATCCTGCTCTTACCTGAGCTCTGATACTCCTCAAAGATACATCATCATACTGTGCTGCCTTGATCCTGTCCATCAAATCTGAGTGTATCTGTAATTCTCACATCTGCATAGCACACCCAGGAACAATCACCTCAATGCCCAAGCTCTCCAAGTCCTCCAACAGATATCGATCCTGCGTCAAGAACATAGCTACCGGATACCTGCTCAAAGCATCGGTAACTACATTGGCTTTCCCAGGATGATATTGCAAAGAGATATCAAAATCCTTCATCAATTCCAACCACCGACGCTGCCTCATGTTCAACTCCTTCTGTGTGAAAACGTACTTCAAGCTTTTGTGGTCTGTGAAGATCTCCATACGCTCTCCGTACAAATAATGTTTCCACAACTTCAGGGCGAATATGACAGCTGCCAACTCCAAATCATGGGTAGGATAGTTCTTTTTATGAGGACGCAATTGCCTGGATGCATAGGCAATCACTTTCCAATGCTGCTGAAGAACACAACCTAAACCCTTCCCCGATGCATCACTATAAATAGTGAAACCTCCGGACCCTGATGGCAACGTCAAAATAGGAGCAGAGGTCAACCTCTTCTTCAACTCCTCAAAAGCAACCTGGCAATCCTCCGTCCAAACAAACTCCACATCCTTCCTTGTGAGTCTGGTCATCGGCTCGGCAATCCTCGAAAAATCTTGCACAAACTTCCTGTAATAGCCTGCCAATCCCAAGAAACTCCTGATCTCTGCTACCGAACTCGGAGTCTTCCAAGATACCACTGCTAAAATCTTCTTCGGATCCACTGAAATACCATCACCAGTCACAACATGCCCCAAGAATTCTACTTTGTCCAAGAAAAACTCATATTTGGACAACTTCCCATACAGCTTCTCCTTCCTCAGCACATCCAACACAATCCTCAAATGCTCCTCATGCTCCTCCGGTGTCCTCGAGTATATGAGTATGTCGTTGATGAACACCACCACGAACTTGTCAAGGTACTGGTGGAACACCTTGTTCATCAAGTTCATAAATACCGCCGGTGCATTAGTCAAACCAAACGACATCACCATAAACTCGTACTGACCATACCGAGTTCTAAAAGCAGTCTTCGGTATGTCCTCCGGCTTCACCTTCACCTGATGGTAGCCTGATCTCAAATCTATCTTAGAAAACACCTTCGCACCACTCAACTGATCAAACAGATCATCAATCCGTGGCAAAGGATACTTATTCTTGATAGTGAGATTATTCAAAGCCCTGTAATCAATGCACATGCGCACCGATCCATCCTTCTTCGGTACAAACAATACCGGGGCTCCCCATGGTGAAGAACTCGATCTGATAAACCCCTTATCCTGTAATTTGTCCACCTGCTTCTTCAACTCGACCAGCTCGCTGTTGTTTACTCTATAGACATGTTGTGAAATTGGTTCTGCACCTGGCACCAAGTTTATAGAAAATTCAACCTCTCGATCTGGTGGCAATCCTGGCAATTCCTCAGGAAACACATCCAAGAATTCTGCTATCAACAGATGCGGCAACTCCTTGTCTTCCACCATAGCTCCACAAATAATGCCTTCTCCCTGCTCCGCAGCTCCTCTAGCAAACTCGAAATCTGCCTCTCCTGGCGAACCAAACAAAACTCTACCTCCTCTACAGTCTATGCTAGCACGGTGCCTACTCAACCAATCCATCCCAAGTACAATGTCATAGCTTAGAAGTGGCATTACAAGTAGACACGCACTCAACTCCCGGCCTCCCAGAGTAACTCTCCGATCCTTGCAATATCATTAACCAGGATAATGCCTCCCCCGGTCATGATCTTGCAAGTCCTAAGCAAAGACTCAGCTACCAAACCATGCTTCAGAGCAAAAGAAACAGATACAAAACTATGGGAAGCACCACTATCAAACAAAGCTAAAGCTGGAATGGAATCAAGAAGAATAGAACCTGCGATGACATCTCCGGTGGGTTCCTTCTCTTCGATGGTCATAGCAAACGCTCGTCCCTGTCGAGCACCTCCCTGCTGTTGATGCTGGACAAAATGCTGCTGCTGTGTTGGAAGCGGTCCCCTCGGCTGTGCTGCAGGTGGTCTCGTCTGTGTCCTCGGAGCTGGAGCTGCTCCTTGAACTACACGACGAGGACACTCCCTCGATTGATGCCCTTCAGTACCACAATACAAACAAACTCCTAGCCTCCTCCTGCAAACTTCCCAGATGTGGCCGGGCTTCTTGCAGAAGTTGCATGGGGCCTGCTGTAACTGCCTTTGCTGCTGAGGTGCCTGGTGAAAAGGTGCTCTAGCTGGAGTCTGGTTCTGCTGTGGCTGCTGGAAAGGTCTGGACTGGAAATAAGGACGTTTGGCAGATATTGCACTGCCGTTGGCCCCCAGAAAAGAATCACGGTCTCTCTTGGTCTTCAAACCCAGATCCCGCTCAACCTTGCGTGCCTCCGCAAGTATCTCTGAGTATGTCTCATAAAAAGACGGAATGAGGATCAATATGGCACAAGATGTAAGACATCAAGGAAAGGACAGTTTAAGGGATCAAGTATCAATGTCAAAGAAGAATAGTTGAATCAAAAGAATTTTCCTAGATGTGATTGAGTATCTCAGCCTATATCCTATATCCTATCGCAGGCTTGCAGTAGTACAACTAAGTTATTGCACTACCACGACATCACATACTTTGTGAAGCTAGACCTGCATGGGCCACCACAAAAAACGTGTCACGACCCGCACCCGGGGTAAGGGTACTAGTCGGAAACAACGCCCAGCCTACGCCGCAGAATCGGCGGTAGAACGCTGTCTAGAAAGTCTATCTAATATAATGAACCACCAAAAGATAGTGTACTCAATCACAGAACTAAGATAGAATGAACACGGATAAGATAAGAATAGAATAGTCATCAACTCATGAGTTTAAAATAATACATCAATGAGTCTGAAGAGTGACAAAATAAGCTGGAGACAAATCCAGTACAAAAGAATACTACCATACTACAAAGCTACAACTCCAGGGTCAACTGTCTCAGTTGGGATAAGTCCCTCTTGAGCCAGGGTCTCCGAATCTAAACCCACAATATCCTGGGGTCCATAATAGGTAGGGTACTCCTCAGTGTCATCTGGAAAAATATATCCAGTCAGGAAAGGAGCAAAGTACATCTCTAACAGCAGTTCTAATCTATGATAAAAACTATGTAACAGTAAATAGCTGTGGATAAACAAGATGCACAATAGATACAAAAGATATATAGACAATAAGAAAATACTGGAAAGAAATACAATAATAAATAATATGCCAATAAAACAATAATACTAATGACTAAGTGTGTGAGTACTAGCTTAACATGTGATCGGCTTGGGCAAGATACAATGCGGCCTGGCTAATCATACGTGCGGTGCATGATCAACACTATTCGCTTACCAATACTTTATTCAATAGGGATTTGATCACATATCTATACTAATACTCTCCACCCCCAACTGGTATAATAGATCCAACCACGGTATGCTATGGCACTAGATTCCCCAAGAAGATAGCTAGTCTCCCCGAGAATCGGTGTCTGTACATGTACAAGATAACCAATGAAACAATACTTGCACCATATGCACCATATACCAAGGAATAATATCTCATAACGAGATCCGGATATACCAATCTCTGTAACCATAGTGTCGAGAGAAACATGTAAATCTACACTAGATACAACGAACATAGAGGATATCATAAATGAGAAACTATCTGAGAATGTACTCGCCTGAAATCCAAAGAACAGTCTCACAGATGTCTGACTCGGTGCCTCGAAGACCTAGATATGGAATACCACATTAAAACAAGGTCCCGGAAAGAGAACAAGTCAAACTAGTCAACTCCTAGGTCAATAAATAAATTCTAAGTCAAAAGTCAACTATGGTCAACTCTAAAGTCAACTAAAGTCAAACCAAGGTCAACCTCACAAGAAATCTATATAAATAATATAGAAATAAAATACAACAATTTAGGAATAAAAATTAGATCCCAAATCATACTCACACAAAGTATACTACTAATACAAATAATATATACCCTAAAATAATATATATACAAACCAATATGTATACAAATAACATAATATATTATTACAAATATTATACAAAACACATATATATACACATATATATATACAATAATAATATATAAAATATAATTTAAAACTGTCAAAGCGTTACTGAAAACAGTGAACAAAACAAGATAAAATAAAAACAGGTTTAATAGTGACAGTCTTGACTGTCACTGAAAATTCGTCGCAGAAACTCCATATACAAAACCGCTGCTGTCACAGTTTGCTGACAGTTTCAAACTGTCACAAAAAAATGTCGCTGAAAGGTTGCCGCTCAAAACTGCCGCAGCATTAATGACAGATCTGTCATTAATGCTGAACACTGTACAGCGGCTGCTGTTCAGACCAAATAATGACAGTTTTACTGTCATAGAAACCATTGTCACCAAAACAAATAAAAATATAAATAAATATATATATATATATAAATATATATATGCAATAATAATCACAATACATATATATAAATAAATAATTATATACTTATATATATATGCACATATAAACTTATAATTAAATACCAATAGTTACAACACATGCACATATTAATGTTCATATTTTACATGGCTAGAAGCACACCTAAAATATATACATTAACATACAAATAATTACATAATAATTATAAATAATATAATTACACAATTAAACACATAAATATATTTTATAAAACATTTATGTATAATTTATACTATTAACATAAGTACATATAATTACATGTAAGAAAGCTACATATTATATTTGTACATCATATTAGCACACACAAAAATATATAGATCTATGCTACAATAATTACTATAATAAATACAAAAAATAAATATATAATATCTATATATATTTACTAATTATAATTGAAGAATTTAAACCATACATAATTAGATATATTCAAAAATCTACACAATTGGAGAGTATCACACCGTATCCCATTAGATCTAGGATATGCATGTGACACGAGTCCAACACACAACCAATTGCACCCCGAAGGATACAAACAAATCATAAATAATATTTATGAATAAATCAAAGTGTCAAAAGTAGATCTATGTGTCCGTGTCAAAATACGACATGTTCAAAGTCCCGCGTCAGAGGGAAAACCCCCAAAATGACACGTATCACCAAATAGTTAGGATACGAACCACAAGTACCAAATTATGGACACGACACTAGCCCCAAACACATAAGCTCATGTCCAATTGATCTATAGGATCAATTGATACACACAACAAAATATAAATTCGGAATTCCAACAAAATTGACACAAAAAGCACCATAACTTTCTCCATGGGTCTCCTATGACACAAAACAAAGTCCTATGGGTAGTACATACATATAGGTTGATTTTATATGATTAAATCTCAGATTTAGAAGCTATTTAAATAGGAAAATCTGAATTATACCTATTGGGAGATGGATTCCCAATGAAACCTCCAATTGAGAAGAACTTGCTTCCAAATTGTAGATCCTTGCTCCTCTTTGTAGATCCTTGCTTCCTTCTTCTAGATCCTTGCTTCCTCCTTCTCTAATGGTGAATTGGGAAGAATTTGGAATGAATTTGATAGGGAATTGGAATGGGAATGGAGGGAATTTGGGAGTGGGAAATTCTAGATCTAGATTTGGAATGAGAATGAGAGGAGAAAGAAATCCCTCCCCTCTTTTAATAGGCCGGCCTTGCCCCTCTCCCAAGAAATTATAAAATATCCAATGTACCCCTTGGGGCCTCTCATGAAGAAATAATTAAGGAAGGAAGCTTCTAGTCTATTCACTTAATTAATTTAATCCATCTCCTTAACTATGGGCTTTCTAAATGGGCCAAATCTAACTATTTAATTCATGTTGGTCCATGGGTCCAAACTACACTAGTTGGGTCCACTAAAATAAGTCCAAAATAATTAAATAACATCCAACAATAATTAAATAATACAACAAAAATTATTTACCATGCACAATATTTATTTAAATAGGAAATTACTAAAATACCCTTTTTCCTAAAATGTGGTAGTGACAGCTTTTATGCTCGAGAGGCCACAAACCCACGACTTTACGCTCAGCAGATACCAAATCGACGATCTCACGCTCGGTGGCGCTCAGTTTACGCTCAGCAGCAACAGATCCGCAAACCTCACGCTCGAAGAAATTTTCTTTTCAGGAGCTACAAATCAAACAGTTCTACGCTAAAGGAGCTTTCTACGATCGACAGCAACAAATCTAACGGCTTTACGTCCGACAGCTACAAGTCTATGGTTTTTCTTGCCCGGATGCCTTTGTGCTCGGTAGCATTCTATGCTCGAGAGGCAACAAACCTACGACTTCACGCTCAGGAACCACAGGTCTACGATTTTACGCTCGATGGTGTTCTACGCTCACAGGCTACAGATCTACAGTCCTACGCTAAAAGAGCTTTTCTACGCTCGACAGCTACGAATCTAACGGCTTTACGTTCGACAGCTACAAGTCTATGATTTTTCTTGTCCGGATGCCTTCGTGCTCGGTAGCATTCTATGCTCGAGAGGCAACAAACCTACGACTTCACGCTCAGGAACCACAAGTTTACGATTTCACGCTCGATGGTGTTTTACGCTCAAGAGGCTACAGACATGATTTCCCGCTCCACGACTTTCCGCATATCCAAACAGTCCCCAAGGCGGTCAAGTGCAAAGAGTTCACACAGAAGATACTCGTTCTTGACCCAAAGCATCCCCAAGTACTCGAAGTATGCAGAGTTCAAACATTGAGAAATTACTCCTCTCGGGTCCAAAAAACTGGAGGTTCATCCAGATTCCAGTCTGAACATCTCGTCTATCAAAGTGGCAACTCAGTTTGACAGCCAAAAACCTCGACCCTGTTCCAAGGGAGTTTCGAGAGATCAATCTTGAAGACGAATTCTGAACAAAATGAAATTCTGCTCATCAGAGAGACAACAGTTCAGAAATTCTACGCAGTCCCTCAGTCCTAGCAACAGGACAGTTCTAAATGTTCAAAGTGCTCAGCAGCGTTCTATGGACTATCCGCTATGCATAAAGGACAGGGCCTAATACTTTTTCTATCAGAGTCAGCATAAAGATTCAGACGTGTCGAAGCTGCACATATTCAGACTTCACAAGCAACGTATGGCAAGACGATCATATAGAGAAGAAGACGATTTTATTAAAGATTAAAATCATGATTACATATGAGGGAAATCTAATCTACAAGGGTTTTTCCTCTATTCTTCATGGTTAGATATGAGGGAAACTCCATCTACAAAGGAGTCCCCCCATCATCGTCCAAAGATCGCCCAGAAGATGTACTGACAGGTTCTCACATGGGTGAAGGTCTTCCTCTTCTTCGAGGGCTGTTCATCGACTACCACAGTCATGAACAAGAAGATCCTCCATTCGCCATGGCCGATCCAGTTGAGGCTTCTTTAAGCCCAACTCGATTGGGGACGATAGATTACAGTTTGTCTAATCTCGTCCGCGGGGATCTCAGGGGAAGATACACAACATGCCAGCCGCTGTGGGCCAATACGACCCTTCCTCTCTCCTGGGACAACGCCATACAAAGTTGCTGATTATCCCGAGCAAGGGAGGCTAAGATGTCCTTCTATGATCCATCATTGCAGTGGACACTTGCTCGAAGACGCCGTCTTTTATGGCTTCCTACATGCTGGAAGAACATGATCTCCTTCTTCCTCAGATCGATCCGACGAACTCCGGTGATCATCTCTGCATGACAATGGGAATATGGTGAAGACAGGTTCACCCCCCCAGCCTTTTATAGGCAAAAGAGATCACAGTGGTCCCCAATAAATCCGCCATAAAGTCAGCATCGACCGTTTCAACGCTCCATTCAGAAATGTTTCGAGTTACAAGGGACCGTTCATACTTCATTCAAAGCGTTTCAAATTCCGAGGAATTTAAAAGCTTTAAAGGGGGTCTTGTAGAAGCATAAAAAAAATGCTTGGAAGATCTACGCAGCGTCTTGATACAGAACAGCGTAAGCAGAGGCCTTCAGAGCCATCCAGCGTAAAACAGGGTTCTTCATCGCCTCCATGGCGTAAAACCCAGCCGCTCTCAAAGCAGCGTTAAAGCGTACGAGGAATGCTTCGTATTCTCGAAAAGAAACTGTCCAGTCACGCAGTAAACCTGACCTCTGACTCCTGACAAAAAGTGCTGCACGGCTACCCAAACGACGGCTGGGAACGGGGGCAGACCCCTCGGGACGCGCTCCATAGTATGATGGCGGATCTCAGCATTTAATGCAGAGGAATTGGTTAAAATATCACCAAACCGGCGCTTACTAAAATCTCCCGGCATAAACCGCTCTTTTGCGTGCAAAGAGAACACGCTGCCTTGTTTTACACAGGCAAACATGGGCTGTTTTACGCTCCGCAGAAGACAAACCGCCTGCCACGTCAAAAGCTGCGCTTCGTACAGGGCTCGAGGCACGTCTCTCCGCCAAAGCACACAGAGCGGTGACAGTGTCCCCTCAAGGCACGTCCCTCCGTCAAAACGCACAGAGCGGTGACAGTGTCCCCTCAAGGCACGTCCCTCCGTCAAAACGCACAGAGCGGTGACAGTGTCCCCTCAAGGCACGTCCCTCCGTCAAAACGCACAGAGCGGTGACAGTTTCCCCTCAAGGCACATCTCCGTATTTAATGCACAGGATGATGGCAAATCTCTGCCAAAGATTTGATCTCCAAAAGCCATAATTCCGGCTAAAGACGTCCACATCAGCACCCTGGCACGGTACGCAGCGGCTTCTACGCCCATTCAGGATCTGTGCTCCTACGGCTTCCACGCCCCCTCAGTCTCTACGACTGCTCGGCTTCCACGCCTGCTCGGCTTCCACGCCTACTCGGCTTCTATGCCTGTTCGGCTTCTATGCCTGCTCGGCTTCCACGCCCCCTCAGTCTCTACGTCTACTCGGCTTCTATGCCTATTTGGCTTCTACGCCAAGGTGACAGACATTTGGCTTCTACGCCAACCTCTTCTACACAAGGGATACCTACCTATGTGGCTTCTACGCCGTGATCTCCGCAGCAGATATACGCGTTTCATCCCCTTAGTTGGACGCGCGTCACTTGCTCACTCAAAATGTCATTATTACGCAGGCATTGGTTACTTTAACCGTTGTATAAAAGGGTGCTCTACTGTCCACTCCTCGGTTGCTATACCAACGGAGTGGTCACTGTCACCAAAGACTCTATAAATAGAGGCCCCTGTCAATGGAGAACAAGGTCGAAAAATTGGTCAAGAAACCGATATCAGATCCCAGGTCGGAAAATTTGGCCAAGAATACCAATATCAGATCAAAGCTCAAAATTTTGAAAGAAGGATCGAACAAGGTCACCGAACCGGAGATCAAGAGGGAGAGACAGAGAGAGAGAGAAGAATACAGAGCTCAGGCAAGGAATAGGGAGCGACGACCTTCAGCATCGCGCATCCACCCTCCTTCGCAACCTCCGAAGCTGCATCCTGTCTTCCACGGCACTTCTTCAACATCGTGTAGTCCAAGGGCTAAAGTGATCGACCGCAGATCAGACACCTATAGCAATTTATATCCAAATTAAATAAATTATACTCCCACATCCTCGTATAGGATCGAATTGTACAAGTTTGTTTGTAAACCAAAGGGCACGGGTCTCGTATAAACCCTGTCATTGAAATACACTTTCATTCTTTCGTTTAATACCACAAACACCTACATCCTATAAATAGGATTATAATTCTTCATTCTTACTCACTCAACCATTCTTAAGTCTTCTATTCTATTGTGAGCAAACCCCTAAAGCCTTAACTTTTCCTTCTCAAAGAGCAACTCCCTAGACTTTCTAGTGCCAAGTGTGATCTCGGTCTAGAAGTCTCCTGAGTTGTAAAGAGCATTGTTCGATCAGTTACTCTCTCTCTCCAAGCTATGAAGTTGCGAGACTTTGGATCAAACCTCGTGGTGTAAAGAAGTGGCAAGCCTTCGGATCATAGCATGTGATTCATTATTGGTGATTATAGTAGAGAAAACTCTGAGCTTCAGTTCTCGGGACTGGACTAGTTCTCTCGGAGGAAAACTACTATACATCACGGTGTTTGCGTTTGCTCTCTCTCTCTCTCTCTCTCTTACTTTTTTACATTATTATCTTACATATACACTGTTAGTTGCTAGCTGCCTTCACTTTGCTTAATTTTAATTGGGTAGATTATTCCTCTATACTCTATTCACCCCCCATAGAGTTGCCTTACGGTACTTCAATTGGTATCAAAGCTAGTTCTCTTGATATTTGGCTTAACATCCTAAGAGACTTATGGCAACTGTTAGATCTATCCGCACCAACAATGATGAAGGCCAGTCCATAAATAGACCACCCTTATTTGATGGTACTAACTACATATATTGAAAGACATGTATGAGCTTCTACCTAAAGTCACTTGATTTTGACCTTTGGGCTGTAGTAGTAGAAGGATACAAGAAGCCACCTAGAATAGTCATAGATGGTAACCTTGTAGAGCCTCATGATAAGTACACAAACACCGAAAAGAAATAAGTTAGTCTTGATGCTAAAGCTATTAATGCTCTATTTTGTGATATAGACATAATTCAATTTAATAGGGTCTCCACTTGTGGAACTTCACACGAAGTATGGAAACTTTTTGAGGTCACTCATGAAGGAACCTCCTAAGTGAAAGAATCAAAAATAAGTCATCTAACATAAGAGTATGAAGCAAAATGAGACGATTACTCAAATATTCACGAGATTCCTCGATATCGTCAACCCTCTATTATCACTCGGCAAGGAATACAACAATCACGAGAAGATTCGCAAGGTACTCAAGGGACTCACTAAGAACTGGAATCCCAAGGCCACTGCAATTATAGAAGGGAATGATCTTACCACGATGACCCTCGAGACACTCATGGGCAAGCTGATGACTCACGAGCTGGATCTTAAGAAATTTGAAGAACCCACTCCCAAGGAGAAGATGGTCGCTCTAAAGGCACATCACAAAAAGATCACCAACTATAAGTCCGACGACAATGAGTCTCAAGATGAGGAAGTTGCCCTGACCACCAGAAACTTCAAGAAATTTCTAAATCTTGAGAAATCAAAGAAGAAGAAGCCAACTGAAAACAGTGATGAAGAGCCTATATGCTACAACTGTAAGAAGATATGGCATATAAAGAAGGATTGTCCAACCCTAAGAAAAGAAAATTGCCACAACTACTCATCTAGAAGAACATCATTACAGAAATATGCAAACACTAGTATTTGGCACGAAAGTGAAGCTACTGAATCCGAAAAGGAAATCCTCGAGAGCAGTAAACCTATGCTTCATGGAATTAGCTGATCAGGTAACGGATAACAACTCTTATGATAATTTTACTTTTGATGAACTAGGTAATGCTTTTAGTGGTCTGATTTATGATTTTAGAAAACTTAGAAATAAGTACAAGCATGTTAAGAAAGATGTTTAAGAATGTCAAACTGAAATAGAGAGACTAACATCTCTACTAAGTAAAGTAAATGATACCTCAAACGATTTAGATGAGAATTCTAGACTTAAGCTTAACCTCCATGAGGCACTTGCCAGTCATGACAAGAGCTCTCAGGAGAATGCTAAACTTATGGAAGAACTCGAATATGAAAAGAAGAAGTATTCCATTGCTGCACATAGAATAGATGCTCTCACTGCTAAATATAATGAAGTATATGCTACCTCTAAAAAGTTAGAGATTAGATTGGGTAAACATGTTGAATAAACCTCCATCCAACCTAACACGAGACACGTAGCAAGACAAAAGAACTCTCACAGTTATGCTCATACCTACATGCATAACAGTTCATGCAATCATCATGCACATAGAACCAAACACAATCATGCATTATATTATAGAAAACCACAAAGAAATTTTCAACACAATCATGCATTCTATTATAGAAGACCACAAAGAAATGTCCCACACAATCATGCATTCTATCCACATAGACCACAAATAACTGCTTCACACAATCATATCTATCATGCTACACCAAGTATCAACCACACATCTATATGTCACTACTGTGGTAAGAAAGGACATACATCTAGATTCTGTAGAGCAAGGAAATTAGTATATATGAATGTTTATGCATGGGTACCAAAAACTAACACAGCAGGACCCTCAAGGAAATGGGTACCAAGGGTTACATCTATAACTCGTTTTGTAGGTGGACCAACCCTCTCATGCTAGAAGCAAGTGGATTCTCGATAATTGTTGCTCACGATATATGACTGGTGATGCTAACCTATTTGTAACGCTATCGATGAAGAAAGAAGGTTATGTCTCCTTCGGCAATAACCTCAGAGGATACATTATTGGTAATGGTAATATAGGTGTTCCTCCCTATCCTGTCGTAAAAGACGTTTGTCTAGTAACAGAATTAAAACACAACCTACTTAGCATTAGTTATCTAGCTGACCATGGTTATGGTATTAACTTCGTTAAAAATAAATATTCTATTTATGAAAGATCAACTGGTAAGGTTATCTTTGAAGGATCAGGGAAGACAATATATATATTTTCTATCTTGCAAAAGATACTGACAATGCAGGCAAATGTCTATACGCCAATAAAGATGACAACTGGCTATGGCATATGCGTCTAGGACACACAAACATGGACACTATTGCAAGATTGTCTACAAAAAAACTCGTAAGAGGCTTACCAGAGATTACTTTCAAGAAATATATGGTATGTGCTGACTGTGAAAAGAATAAAGCTACTAAATCTTTCTTTAAATCAATAAACTTTGTAAGTACCTCTAGACCTCTCCAACTCTTGCATATGGACTTGTTTGGACCCAGTAGAGTTGCCAGTCTTGGCGGTAAGCTTAATGCTTATGTTATTGTTGATAATTTTTCTAGATATACATGAGTTTATTTTCTTACAAATAAAAATAAAATATTTTTTGAATTTGTCACTTTTTGTAAAAAGGTTCAAAACGAAAAAGGTTTTATGATTACTCGTATCCGAAGTGATCATGGAGGCGAATTCAAACATAGTGATTTCAAAAGATTTTGCAATAAAAATAGTTTTTCTCATGAATTTTTTTGTCCTAGAACTCCACAACAAAATGGTGTTGTAGAGCGAAAGAATAGAACTCTTGGTGATATGGCTAGAGTTATGTTAAATCAGTATAACCTTTCAAAATATTTTTGGGCTGAAGCTGTAAGTACTTCATACCATATTTTAAATATGGTGCTTATTCGACCTATATCGAAGAAAATCTCCTATGAACTTTGGTTTGATAGAATCCCTACAATTTTTTACTTTAAAGTTTTTGGATGCAAATATTTTATTCTTAATACCAAAGATAATCTAGAAAATTTTGACTCCAAGGTCGATGAAGGTATTTTTCTAGGTTATGCCGCCAAAAGTAAAGGTATGCATTATACAATCCTTATAACTTCGTCTTACTCGCCTATTCATAGCTTAGTCGGTAAGAGTCAAGGCTAAACTAAGTAGATACTCAGGTCTATCACTCATGGCATACTATTTACTAAGGACACTATTAAATCACGATTGGAATTGGTTATTCCAATACTAGTCTAACATTCAATTGGAATGTCTATCTATTCTCATACAACTTACCCCTTCCATTACCTATCCATCTGTACTATTATTCTTCTAGTTTCTACTATCTTAATACTTATATTTCAAGTAAAAGTCCTCTTGGCTAGGTTACTACCCTATAACCCAAGAATGGAGTCATGATCACCTCTTCTAAGTGATAATTTTATCAAATCCAATGAGATGGTAAGATTCTATATAGGCTTAGGTCTAATCTTGACTACAAGGATTATAGAATTATTTTATTCATAATAGGAATCTTAAGTTATATATATTCTAAAGTCTTCCTTAAGGTCGATCCTATTGGTTTATGGAGCTACAACTAATTCCAAGGTTTTATTTGGGTATTCTCTCAAATAGTAACCATAGTAGTCTCGGTTATTATAAAAATTCTATATCTATCCTGACCAATATTTATGATCGGCAAAGCTTCTAGGCCAACACTAACTGCTGGTTGGAGTTCAAACAATTTGTTGATAAGAAAAAGTTCTCTGCTAGGGGTAATCTTTGTTGGCCCATCCGGTCTCAATCAACTTGATTTTGATAGTTAACTAAACCATACATTGATATGTCACAATCTGAAGCCTCAATACTGCTTTTACATGTATGTATTTCGTCTATTCAAATGTAATCTTTTATTTATTTGAGTCTAGGACTGATGTAAGCAGAGTCACACTGGCAAATCCCAAATACCTATACCCAAATACCTAGTCCATTCAAATGAACCAAAAAACCTATCCACCAAATCATGCCACATTTATTTACAAAGTCTACCATACTGAGAGATCGAACTCGGGCGCTAACTCGTGCCAAATTCGGATCGGACTCGGTTACCCTTTTGGTATCAAATCAACCAGTTTAATAGCTCCTAATTTCTTGGCCCAACGGTTGGAAATTTGAATTAAACTTTGACCGAATTCTGGCCAAACTCTGTTTGCCTACACCCTATAAATAGGATTAAAATTCTTCATTCTTACTCACTCAACCATTCTTAAGTCTTCTATCCTATTGTGAGCAAACCCCTAAAGCCTTAACTTTTCCATCTCAAAGAGCAACTCCCTAGCCTTCCTAGTGCCAAGTATGATCTCGGTCTAGAAGTCTTCTGAGTTGTAAAGAGCTTTGTTCGATCAGTTACTCTCTCTCTCTTTAAGCTGTGAAGTTGCAAGACTTCGGATCAAACCTCGTGGTGTAAAGAAGTGGCAAGCCTTTGGATCAAACTTGTGATTCACTATTGATGATTATAGTGGAGAAAACTCCGAGCTTGAGTTCTCGGGACTGGACTAGTTCTCTCAGTGGAAAACTAGTATACCCCGCGGTGTTTGTATTTGCTCTCTCTTACTGCTTTACATTACTGTCTTTCATATACACTGTTAGTTGGTAGCTGCCTTCACTCTGCTTAATTTTTAATTGGATAGATTATTCCACTGCACTCTATTCACCCCCCTCTAGAGTTGCTTCACAGTCCTTCAATCCTTATATATAACTCCAAGATATCCTCTAATTCTAGTAGTATGCCTATTACATACATCTATCTTACCCACTTTTAACTTAGATAACCCTTCCTATGGATTATTCTACCAACCATGCTTATATCCTATAATAAATATATAAGTAAAAGTCAAGCACACGTTTTTGTTCTTCCGAAATAGGAAAGAACGAGAATCAATGAATGGGAGTTCAAGAAGGGTATAATCGAATACGAATTTTGAGGTTCAAAGACGATAATATAAATCAAAAGAAGGTTCAAAGAAATTATGCATTGAGATCCTAACAAATATATCCTAGCATAGGCTCACTTGGCACAGTAATATAACCAAAATGATTTAATCAGGACCTGCATGGGCTCCCCAGTCCCAAAATATGTAAGACTAGGAATACGTAACATGTCAACTACGTAATCAATCAGACTCTTGTCCGACTCGAATACGTATAAGCTGTACTATAATGGTCACTATTTAGATAACAAAGTATATATATATATATATATATATATATATATATATATATATATATATATATATATATATATGTCTCAATCCATAATGAATAAAAATATAAGAATGAGCTACATGTGCTAAAGTTGACCGTCCAGTAACAAATAAGGTCGAATAGACTCGAGAAAGAAGTATGAGTCTATAAAACTAGGCTATAACAACATAAATAAGTAACAAGAAATAACTATAAACATAGAAGAATATGATGAACGTATCAACTACATATACCTGAACCCTGCATAAAAAATCATCCATTAATATGCTCCACCAATCCAGCTTAGCAATATCCTGCGGGAAAAAAAAATCCAGATCCAGGTCCTCAGGGGACATAACAAGGTAGAAGAAACAACATACCATAAGTAAAACAATAATATAATATAAAACTCAGGGGTAAACTACTGTAACCATCTAAGTGATATGCAAATGAGAGATCACTCATACTCAGACAGGAGACTCTCAAGGTTCTGTGTGTGCGAACCCCAAGAAGTCTAATAATAATAATAATAATAATAATTACTAAGGGCTCTTCTAACAGGAACCCAAAGCAAGCAAGTAGAACTATATCACTAAAGGCTCCTAATCAGGGAACCTAAAGCAGGCATGTAAAATATCACCATAGCTCTAATACAAAGACTAAGGTATGCACGTATATATAAATATTTGCCCAAAGTACAGTGTAAACTCTCCCCTCCCATGTAATCTTATGTCTCATGTCCATAACGTCGCATATCTATGATACGCATGATCAAGACCTCCAACTATCACAACGAGTCATACTATATATATATATATATATATATATATATATATATATATATATGTATGTCATGTATCTTGAGTCCTATAATACTATACAAAGTCACCAAGAACATATCCCGAAAGACTCTGTTATATAAAATAGTGTCAAGTGTCCTATGGTCTGTCGTGCTAATCATACAAGAACGTATCAAGATTCACGATAATGACACTCTATCTATGATACTCGACTCCACTGATGGACTTCGACACCTGAATCTCATTCCGACACTAAGTATCGTACAACGGTCCTAGGATGACAGTTATAACTATACAAGTATAAAATAATAACATCTAAAGTATTAAAATAGGTAATGGAATCTGTGATACAATCTGATAAGGTACACTTGCCTGGATCTTGGATGATGGTATGACGAAGTCTAGGTAGCGAGCTTATACGCCAACTTCTCCCGCAGAGGTGGAGTTTGCACTAACACCTCCGAATGCTAAAAAATAAGGCATGAGTCGAGGGTTCTATTTGTGAAGACTATGTTCACGAGAATATTATAAACTATTTTTTGATGTATTTCATACCTCATGTTGCTACTAATAGAATGAGAGCTTCGAGAAATGATGATAGATATCAGGAATATAATGATGTAATATTGAAAGTATTCAATGCTTTCAAAAGCCTTCGGGAAAAATGAAGAAGTGATATCTAAATGACGACGAGCTAAGGGCTTCTTAGTTGTATATATTACTTAACTGTGATGATGATGAAGTGGAGAAGCAAGGGGGTTAAGTAATTAATATGTCCACGTTCACGTCATCTTAATGTAATAATATACGCAAATATTATTACACAAAGCAGCTGATGCTTCATTATTTTTTAGCACATTTAATGATGAGGTAAGATCGATTAGACTATACATAACAGACGAAGAAGTAGAACCAGAAATAAGATATCATTTTTCTTCTTAGTTGAGCGCATATGTAAGGAGCTCAGTAATTTTTTTTTGTATGCACTTACATAATAATTAATGGAACGTTAAACTTAATATCCCTTCTTTGTTATTTAGGTCTATCGTTCAGACACAACACTTGAGAATGAATCTATTATAACTCTAGCCCATGGACCAATTTATGTCGTCAAAATCTGGCCAAGTGTCACCCTCACATTTCCAATTAAGGGTAGTTTGGTAATTGACACAGGTATTTTATTTTTAGGAGGATTGTATTAAATATTGTGCATAAGTAATTAATTATTTGTTGTATTATTTAGTGTTTGTTTAGACATAGTATTTATTTTAGACTTGTGTAGTGGACCTAACCTATTTTATTAGATGCATGAACCCAACATTTGGATGAGTTTAGTTTGAGCCCATGAATTAGGCCCATGGATTTAATTAGTGAAACCATTAGACTAGAACCTTCCCACTTAATTAATTTCTTCATGAGAGACCCCAAGGGGTATTTGGGACATTATACATTGCTTGGAGAGAGGTTTATGACCAGCCATAATTAGGAGGAGAGAGAGTGCTCTCATTTCATTTCTTCTCCAAATTTTTAGATCTACTTTTCCCTCTTCCATTTTCCCTCCATTCCCCCATCAATTCTCCACCAATTCTTCTCAAATATCTTTCTAAATTCATCATTGAGGCCTCTACATCAAGGATCTACAAGCAAGGAGCAAGGAACAAGGAAGAGGAGGCCAAGATCTACAAGGAGAGGAGCTACTTTGCATTTGGAGACTTTTTATTGGGAATCCATCTTCCAATAGGTATATTTCAGTTTTTCCCCTTCTATTAGACTCTAGATATGAGATTTTACCATAAGAAACTAACCCATATGCATAGGCTACCCATAAGATTTGGTTTGGAGTCATTCGGAGACCTACGGTGAAGTTACATGCATTTTTGGTATCAATTTTGGGAGAATTCCGAGATTGGCACATGTTGTATTTGTCAATTGGTCAATTAGACCAAATTGACATATGATTATTTGTTGGTGACTAGTGTCGTGTCCACAATTGGATATGTGTAGGCCATACCTCGTCAATTTGACGAAACGGGTTAATTTTGGGGGTTTTCCTCCGACACGAGGCCTTGTGCATATCGTATTGAGACACGGACACGTAGGCACACTAATTACTATACGTGTTGTTCATAATTTATGTATTGGATGCGTTCGTGTCCTTCGAGATACGTTTGGTTATGTGTTGGGGCTGTATCGCAAGGGTATCATAGAAAAGTGTGATACGGGTGCGATGCACTCCCTGTGTTTGTTGTTTGGCTCTTTTTCCTATACATGCATGTGTATTTATATATGTATATATTAATTAGGTAATATATAGATGTATATGCTAGTGTATTAGAGTTTATGTATATGTGTGGGCCTATATGTATGTATATTGGGTTATATGGTAATATATAGATGTATATATATATCTCTATATATATGTGTTAGATACATATATAGGTCTACCTAGTAGTAAGGGTTGTTTTACATTGATATATGTAGAGAGTTATACTTATTGTGTTTGCACTGATTATCTATATATAGATATGCATACTTTGTGTTGGGTTGTATATGCGTTTATACATATGTGGACAAGTTGGTATATATTGCCAGAGGTTTTGTTTTGTCACTACACATGTAGTAAGGGACTCCACAGCAAGAACTATGCAAACTCAAGGGGATGTAAGTAGCAAGTCTACAGAGGACTCGAGCAGCGAGTACTCGAGGCTTGACAGCCTTGAACAACCAGTGTTCATGCAGCTGGGATTTCACAACAGAGTACCACTGCGTAACCGCTAGGTTCAGCATTTGGCGAAGGGATCAGCAGCAAGATGGGGGCTCGACAGTGTGGAGGTTCCCGTAAAATCAGGCACTGCACAGTGGCTGGACAGTGCGCACAGTTTTGCACTGTGTAGCGAGCACAGTTCCTGAAGTTTCTTCCTGTGCAAGTGCAACAATGTGAAGATCAATCTCGAGTAGTTCAGTATACTAGCAAGCTAGAAGAGCTCCAGGTAGCTGTGCAGTTCGTGCACTGTGTTTTCAGCAAAGAGCTCCAGGTAGCTGTGCAGTTCGTGCACTGTGTTTTCAGCAAAGAGCTTTAGGTACCTGTGCAGTTTTGTATCAACTAGTGTACATCATCGAGTCTACTGTAGTAGAGGATACAGGAGCCTGCAAACGGGTGCAGGGGGAGGTTGCACAGCATTTTCGGTGGACATTGTTGCAGTGCTCAACAAGAAGAGGGCAGCAGTTGAGCTAAGATCAACTGCACAACACCTGTGCAGTGAGCAACTACATAGTGCAGCGGTATACACTTTGTGCACTACAGCTCATGCACAGGATGCTACAGCAAGGAGATCCAAGAGCAAGAAGGCCGTGTATGCACTGCAGCCTCGAGCAAGTACGGTCTCAACAACATAAGTATAGCAGATTGCATCAAGAGGAAGTTTGAAATAGCAGTTTCTTCTGTTTGCACAACAAAGGGAGCCGCGTGTACAGCCTGGCAAGGTCAGCAAGAACAAGGTGCATCAATGCACTAGAGAGGGGCTCGAAGGGGTTTCACAGCAGCATACAAGACTCGGGGAGCCACTGCAAGGGCAGTCCACACTGTATCAGTAGCAAGCTAGGTGTGCAGCAAGGTATCAGTCGAGCTAGGCAACTAAAGTAGCAACTGTAGCCTTGAGACACAGGCAAAAACTGCAGCTAAGTGCAGTCAACCAACAGAGTATGTAGTATCAGCTCTGTACCAGTGCACGCCCAACAACAAGTGAGTTAAGTAGGTTTTAATGTGCACAGAAAGGTTTCAATGTGCACAGTAGAGGTAGTGTGCTCTGAGATGTATCGAGCAGTTCAGCAGTTGCAGCAAGAAGTCTCAACAGTTGTGGATCCATTCACTGTGCAGTTATACGCAGTTTCAGTGTAGTATCAGTGATGATACTTCACTCAGTTTAGTTTCGAGTCTTGTTCTTGAGTTCGATTTAGTTTCAGTTTTAGTTAGTTGAGTGAGGTAATGAGAAGTATAAGTGGGGTTCATTTCAAGTAAGGTTTATGGGCTTGAGTAAGGTTTTGGGTATAGTTGTGTTAGTTGAGGTTTCGATTAGGAAGTCAATGTATCTGTTCCCAGTTTCAATTGAGGTATTGATAGTGTGTAATATCTACATATAGTTTATTGATTATATATATATACTTGATTATATAATTAGTTAAGTATTAGTGTATAGTGTCAGTTTAGCTTAGTTTTTGTTAAGAGTTAGTTATACTTAAATACTTGTATTAGTTGTTAGTAGCTGTTAGCCTATAAATGTATATTATAGGGTAGTTGGTATTGTTACTATACAGATGGTAGTTAGTGGGTAGGTATTTTATTGATATCAATTTTAAGTACTTATTATATATATTGTTATAGTTAGCATATTAGTTTTGAGGTATATATATATATATATATATATATATATATATATATATATATATATATATATATATATATATGTTTATCTTTTAGTTTTAGATTACCTCGGGATACCAAGGTATTTCCAAGGTATTGGGTCGACACCCAAGGTATTGAGTTTGGATATCGAGTTAGGAGCGATACACATTGGTACAGGGCCAAGGTATCATATTTCAACTATTTTGTTATAATATTATAGTATTTGACTCGTATACATATATAGAACCTATTTTTATATTAAGAAAAGTTGCGTATCTTAGGATACGGCTCGTTGAGTGCCTTCTTATATCGTAGCTTAGCTAGTATAGCCTAGTTTCTTAATGTTTTGACTTAGTGGCTAAGCATTAGACTCTTGCAACCTAGATTTTATCGGTTTGACTTAGAAATGTCCTTGTGACCTAGATGTTGACTAGTTTAACTTAATTTTTTTCCAACACCTTGTATTAATACAATATTCCATATATAGGTTTGTGTGACACCAGTTGGGACACAGTTTGACATTCATTGCTTGGACGACAGGCGAGTACATTCTCTGATAGTTTCCATTAATTGCTAATTACTATAATGCAAGAATTTAGAAATATTTTACATGACTCTTAACACATTAGTACACGGACTAGTATACACATGGATCAGTCATAGGATGTTACATATATATTGTTCATTATTTCTCGTTATTAATATTTAACTTAGACAATGTTTCATGTTCAACATTTATGTTTAACTTAGACAATATTTCGTGTTCAATATTTCGGGTTCAAGGTTTATTGTTTACATGGCCTTGAGTATCTTGTATCATAACGTGTCATGGTTGGATCCATTGTACTAGTTGGGGAAAAGGGGAAATGTTAGCTTGGTATGTGATCAAATCCTAGACAATATTTTATGTTAACTTAGACAATGTTTATCCAACGTTAAAGTAGACAATGTTCACCCAAGCCAATCACATATCTATCTAGTATTTCAATCACTTAGCATAGTTACAGTTCTTCACCACATTGTTCATTGTTTACCTATTTTTCCATCATAGTTGATATTATTTATTGTTTCTCGTCTTGTATTATATTCTCTATTTCTGTTTATAGTCATTATCAATTAATTGGAACTGCTATTGGGTTGTACTTCGCTCTATTCCTGACTGGAAAATATTTTTTAGATGAATGGTTAGAGAGGATGTGTCCCACTCACTATGGACTGACAAATGGAGTGTCACCCGAGGATAGTGCCAGAGACTGAGGCCTTTTTTGATTTCTATACCTTGTAGTAGTTATGTCTATTTTAGACATTGGGTTGTATTATTGTTTGAGATCTGGAGTTGTGTTTAGTTGGAGATGGTTATGTGATGTATTGAGACTTATATTTCTTATTCTTTCTATTCCATATCGTGCGTACATCTTCCTTCAGTTTTATATGTGATTGTGTATGATTTGGTATTGAGATGGCATGACAGTACTTTATATACTTTGTGTGAGATATTAGATATAATAGTAGACCAAGACAGCGTTCTACCGCCGATTCTGCAGCGTAGGCTGGACGTACCCACGTACTCGTGCCCCTATACCGGGTGCGGGTCATGACACATTTTTAGTGGTGGCCCATGCAGGTCAGGCTTCGTAATAGTGTGATGTTGTGGTAGTGCAATAACTTAGTTGTACTACTGCGAGCCTGTGATAGGATAGGATATAAGACAATAGGATGAGAGGGATACTCAATCACAACTAGGAAATGATTCCAACATAATTGTATCTTGTCATCTTCATTCTGAATATCGTTTTCCTTAAAAATTTTAGTCCGTCCTTGATGATATCGTATCTTGCTCAATATTAATTTCTTATTTTAAATCTGTCATCAGAATGCCGCCGAAGATGCGTTCCCAGCGCTCAGGCACAATGTCAGCACGATCAGTCACTCCATCACCCTTGAGGACAGCACCCTCAGACGAAGGTCCAGTACCTACATTTAGGAGGTCATCTTCACCAGTCCAGGTGGGCGTATCTGCAGCAGCTTTCGAGGTGCTCCACCTCCAGTACCGAGGACAGGGCAGACAGTTTTCGAGGATTTTCCACCTCCGCCACCTGCAGTGGATCAGACACAGATGTTCGCACTCTTCCAGCAGATGATGGAGGCACAACAACGACAGTCCGAGGTCCTGCGGCAGAGCATGGAGAATGCTCATCGGATTGCGCTCGCAGCAGTTGAGAGAGCTACCGCCCAACCACTGACGGCACCATCTCAGTTTATTCCGCATCAGCCGAGGCTGGGTACTATCATAGACTTTAAGAGGATGGGGCCGAAGGATTTCAGGGGCACAGAAGGGATTATCTATGCGGATGAGTGGATCGAGGACATGAGCGAAACCTGCGGCTGGCGCAGATTCCAGAGATGCTACTTATAGAGGCAGCGGGATGTATGATGTTCGATATTGCTTTGACATGGTTCAGGACAGACCCAAGGATATCAGCGCCGAGAATTACTTGGGAAGTTTTTAAGGAACTGTTCAAAGAGAAGTTCTTCCCGGATGTGGCTCAGAGTACTTTGGAGAGTCAATTTCAGAACCTCGTCCAAGGGGACTTGACGGTGGACGAGTATGCGACGAAGTATTGCCGATTGGGACGATTTGTTGAGGGACAAAATCCTTGAGCCAGAGCTAGGAAGTTCAGGAAGGGACAGAACAATGAGATTAAGTCTCACACTAATGGAGACCGTACCGCTACGTTTGAGGAAATTTTGAGACATGTGCAGCGGGAGGAAGATGATTTGGAGCTTGGCTCCAAGAGGCCGGGGGACACCGGAAGAGCAAGTAGTGGTGCGGGGCCAGCAAAGCGCACCCACTTTCAGCAACCAAGAGTATATCAGCACCAGCAGTACCTTGTGCCAGTTAGGGCACCAGCTCAACAGATATAACAGTTTCAGAAACCAGTGTATCAGGCACCGCAACAGCCTCAAAGGCAGATTCAGCAGACTTTTTCTTGTGCCTATTGTGGAAGGCATGGGCATAATTGGGAGAACTGTCGAAAAAGACTCAGACTATGTTTGTATTGTGGTTCCCCTAACCATCAGGTGAAGGAGTGTTCCAACAACCCGTATGGACCAGATCGCGGTCAAAGGGGTAGAGCTAGGCTACATGTGGTACCGCAGACTAATCAGCACCAACATGGAGAGCCACCCCAGCAGGGTGGGATATTTGTAATGGCAGTCAGAGAGGATGATACTTCAGGTGATCAGTTAGCTAGTTTTGTCCTATTTATTTCCTTTCTATCTGTTATTTGTGTGGTTAGTTATTGCCTTATAAACTGCTTGCGTATTATTGTGTAGTTAGTATATCCTGTCGGAGACTGCAAAAACTATGATGGACAGAGACCATAGTTAGTGATGTGTGTTTTAGTTTAGACTGGGTTGACCTAGAGGGGGTTACGATCATCTTTAATTTTGAGGACAAAATTTTTCTAAGGTGGGTAGGATTGTCACCCTCACATTTCCAATTAAGGGTAGTTTGGTAATTGACACAGGTATTTTATTTTTAGGAGGATTATATTTAATATTGTGCATGAGTAATTAATTATTTGTTGTATTATTTAGTGTTTGATTAGATGTAGTATTTATTTTAGACTTGTGTAGTGGACCTAACCTATTTTATTAGATGCATGAACCCAACATTTGGATGAGTTTAGTTTGAGCCCATGAATTAGGCCCATGGATTAGGAGGTTGTATTTAATTAGTGAAACCATTAGACTAGAACCTTCCTCCTTAATTAATTTCTTCATGAGAGACCCCAAGGGGTATTTGGGATATTATACATTGCTTGGAGAGGGATTTATGACCAGCCATAATTAGGAGGAGAGAGAGTGCTCTTATTTCATTTCTTCTCCAAATTTCTAGATATACTTTTCCCTCTTCTATTTTCCCTCCATTCCCCCATCAATTTTCCACCAATTCTTCTTAAATCTCTTTCTAAATTCATCATTGAGGCCTCTACATCAAGGATCTACAAGCAAGGAGTAAGGAACAAGGAAGAGGAGGCCAAGATCTACAAGGAGAGGAGCTACTTTGCATTTGGAGACTTTTCATTGGGAATCCATCTCCCAATAGGTACATTTCAGTTTTCCCCCTTCTATTAGACTCTAGATATAAGATTTTACCATAAGAAACTAATCCACATTTATAGGCTACCCATAGGATTTGGTTTGGAGTCATTCGGAGACCTATGGTGGAAGCTACATGCATTTTTGGTGCCAATTTTGGGAGAATTCCGAGATTGGCACATGTTATATTTGTCAATTGGTCAATTAGACCAAATTGACATATGATTGTTTGTTGGTGACTAGTGTCGTGTCCACAATTGGATACGTGTAGGCCATACCTCGTCAATTTGACGAAACTGGTTAATTTGGGGGGTTTTCCTCCGACACAGGGCCTTGTGCATATCGCATTGAGACACGGACATGTAGGCACACTAATTACTATACGTATTATTCATAATTTATGTATTGGATGCGTTCGTGTCCTTCGGGATACGTTTGGTTGTGTGTTGGGGCCGTATCGCAAGCGTATCATAGAAAAGTGTGATACGGGTGCGATGCACTCCATGTGTTTATTGTTTGGCTCTTTTTCCTATACATGCATGTGTATTTATATATGTATATGTTAATTAGGTGATATATAGATATATATGCTAGTGTATTAGTGTTTATGTATATGTGTGGGTCTATATGTATGTATATTGGGTTATATGGTGTTATATAGATGTATATATATATCTCTATATATATGTGTTAGATTCATATAAAGGTCTACCTAGTAGTAAGGGTTGTTTTACATTGATATATGTAGAGAGGTATACTTATTGTGTTTGCACTGATTATCTATATATAGCTATGCATACTTTGTGTTGGGTTGTATATGTGTTTATACATATCTGGACAGATTGGTATATATTGCTAGAGGTTTTGTTTTGTCATGGCACATGTAGTAAGGGACTCCACAACAAGAACTGTGCAAACTCAAGGGTATATAAGTAGCAAGTCTACAGAGGACTCGAGCAGCGAGTACTCGAGGCTTGACAGCCTTGAACAACCAGTGTTCATACAGCTAGGATTTCACAATAGAGTACCACTGCGTAACAGCTAGGTTCAGCATTTGGAGAAGGGATCAGCAGCAAGATGGGGGCTCGACAGTGTGGAGGTTCCCGTGAAATCAGGCACTGCACAGTGGCTGGACACTGTGCACAGTTTTGCACTGTGCAGCGAGCACAGTTCCTGAAGTTTCTTCCTATGCAAATGCAACAATGTGAAGATCAATCTCGAGCAGTTCAGTATACTAGCAAGCTAGAAGAGCTCCAGGTAGCTGTGCAGTTCGTGCACTGTGTTTTCAACAAAGATCTCCAGGTAGCTGTGCAGTTCGTGCACTGTGTTTTCAGCAAAGAGCTTTAGGTACCTGTGCAGTTTCGTATCAACTAGTGTACATCATCGAGTCTACTGCAGTAGAGGATACAGGAGCCTGCAAGCTCGTGTAGGGGGAGGTTGCACAGCATTTTGGGTGGACATTGTTGCAGTGCTCAACAAGAAGAGGGCAGCAGTTGAGCTAAGATCAACTGCACAACACCTGTGCAGTGAGCAACTGCATAGTGTAGCAGTATACACTTTGTGCACTACAGCTCATGCACAGGATGCTACATCAAGGAGATCCAAGAGCAAGAAGGCCGTGTATGCACTGCAGCCTCGAGCAAGTATGGTCTCAACAACATAAGTACAGCAGATTGCATCGAGAGGCAGTTTGAAATAGCAGTTTCTTCTGTTTGCACAGCAAAGGGAGCCGCGTTTACAGCCTGGCAAGGTCAGCAAGAACAAGGTGCATCAATGCACTGGAGAGGGGCTCAAAGGGCTTCACAGCAGCATACAAGACTCGAGGAGCCACTGCAAGGGCAGTCCACACTGCATCAGTAGCATGCTAGGTGTGCAGCAAGGTATCAGTCGAGCTAGGCAACTAAAGTAGCAACTGCAGCCTTGAGACACAGGCAAACACTGCAGCTAAGTGCAGTGAACCAACAGAGTATGCAGTATCAGCTCTGTACCAGTGCACGCCCAACAACAAGTGAGTTAAGTAGGTTTCAATGTGCACATCAAGGTTTCAATATGCACAGCAGAGGTAGTGTGCTCTGAGATGTATCGAGCAGTTCAACAGTTGCAGCAAGAAGTCTCAACAGTTGTGGATCCATTCACTGAGTAGTTATGCACAGTTTCAGTGTAGTATCAGTGCTGATACTTCACTCAGTTTAGTTTCGAGTCTTGTTCTTGAGTTCGATTTAGTTTCAATTTTAGTTAGTTGAGTGAGGTATTGAGAAGTATAAGTGGGGTTCATTTCAAGTAAGGTTTATGGGCTTGAGTAAGGTTTTGGGTATAGTTGTGTTAGTTGAGGTTTCGATTAGGAAGTCAATGTATCTGTTCCCAGTTTCAAATTGAGGTATTGCTAGTATGTAGTATCTATATCTAGTTAATTGATTATATATATATATACTTGATTATATAATTAGTTAAGTATTAGTGTGTAGTGTCAGTTTAGCTTAGTTTTTGTTAAGAGTTAGTTATACATAAATACTTGTATTGGTTGTTAGTAGCTGTTAGCCTATAAATATATATTATAGGGTAGTTGGTATTGTTAGTATACAGATGGTAGTTAGTGGGTAGGTATTTCATTGATATCTATTTTAAGTACTTAGTATATATATTGTTATAGTTAGCATATTAGTTTTGAGGTATATATATATATATGTTTATCTTTTAGTTTTAGATTACCTCGGGATACCAAGGTATTTCTAAGGTATTGGGTCGATACCCAAGGTCTTGAGTTTGGGTATCGAGTTAGGAGCGATACGCATTGGTACAAGGCCAAGGTATCATATTTCAACTGTTTTGTTATAATATTATACTTATATAAAACCTATTTTTATATTAAGAAAACTTGCGTATCTTAGGATACGGCTCGTTGAGTGCCTTCTTGTATCGTAGCTTAGCTAGTATAGCCTAGTTTCTTAATGTTTTGACTTAGTGGCTTAGCATTAGACTCTTGCAACCTAGATTTTATCGGTTTGACTTAGAAATAGCCTTGTGACCTAGATTTTGACTAGTTTAACTTAATTTTTTTCCAACACCTTGTATTAATACAATATTCCATATATAGGTTTGTGTGACACCAGTTGGGACACCGTTTGATATTCATTACTTGGACGACAGGCGAGTACATTCTCTGATAGTTTCTATTAATTGCTAATTACTATAATGTAAGAATTTAGAAATATTTTACATGACTCTTAACACATTGGTACACGGACTAGTATACACATGGATTAGTCATGGGATGTTACATATATATTATTCATTATTTCTCATATTCTCAATGTTTAACTTAGACAATATTTCGTGTTCAACATTTATGTTTAACTTAGACAATATTTCGTGTTCAATATTTCGTGTTCAAGGTTTATTGTTTACATGGCCTTGAGTATCTTGTATCACAACGTGTCGTGGTTGGATCCATTATACTAGTTGGGGGAAAGGGGAAATGTATTTGATCAAATCCTAGACAATGTTTCATCTTAACTTAGACAATGTTTATCCAACGTTAAAGTAGACAATGTTCACCCAAGTCGATCACATATCTATCTAGTATTTCAATCACTTAGCATAGTTACAGTTCTTCACCACATTGTTCATTGTTTACCTGTTTTTCCATCATAGTTGATATTATTCATTGTTTCTCATCTTGTATTATATTCTCTATTTTTGTTTATAGTCATTATCAATTAATTGAAACTGCTATTGGGTTGTACTTCACTCTATTCCTGACTAGAAAATATTTTTTAGATGAATGGTTAGAGAGGATGTGTCCCACTCACTATGGACTGACAGATGGAGTGTCACCCGAGGATAGTGCCAGAGACTGAGGCCTTTTTTGATTTCTATACCTTGTAGTAATTATTTCTATTTTAGACATTGGGTTGTATTATTGTTTGAGATCTGGAGTTGTGTTTAGTTGGAGATGGTTATGTGATGTATTGAGACTTATATTTCTTATTCTTTCTATTCCATATCGTGCGTACATCTTCCTTCAGTTTTATATGTGATTGTGTATGATTTGCTATTGAGATGGCATGGCAGTACTTTATACACTTTGTGTGAGATATTAGATAGAATAGTAGACCAAGACAGCGTTCTACCACCGATTCTGCGGCGTAGGCTGGACGTACCCACGTACTCGTGCCCCTATACCGGGTGCGGGTTATGACACCAAGATACTATATGAATGGGTTTAGGTCCAAGTCAACAAATGCCAAGATAAGAGAACTTTCTGGATCTCGATACTACGAAAATAGTTGTTTGTGTATCAAATCTTCGAACTACAAAGCCATCGATCAAGACAATAATTTCTTTGGCATCTTATTAGAGATTATGGAATTGACATATAATTATGTCATGGAGCCTGCTAAGATCATGTTATTCAAGTGTGATTGGTTTGATCTAATATAAGATCAAGGTTGGAAAATTGATAAGTATGGTCTTGTGGATATAAACTACCGGTGTCGATATCAAGGATACGAACCATTTGTCCTATCAAGTCTGGCTCAGCTTATATACTTCACAACATATCCTAGATGGGGAACAACGAGGTCGGACTGGTGGGTAGTATACAAGACTAAAGCTAGAAATACCATCGACGTTGATGAAATAGCTTATCAGAAGGACGACCTACCACTTGTAACAAATATTATAGATGTGGACTCAACGAAAGTTCCTCATTACATGTCTAATAATATAGAAGAGGTAGAATTATTTGAATAGGAATAAGAAGTAGATAAAAGTGAAGATGAGGAGGATCATGAAGAGGAGGACGAGAAAGACGAAGAAGATAAATTTTCAGAAGAGGATTGAAAATAAAATAAAATCCATTTAGACTCGTCACATATATTATATTTTGATTGTAGAATAAAATATCAATTTAGATCACTTGTGACATGTACTAGTTATTCAAAATGCAATTTCATTTACACTTGTGGCCATGTACTATATTTTTCTTCTTCATTATATTTTGTTCATGTTATAGATATATCTGTGTATTTGTTTTCTCATCATATGTTGTTATCATGTATGGTATAACGACGCGGATCGTTCGACCAGTCCTGAGGTAAAGGCTCTAGATGAAGTGCTCCTCCGGTACCAAATTTTGGTTACGGTCCCTCGTCTCCGAGTACTCCAGTGTTTCAGCCACTTACATCTCAGACTGCGTCGACTGTATGTGGTAGTACTCCTAGTATGAGCAGTTCTAGGCCCAAGACTACTCCCCATCCACCTTTCCTTTTGCTGATGGTACCATGGAGACAGAGGAGCAGATGGAGAAGGTCGAGCCGACTCTAACTCCATTTTCGTATCAGATCGATCCTTCATGTGTACCTCCGGATGAGACAAGGATGGAGATTTGGGATGACGGGCCTACAAAGTTAATTAGTTAACATTATATATATATATATATATATATACCTTTTCATGAATTTAATTATCGTTGTATAGATATCGATCCCCGATGATACATAGAGCACTAGGTAGTTTTTGAGGCACAATGGTGGGCCTTGGATCAACTACTCGGATGCTCCGAAAGAGAGAGAGGCATTCTAGTTTGTGCACTTCATGAGAATTGAGCCACCACACTAGACTCAGAAGATCGAGAAGTAGTTTCCTACCGTCGCCTCCAAGTTGATCCGTGATGCTATCAACAATCAGAAGGTTTTTGCTCGCTTCGAACAATTGATCCAAATTTGGATCACGCATGAGCGGTGGACTGCGATGAGGTCTAACTTCGAAGATCCAAGGTACATGGAAAGGTCGGAGAAGGCGAAGGTGGCTAGAAAGAATGTAGGAAAGTGGTGTGGTTGTTCAATTTCCATGACGGGACATTTTTGTCGGCTTGTATGTAATTTATTATATATATATATAATTTTAATCAAAGTAGGATAATTTTTTTAATTTTAATAACAAATACTATATTTTTAACAGGTACAGAGTGGTGAGGACGCCAACATGGTGACCGTCTTCTTGGCCACCCATCGGAACGGCGGGAAGCTCTTCGACGAGAGGGCCACACGGAGCTTTGTAAGTATTACTTGACATTTTATTAATTTTAACATAACTTAGAAAATATGCAAATAAATATCTATGTAGTTAGTAATAAGTACCTTAGACATAAGCAATTATGACGATTGGATAGTAAGAAGTATACATAATTTTCTAGGACAAGTATCTTTGGCTCCATGAGCGGGCGAGTGCTAGTGCACCTACCGAGGGAGAGGCTGGTACTTCTTCGCACACCCCCTCATCTCCATCGATGGGCGAGCTTTGGATGGCCACCTGTGGTGGTCTTCAGAGGGGTACATACTACGATACAGGATCCTACGACACCCTTGTTGCAACGTAGTCCTCCAGGTCCCCTCTATTGGCAGTGTGCATTCCCCATAGCCCTCGCAGGAGTCGACCCAAGTCAAGAAGAGTGTTGACCATCAGATTATGTCTCTATGAGACGAGTTGCTATGGAGGATTATGAAGCAGCCCCAGTCTCAGCCGTAGACGGACGATACGCCACTTACCACACGATTTGATAAGCTTAAGTGTAACATCATTGTAAAACCCCTCGACCAAATTTAGGTCTACTTAGCTTAGATAGAGAGACTAGGGATAGTTTTAAGCCAATTAGAATTAGAACACAGTATTTCTGATTTATTGCACAATATTTATATCACTTAGTGCACCTTACCGTTGCTTCGATATTTGGAGCGCTACACTAGCATTTACCTTCAAACAAATTTCATACACCTTTCCTAGACGTGCCAGCCTTCTATTCTGATCCTTGTGTAACTCGTAAATATCCTCCCTTGTGCTTCATTTTAGTCACATAATATTCATTACAAACGTCCGTTCTTAAATTTAAATAAATCCAACTTTGCATCCTTGTCCGTTCCAATCAAAATTGGAGACGCAACCTCAACCCGTTTTGTTCAACCCGAATATTGACAATATTCTTTTCTGAGTCTACTACGTCCATGATACTTGTGTTCCACCAAAATTTAATCATATGTATTCCCAATTAAATTTAGAATACTATTTATATTAATTTTTAATTAAATTGGTGTAAGGACCCAACTTAACCCAAAACTAGATCCAACACCAAACCAAACTGCCATTCACACCCTTAAGACTCATACTAAATACCACATACCCTTTTCATCCACTACATCACACCAAATATGGTATTTTCCCTCATTAAATCCTAATTTCCACTTTTTATGCAATTTTCTAATTGTTGGGGACTTTTATGCAAAAGTGCAATGAGGTGTCACAATCCTATTGGTCAAGGCACATGAAGAACCAACCCCCTCCCTCTTTGACCGGTCCAACTCTCTCCCTCTCACCCCTTTTTGTTTGTACCCTCTCCTTTATATTGAATCTTGGCCATTAATTCAAAATATAGCATTATCTAGACCACACACACCCTCCTATATATAATCCCTCATCCTCAACCCTTTCCCAATGAGCCAACCCCATCCTAAGGCATACATAGGCCAACCCTAATCCCTAGGCTAGTATCACCATCTTCTCTCTCCTACATGCAAAAATTTCCTCCATTATTTTTATCATCCCCTACATACAAACTACAATACCCAAAACCCTAGACTTCACCCTCACCAACTCCTCTGGCCTCTTCCCCGACTCCACTACCGGACTCGACCCTGACCCTTTGTCACTACCACGTTTCGAAAATAGGGGTATTTTTGACTTGTTATAATATTTAATATTATGGTAGTTACAATTAAGTAATTGCATGATAAGTATATTTAATTTAAATAATTATGTAAGATGTATAATTAAATATATTATTATATATAGTGTTCATTTATGTTTGAGCTGGTAGACATGACCTAGAAGCCACTAGTCGAACACCTGTCTGAATTATGGGATTATGTATTTAATTATTTTATTTAGAATTTAATTTATTGGAGGTTGTAATTAACTACCGTAATTTATTTAATTATTGCGCCCTGCCCTTGCTTCGATAATTGGAGCGCTACCCTAGCTTTTGTCTTTCAATAAATTTTACAACCTTGCTCTAGACATGTCCGCCTTTCATTCTGATATTTTTGCAACTCATAATTATGCTTTCTAGTGCTTCATTTTAGCCGCACAAAAATCGTCGCGGACGTTTATTTAATTCCTAAATAAATTCCAACTTTGTATCGTTGTGCGTTCCAATCAAAATTGGAGGCAATCTTGACATATTTTTTGTGTGACCCAAATTAGGGAATATTCTGTTCTGAGTCTTCTTCACTAATGGTATTGATGACCCGACCTGATTTTGGCCCCATGTCCTCCTAATTAATTTTAGAACACAGCTTGCATTTATTCCTAATTAATTTGAGGATACCATTTTAACTGATTTCCGTAAATACCAATTAAATTCCAGTGCCCTGCTATTTGAGCCCATACCAAACATACATCGCCCCCTGACCCTACAAAACACCAGACACCGAATCGCCCGCCAAATTTTCGTCATTTTATGCGTCTGTGCAAATACCCAAATTTAAGGGGGCTAATTTGCAAATTTGTATTAGGTGTCGACACCCCATTGGTTCAAACAAATGGAGAAGCCCAACATTGACTAGTCAACACCCTCATTCCTACATGAATAATTTTTCCCCTCATGACAAATCTAGGCCATCCATTCAATGGGTGCATCCTAACCCTTCATTCCCACACTACCCTATTTAAAGTCACATCATCCCCTCTTCCCTAGGAAGCCCTAATCCCCAAAAACCTAGGTTTTCCCACCTCCTCACAAGCCCCCACACTCAACCGTAGCTTCTCTTCTCTTCTCTTCTTCATTTTTTATTTTTCTTTTTCCTTCTTTTTCTCTTTTCTTCTTCTTCTTCTTCCTTCTTCTCTATTGTTTTTCAAATTTTTAAAAGGGGGGAACACCCAATCTCCTGTTCACTCCCCACACCCGGCCGAGCCCATCCCCCCGGCGGCCCTCTGTCTGCTCCGGTCGGCCAAGCTCGGCCTGCAGCCCTCGACTCGAGCCCGGAGCCCCGTGCATCTCCCATGTCGAGCCTGCAGTCGACATCCCTCCTCCGTTCGACCGACCTCCTCCCAACTCCCCGCTGCAACTGCTCACCCCGACCCCAGCGGCTTTCTCCGGCGCTGTCACGTCCTCTCCGGCGGCCAGTCGACCTACCCTGCAGACCTGTGCATCCCTCCGGCAACCTCACGGCTCTGGCACCACCCCCTCCTTTTCCCCGTGCATTTCCTTCCATCTCCCCCGACCTCATCTCCCTAGCTCCCCGCTCCGGCGAGCTGCCCCCCGGCCAAGCACCCCGACCCGCTGGCCTGCACCTCTCCTCGCCACCCGCAGCTTCTTCTCCTCCTCCCATCTATCACCACCTCCATCACCATCTATCACCACCTCCATCACCATCTATCACCACCACCATCACCATCTACCACCCCCATCACCATCTATCACCACCACCACCATCTACTATCACCATCCCCCGCCGGCCAGCTCCCCCTCCGGCCGGCCAGCTAGCCCGGCAGCCACTGTGAACTCCTCTCCCCCTTTCCCTCCTTCTTTATATATATATATATATATATATATATATATATATATGTATGTATATAAATACGTATATGTGTATATGTATGCGTATTATATGTGTACGTCTCTACGCGTATGTGTGTATATGTGTACATATACATATATATATCTATAAATGTATAGTGTATTTTCTCTATTTGTATATAGTATACGTACTATTTTGGTATATTATAAACATATATATATATATATATATATGTATGTATTTTGGTATAATTATATATTGATAAAATATATATTAATTTAATACATATTTTGGTATAAATATGTGTACCTATATATATATGTATATTCATACTTTGGTATATACTTATATATACGTAGTATATGTTAGTATTTGTAAATGGTGTATATATATATATATACATATATATACGTAAGTATTTGGTATGTAAATATATATAGTATATATATAAAACTGTATTGATATATATATGTACTTGTAAAACATATTTTGGTATATATAAACAAATGTAGCATAATATATATATTTGGGTATATAAAATGTATATATATATACGTATTTGGTATATGTATTAATTGGTATATATATATTCTGAGTATAAATGTATAATTATATATGTATTCCTACTAGATGACCCTAGTTGACTAGTTCCATGCCGGGCATAGCCCTAAGGCCAGTGTATTTCTATTGTGTGTTAGTGTAGCATTTGATACAAGTGTTATATTGTGATATGTCTATAGGACTGTTGGTTCATCCAGGCGATACTCTGGAACAGTACATCAGTATTCACCAGCTAAGGACCCAAGGCAAGTACATTCTCTGATAATTTCCAATTGTTGATAATTTCTATAAGTTCAATAATCTAGAAATGTTACATCTGAATCTTTGACACTGTGCTACATGGACTAGTATATAGCTTGGATCTGCAGTCATGAGATGTTATATTGATTATCGTATTGACATTGTACACGACATATATATTAGATATCGTACATGATAGATTGGACTTGCTCGTGTATTGTGGCGTGTCATGGTTGGATCCACAGTACTTGTTGGGGGCGGGGAAGTAGTTTGTAAGAAATATGATCCTAACCTTTTATTACATTATAGAACAATGTAAGTGTTAATCATGCTCTTCACATATGATTAGCCAGGCCCTATAGCTCTCGTACATGTTCCCAAGCCGATCAAATTTTGAAACTACTATTTCAAACACTTAGAATAGATTACAGTACTTTATTTAGATCATATACTACATCACCTGTATGTGATCCTGTACCTTGTTCTCTCTATTTCATATATGCACTGACTGTATCATATTGCCTATTTTGCATGTCTCTTTACATTGCCTGTCTCTTTATTTTGCCATTGTATTTTTTTACTGTCTTCTCAGTATCTAGCATCATCTATTTATTACTTTATAGTCCTTATCAATTAAATGGAACTGTTATTTAAGATTTGTACTTTGCTCCTTCCTGACTGGAAATATTTTTCCAGACTATGCCTTAGAGGACCGGTGTCCGACACTTTATGGACCATATGGTGAGTAGCTGCAACTTGGGCTTGATAGTTTAGTTGTGATTCTGGTAGGTCTAGCCGGAATCACTAGTTTTTCTAGTTAGTTCTTTTAGTAGACTATTTGGTGCCGGATTTGTCTCCGGCATACTTGTTGAGACATGGATATTGTTGAGTTAGTTTATTACATTTAGACTTGTGTTGTATTTAATTTTATTTGTTTGATATCTTACCGTGCTGTAGTCATGTGATTGAGTATGTGTTCGTATTATTTTGTGTCATCCGTGCCTCCTTATGGAGATCGGATGCTTGTGTGAGATTGGCTAGATAGTATCATGACCTTGACAGCGTTCTACCGCCGATGCTGCGGCGTAGGCTGGACGTACCCGCGTACTCGTGCCCCAATTTCGGGTGTGGGTCGTGACACGCTTTCACAGTCTCCTCCTCCCATCTCTGTCATCCCCGACCGTCCCCGCCGGAGCTCACAACTCGACGACTTCCTCAGCAACTCCTCCGCCTGAGCACTCCCACCTCGTCATCACCATCACCGCCGGCCTACTCCGCCTGGGCATGACCGCCTCTCCCCTTCGACACCGCCTGAACGCCACCACCCGCCTGAGCCTCCATCGGCGCTGGAACACCATCATCATCATTATCATTATCATCACCACCCTCACCGGTGCAACCGCAGTACCCTATCGACCTCTCTTCGCACCCATCAACGACAACCTCTGGCCTTCCGTCGAGCTTTCGAACCCCGATGCCAGTGCCAGAGCCAGCCCTTCACGGTGACTGCTATAATTGCTGTTATTCTCCCCGACGGCGGTGCCAGCAGACCCCGCTGCTCCGGGTGCGAGCACCTCTTTCGTCGACGGACCATGCCAGATACTTTTCCTTCGGCGCAGCAGCCCGGGTGAACTCCAATGAACTGCTGCTACCACCAACTCCAACTGTGACCAGTCCGGTCTGTAGTGCAGGGTCGCAGTGCACCTTGAGCTGCTGACATTCGTCACATTCCGCCCATGTTGACTTGGGTCCAAACTCGACGCATCTCCATTCACCATCCTATCCCAGGCCGCTGTACGACAGTGCAATACTCTAGTCGCGTGCGAAGGTGAGCCCTTGCTCCGTGGGGGACCATTGCCACCGGTAAAGAAGGAATATGCAGTAGAAATACATAAGAAAAAAGTGAAGGAGAGAAGAAGCCGAGAAGAAGAAGTAGCACTGCTACTACACGGGAAGAGAAATGCCAACACCTTAGCCTATCACTTGTATAGATTTTATGTGGGCTATAGCACCATTAGCAGGGTTAGCCCTGACTGGACCTTGGCTTCCGCAATCTTAGAACACCTTGGACAAACCTCAGGATCGCTGGACCGTTTAGACGAGACTTTGGGAGCAGGTTATTGGCACTCGCAGCTTGAGGACCCAGGCAAGTATACCTTGCCTTGTTGTACTGTTTAAATTCAGCTATTATTAGTTGCATATTTTATTTAATATTATATAACTGTACGCGTCCGAGAAAGACTCGGGTGCAGTCAACGAAGACGTTAACGTTAGGGCTTATGTCTGACCTAGTGTCTAGTGGACCCACCTAAAGTTGTGGAGTTATTAATATGACTCCCCAGGCCTTGACACGTATCATTGCACGTCACAGAGTGAGTTCATGTAGGGACGCGTTCTTCATGCTTGACTGGCCATCGGTGTGAGCAGCACGTGTGACGGTATTTAGCTTAGTGGTATATTTCTTTAGTGACTTACAATATAGTATAAGATATCCACGTCGTATTCGTGACTTGTACATTGGCATTGGGCGGGGAGGACGACTAGTAGGCGTATGGGACACCCACTTTCTTTATTCAGATTCCACGTTCGACGGAACAATATGGATATTATACTATTCAGATTCCACGTTCTACGGAGCAATATGGACGTTATACTATTCAGATTCTACGTTCTACGGAGAGAGATGGACGTTATACTATGCAGATTCCACGTTCTCTGGAACGATGGATGTTACATGTACAGATACTACGTTCTTCGGAGTTGGACGTTATTATATTTCAGAGTGCCCTTATTATGGGGGCATATGTGGCATATACTAGCCAGTCACGATGATTGGTGAATTACGTCAGTATATGTCAAGCCTACACTTTCTATACGTACTAAGTTGTCCTCAAATTGTATTTCACTTAGCTGGTTAGTTCACCCTCGAGTTTTCATAATATTTACTTTATGGCATGTATTTTTGTATCTTGTTACGTCCCTCTGAGGACCTGGTTCCCTTCCAGGTTATTTTTATGATTTGCAGGATGCTTGATCTAGGGGAGTATGGACATCGTTGCAGGTATCTTTACATTTTCAGCTATTACAGTCATGTACTACTTTCCATTTTTGATTCTGCTTTTATAGCCTAGTGTTTATAGACCTACGTTATTCTTTTAGTCTATTCGAACGGATGTATTATTGGGCTGCTGACTGATGATGCATATCGTTCTTTCTTGAGATTATTTACCATGGATTGAGATTTAGTTTTAGTTGTTGTATGTTAGAAATAGATTATTAATTGGATCACTTGACCATGGACATTGTAACTACGCTTCGTCGGGTCCATTAAATTGGAAAGCCCTACGGAGTCGTACCAGCTGGCCATTGCCACGTGTCTGGTCCCACATATTTTAGGACTGGGGCATGACATGGTTTTATTGGTGGCCCATGCAGGTCAGAGCATATCGTTTCGGTTACGTTACTATACTCGAACGAGCCTGCAACTTAGGATTAATGGTGAATAAGATCTCAATCTATAACTGATTTTAAAAACTTTTCTTGTATTCGATTGTCGCCCTTGGACTTCATTACTGTATTCGTTCAATTACCGTCGACATCTTTATTATTGTTTCTCATCTTTCTTATTTCGGAAAGATGGATGCTCGCGCACGATAATTTTCTCCAGGAGCAAATCCTCGTCAAGATGAAGATGGCATATTTGATAGGATGTTTGTGTAGATGGTTAACCATGGTAGAGAAGGTTGATAAGTTCTTTCTTGTTGCTAGAGCTAGTATAGACTGTTGACATAAGAAATAGGCATAGAAGTAGAGACTTAAAACTAGACCCTACCCTTACTTAAGGTAGCCGTGATTTGTAAGTATTAGAAGCTAGAAGGGTTGTTTGATTTTAAGGCTCTAGAATAATTGGGAGAAGACATAGCTAGAAACTAGGGTTAGTTATAGCCCCATGATAATGATACAAGGAAGTAGTTGTAGTCTTATGGTAGTGATACAAGGAACGACAATAAAAACTTGACAAGACATAATTTTAGACTCACATCTAGAAGAAGATCATCAGATACTAATAAAAATAGGGTACGAAAGAGCACCTTAGATAGCAAACCATAGTGGTTAATCCCTAGTTGTCTTGTGACTTACAATATCAGACCTAGAAATTCTTCCACCCTTTAGATAATAATGATTACGACTAAGCTAAAACAGATAGGTAGATTGCTGGACATAGATTGCTAGACCCAACATTCGGATGATGAGATAACTCGAGTACTACGAGGTAGCTTCCAAATTAGATTAGATGTACTAGACTTATTTCGGTTGTCAGTATCTATTAGGCTCGTGGTTTCACCTTTGAAATCTTGAGTAGATGAGCTAGTATCTGGAATAGAGCTATTAGACTGAAGGATTAGAGTATCGACAGATGTTATAGCCTTGAGTTGGATATCGTGAACTACCTATAATGGATGGCCAGTTATAAATAATATGGTACCGATATAGTTTGGATGAAGGGTACGCATGGAGTAAACTAGGAGAAACCGCATGTTCAAGGTAAAAAGGTAGAGTGGCAACAAGATGAGATTCGCGACAAGTACCTGACCTCGAGTTTCTTTTAAAATTTAGAAAAGAACCTGAACTGGAGACAAAGACGTAGGCTCGAGGTGATGACAGACTTTGAGATTTAGCTACAGTACCATCCGAGAAAGGCCAACATGGTACCTGACGCATTAAGCAGGAGGCCCATGGCATTCTTTTTGACTACCCGTCAACACCTGTTGAGAGATCTAGAGCATTTGGGTATAGAGGTCATTATGCCCGGAGCAGACGGCTAGTTGTCGAGTTTTCAGGTAAAATCAACATTCATTGAGAGGATCAAGGCTGCCTTGCCAACAGATGCCAGATTTTAGAGACTTTGACAGAGGACAGAGGCCAGGATGCAGACAGGATTACACATACACGAGGATGAAACTTTGAGATATGGAGATCGTCTCTATGTTCCGAACAGAGAATTTTGTCAGGAGCTGATGTCGGAGGCGCACAGTTCAACATACTCTATTCATCCAGGAGGCACAGGATATACAGAGGTTTGAGGCAGTACTATGGGTGGCATAGAATAAAGATGGAGATAGCCTTCTTTGTAGTGAAGTGCCTAGTGTGTCAGCAGGTCGGGGCTGAGCATCAGAGGTCCACAGGTTTACTTAATCCACTCACGATACCTGAGTAAACATGGGAGCACATTACTATGGACTTCGTTACGGGCTTTTCGAGGAGTCCCATTGGTTGCAATGCGGTATGGGTGATCGTGGATCGACCTACAAAGTCCGCTCACTCTTTACCTTTCAGAGTTAGACAGTCTACAGAGGTCTTATTTTAAGGAACGAAATACAGGTTTAGATCACACACTGACTCATTGGTCAATCGGTAGATGATTACCACTAGACTCTTAGATTATATATTGACACATAAGTATGGGGTATAAATGGAAAATAGGAGTCTGACAGGAATGGTAGCTGAATATTGTGGATTATACATAAACTGCTTAGGGATAGAGATTTAGACTTTTTGATTAATAGGACATAAGCTTGTTGAACCTAATCCTTAGTAGTAGGTGGTTATATGGAAACATGTTTTCAAATTACCCTAGCCGGTGGATTTTTTTCAGATTTTAGGATTAGTGTTCTTATTTTTATTGTTTATATTTTATTCTAGGGTATTTAGAAGGATTGAATAGATATTTATTACATGATTTCTATATATTCTTAGTACTAGGTATTGAGTAGAGACTTATGTGGTATTTTATTACATATATTTCTCCTAAAAATTGTTCGAGTTGAGCTTCTAGACTAGGTATAACTGAACGATTAGACTTGTCGCTGCTAGGACTGATTATAAGAAGTTAGGTTGCATGATTTTATTATGGATACTATAGGATGATGACGTTATACGTAGGAAAGAATACTGATATATTAACTGTCCTAGGGTTAGGACAGTATTTGAAGTGCGGGTCAAACCGACATCAGGCTCAGGAGTATTCCCAGTATGTCAATAGATCCCAACAGATAGTGCAAGGCCAACTCCACCGGTCCTAGGTATGTTCGTAGCATTGCTTGATAATTTATAGTCTATTATGTGTTTGTTTTAATTTTGAGGACGCAATTCTTATAAGTTGGGTAGATTATAAAATTCCTCGACCAAATGTAGGTCTACGTAGCTTAGATAGAGAGACTAGGGATAGTTTGAAGTCAATTAGAATTAGAACACAATATTTCTGATTTATTGTGCAATATTTGTATCACTTACTGCACCTTACCGTTGCTTCGATATTTGGAGCGCTACACTAGCATTTACCTTCAAACAAATTTCACACACCTTTCCTAGACGTGCCAGCCTTCCATTCTGATCCTTGTGTAACTCGTAAATACCCTCCTTTATGCTTCATTTTAGTCGCACAATATTCGTTACAAACGTTGTAAAACCCCTACTCCTAGAAAACCGTATTAATCCCTTTTTTGTTAATAATTGAAATATAGTAATTAATGGCTAATTAGGAGAAATAGATTTTTATTTATTTTTTTATTTTAGGTGTTCGTGCACTTAGAGAATTTATTGAGCCATTATAAATTTTTCTGAATTTATTTCATGTAGGAGACCCTTTGGACAATTGCTAGCTTAATGGTATGCGTTAATACAAATTCTAGATTTTTCTATGTGTATATATATATATATATATATATATATATATATATATATATATATATATATATAAAGAAACAGCGAGAAAAAGAAATGGAAAAAAAAGAACAGAAAGGAAAAACAAAAACAAAAATTAGAATTCCCTTAAGGGATCCTTAAAACTACCCAAACCCTAATCCGCAACCCATCCTAACCCGCTACCCATGAGCCAAGCCCACCCGCTGGACTAGAACCACAGCAGCGCCCAACCCGCGCCCATACGCAAGACCCCCCCGCCGCTCGATCTCTCACATATATATAAGTACCATATCATTCGTCTCGACCAAAACCCTAACCCTAGATCAATCCTTTCATCTCCTCCTTCCCCTCGACCACGCAGCCAGCGAGACCGCCGAGCCACCGCGCCCAGCCAAGCCAGAGCCGCTCGTACGACGACCGCGACCCACACAATACCGCAAACTGCAGGATTCAGCAGCAACTAACCTGTGTTCCAGCATCATTTCCCGTCACCTCGCTAAACCAAACTCGATCCCGTCTTCACTGGTACGTTCACCACTTAACCCTCTTCAATACCTGTATGATAGTTGACCTCGAACAGCACGTAACCCTAGGCGAGAACAATGTCAAAGTTGGTAGAAAAAGACCACTTTTTGGGTATCGCAGAAAACTGCGGTGATCACCTATGTTCCCGGATTCGTATCTCCCACCATAGAGATCCGAATTCGATTTTTCTTTTTGGTATGCGGAGACCACTTGACCTAGTTTAATTTCTGTTAATTATATTAATTTATTAACTGCTTTATATAGAATTAAATTTGTTGGAAAACCCCAAAAATCTACTTTTCTAGATTTTTAGAAGTTGTGATACAGAGCGCGCCTTGCCAAACGGGACCGCCCCGTCGTGTACCAAGTGTACCAAAAGGTGCACGCAGCGTACCCGGACGTGTGAGAGTTCACGAAAACGAATTTGGATGCGTGTGCGCCTCGAAATCAACACATATCCATGGACAATCTCCATGTCGTAACTTTTATAAAAGCCCTGCGCATTTAGTGCATGCTCATCGGAATACGACGAAACTTGTGCCATTGGACTCGTGGTAGCGCGATGGTCCTGTGACCCAAGTTTCACGCAATTCAGAGACAGTTGAACAAGTCGCGGGCCCCACGGTTGACTTTTTGGGCGAAATTATGTTCGGCTCACCGAAATCCAAATTTGGACATACCGTTGAGTTCGTACCAACATTTAGAGTTTGTTTGACCTATAATTTGTCCCATTTAGAGACCTTTATCCCTGACATGCTTTTTGATGCAAAGTGGCCCATATTTGGAACCCGCTTTGACCCAAAATTACCGTTTTGCCCCTGTGTCCAAATTGGACGAAAGGGGAGTAGTTTTTAGCTATTTTTCTTATTCTGGGAACATTGATGATATTTATTTTAGTATCCGGAGACGTTCATTCTAAGACTATAGTTTCTGACTCTTGGTGTTTGACATCTGGACATTATACTCTGTAGCTATTGCTAGGCAAGTATATCTTGCCTTTGTTGTACTGTTTAAATTCAGTTATATTATTATTTGCATATTTATTTATTTTAGATTATATAACTGTGCACGTCCGAGAGAGACTCGGGTGCAGTCAACGAATACGTTGACGTTAGGACTTGTGTCTGACCTAGTGTCTAGTAGACCCACCTAAAGTTATGGAGTTATTGGTATGACCCCCAAGCCTTGACATATTTTTTACACGTGTTGTAAGTCTCATGTAAGGCACGGACTTGCGTACGTGGTTGGCCACCTGTACGTGTAGGCATACGACGGATAGGGAATAACTGCTATTAGCAATGCATGTTAGAAGACTTAGCAGTTATTAGTAGGCGAAGTATAGACTAGCGTGGTACGATGGTCCAATCCTTGTCCTTGTTTAGTTGTAAGGTTGGGCTATTGTTCTAATGATAGACTATGAGCCAAAGTTATGATGTCGCAGCGTAGGAGCTAAGGTGTGTTGTGGATACAACATGCTTAGATCATTGGGCAGGAAGGATAACTAGTAGGCGTATGGGACACCCACTTCCTTTATTCAGATTCCCCGTTCGACGGAATGGTATGGACGTTATATTATGCAGATTCCCCATTCTTCGGAGCGGTATGGACGTTATATTATGCAGATTCCCCATTCTTCGGAGCGGTATGGACGTTATTATATTACAGTACCCAGGTATGGGGGCATATGTGGCATATACTAGCCAGTTGTCACGATTGGTGAATTACGTCAGCATATGTCTAGCCTACACATTCTCATACACTCAAAGTTGTCCTCAAGTTGCATTTCACTTAGCTGGTTAGGTCACCCTTGAGTTTTTATAGTATTTACTTTATGGCATGCTTTTATGTATCTTGTTATGTCCCTCTGAGGAACTGGTCCCTTTCCAGGTGTATTGTTCATGAGCATTTGCAGGAGCGCAGATCCGGACTAGCTACTTATATTGCGAGAGGTCTTCTCTTCGAGCCTCGTGATTACTAGAGGTTGTATTTATATTATATTTATCTTGTTTATTCTTCATTCTAGTTCGGCAGTGGATTTGATTCCATCCGACTGTCATCTTTAGATACTTTATATTGAGATCTAGTTTCATAGATATTGGTTATTCGCTATATTTGATTTCCTGTGGATGTGTCACTACCCCATTTCCAGAGCCGGATATTTTTTTTAATTTTAATTTGGGTTAATTGTGTATTATTTATAATAATTTTATTTATATTTAATTGATGGTTGTATTATTTTTTTATTAATTGTTTTAAGATTTTGGCTAGCCTGGACCCATGTCAGACCCTAGTGGACCCATGTCCGACCCAACCAACACCCTTGTGAGACCTATTTTTGGACTTAGAATATTTATTATATTTTTAGTAGGTTAGTTGGAGAGATTAGGAGTTAGTTTGAGTGCTTTTGGAACCCCAAAACTAAAACCCAAGTTAGGAGAGGACATTTTGGTCATTTGGACACTATGTAACCTATTTCCATGTAGTGGTCGGCCTATTCCAGACCCATTACCGAAATCACAGCAGTACCCCCCCTATTTCTTCACTACTTCTTCTTCTTCTTCTTCTTCTTCTTCTTCTTCTTCTTCTTCTTCTCCATTCTTCATTTCTTCTTCTTTCCTTCTTCCAACTTTAAGTAAGTGCTCCATTTCTTCTCTTTCTTCTTCTATTCTCCATGGATGTGAACCCTAACCTTACATTTTCCCCTAACCTAGGTGGATAGAGCTTAGATTGGGTGTTGGAGCTTGGATTGGAAGCTTGGAAGCTTGGTGTGGTGGATTTGGAGAGTTTTGGAGACTTTGGCTTGGGATTCCAACTCCCAAGAGGTAAATCCCGATTTCTCCCCTTCTAATTACTCTTATATAGTATAATTAGTAGTTTAGAACCTTCCTTGACCTTAAGGCTACCCGTGGGAGGAAGTTGGAACTAGTTTGGTTGTGTTTGGAGACTTTAACATTAGATTTTGTGTCAATTTTGGGTGAAATCCGAGATTGGCCCAATTTTAGATGATGCCCTAGGTTAGAAAGACCTAGGTAGACATGCTCGGGTGTCTTGAGGGTTAGTACGTGTCTCCGTTCAGACACGTGAAGTCGTGTCGCGAAGAAATGGGCGTTTTGGGCATTTTTGGGGTTTTCGTCGTCGCCGGTTCTATGTGCATGTGCGTTTTTGCCACGGACCTAGAATCAACGAGTTAGCATTTTTTCAAGGATCTAGACATCGATTAGAACCCGTGGGTAAATTTTGGGCCAATTTCGAGTTGGTTTGGTGTGCGTTTCAGGAGGTTTTGCGAACCGCACATCACGTATTCGTTGAAATGACCGAACGGCCATTTTGACTTGGTTTCTTAGTTTTGGGCTTGTGCGCACGTTTGGTTAGCTTCGGAAAGTGTGTGCTAGAGTTCTCGAGTATTTTATATATATAAATGTGTTTGTGCGTGTAGGGGTCGTTGGGCGTGCGTTGGTGGGGTGTTGTGTGTTGTGTTGTGTATTGTGTGTGTTGTGTTTATATAGGTATATGTATGTGTATATATATATATATATGTGTGTGTGTGTTTCTATATATATATATATATTTGTGTGTGTGTATATATATATATATATATATATACATATATATATATATATACATATATATATATATATACATATATATATATATATATATGTGTGTGTGTGTGTGTAGTTGTGTGTGTTAGTGTGTGTGAGAGTGTGTGTGAGGGTGTGTGAGAGAGTGAGTGTGTGTTTGTGAGCGTGTGTGTGTGTTTGTGGTTATATATATATATATATATATATAGGTATATTTATATATGTATGAGTGTGTGTGTGTTTCTATATATATATAAATGTGTGTATGTGTATATATATATATGTTTATGTGAGTGTATGTTAGTGAGTGTTTGTGTGAGAGTGTGTTTATATATATGTATGAGTGTGTGTATATATATATATATATATATATATATATATATATATATATATATATATATATATATATATATATATATATATGAGTGTGTGTGTATATATATATGTATAGTAGTGTGCGTATATACATATATATGTGTTTGTGTGTTTATATATATATGTAAGTTTGTGTGCGTGCGTGTATATGTTGTGTGTGCTTGTGTGTCTGTGTGTGTGTGTGTGTGGTGTGCCGAGGGAGAGAGGTTGATAGAGTGGGCGAGCCGCAGTAGCAGCTAGCCCAGCTGCAGGTGCCGCGCAGCGCCGTGGCAGCTGCAGCTGCTGGCGCAGCACACCGTTGCAGGCGGCAGCGCACAGCGGCAGCAGCGGCAGCAGCAGCTGCAGCAGCAGCTTCGAGCAGCAGCAGCGCGAGCGCGTTTCAGCCGTGCGCGCGCGCGAGCTTGTTTATCCCTCCCCCCTTTTTTTATATGTGTATGAGTGTATATATATATAAAGATGTATATATGTATATATAGATAGATAGATACATAGATATTAGTATAGATATATATATGATATGTGAGATGGATATATATATGATATGTGAGATTGATATATATATGTATATGTGTATGTGTGATATATATATAGGTAAATAGATATATATGTATATGTGTTTATATATATATATTTTGCCTAGATATATAGCAGCACACCGCGGCAGCAGCAGCATCAGCAGCAGGCGCAGCACGCCGCGGCAGCAGCAGCAACAGCAGCAGCAGCTGCAGGCGCAGCAGCGCGCCGCGGCAGAGCGGCAGCGCTCTGCGGCAGCAGCGGCAGCGCGAGCGCGTTTCAGCTGTGCGCGCGCGCGCGAGCTTGTTTATCCCTCCCTCTTTTTTATATGTTTATGAGTGTGTATATATATATATAGATGTATATATGTATATATAGATAGATAGATACATAGATATTAGTATAGATATATATATGATATGTGAGATTGATATATATATGTATATGTGTATGTGTGATATATATATAGGTAAGTAGATATATATGCATATGTGTTTATATATATATATTTTGCCTAGATATATAGCTAGGTATATGTATATATAGATAGTTATCTAGTTAGCTAGTGGGAAGTAAGGTAGGTAGGTATCTCAATACCTTGAGATACCAAGGTATTGAGATAAGTTGGGTATCGGGAATGAGGTAGCTGCCTATACACTAGGTTATATATATATATATCTATATAGTTAGATATATGTTATATATATATATTAGTATATGGTAATATATATATATATATATATATATATATATATATATATATATATATATATATATATATATATATATATATATAAATAGCTAGATAGTTAGAGGGTAAGGTATCCGGGTAAGGTATCTCAATACCTTGAGATACCAAGGTATTGAGGTAAGATTGGGTATCGAAAATGAGATATTTGTCTATGCACTAGGTTGTATATATATATATATATCTATATAGTTAGATATATGTTATATATATATATATTAGTATATGGTAGTATATATTATATATAGTTAGTTAGTTAGCTAGTGTTAGTGAGAGGGTTATGTGAGTATCTCAATACCTTGAGATACTCAAGGTATTGGGCATCGGGGCAAGATATTGGATTTTAGCCTAGGATTGAGGTTAGACTTGCTTTTATATATATAGTTATATATATTTATGCGTGCTAGTATATATTATATAGGGTATAGACGGGGCGAATAGCTTAGGTCGAGGTATCGGATACCGAGGGTATCCCGGTATCTCAAGGAGGCGAGTTTGGTTTATTAGCTTAATAACCTAGTTTTGACCTAGAATTTCAGGAGCACCCTAGTTTGACCTAGAGTTGACCTTAGTTGACCCGGTTGACCGCCAAAGTCAACTTTTGACCTAGATTTGACCCAGGGTTGATTTTTTGGACCCCGAGTTGACTTTTGACCCAGATTTCACCGGTTTGATCCGTTTGACCTAGAACGAGCCTAGAAGCCTATTTTTAGTTATTTTATATCTGTTTAACTCATTAGAACCATGTTTAACCTTGCTTTTTTGCAATAGGTCCTTGCGATACCAGTTCGGATCGCCAGTTGCTCAGGACGTCAGGCGAGTACATTCTCTAAAAGTTTCTATTATCTAATGATTATTATGATTCAGCTTCTAGTATAGTATCATCTGATTTTTTGGCACGACACGGACTGGTATTTCTGGATTCATTTACTTGCGACACGTATATTTTATGTTTCTGGCCTCTATTCTGGAATCACTACTGGCATCACCTACAGGCATCACTACATGCATCACTCATATTTCTGGCTGGACTCATACTTGATTTATGTGTCGGGTCTTGGATTCACTTGTATTAGTCGGGACGGGGAAATACTCGAGTAGAGATGTAAACATTCCCAACTGGAATTATTGGAATCACCCCCTCTGGTCTAATCTGGAATGATAGCAGCCGCGCACCCAGTGCACGGTGAGCCGTACTTACCCCTAGCCATTTACATGTCGAAACAGGTATTTCAAAGACACGAGTTTATTCTTTCTAGTCTGGACTCTCTTGCATTTCTTGTTGGTCTCACTTACATGCTTTTGGACTTGACTCTCTACATATATTTCATGCTGGACTCACTACACGTTCTTGTGCACAGACTTGATCTTAGTTTAGATTTCTTGTATCTTGCAGTCATTACTATCTTGCTTCTGATATTCATGCATCTTTACCTTTATGCACCAGTGGCATATATATATTTCTTGTTTATACTATATTTTATTCTCCTTGCTACTTGCTACAACTGTTTTATAGTTTTTATTATTTAACTGAAACTGCTGTTAGAGGTGTACTTGCTCCAGTCCTGACTGGACATATTTTTTCTAGAGTATCCGGAGGATTGGTGTCCGACGTTTTATGGACCTGAGCCTGTCGATGGTGCAGACAGGGACCCTCTAGTTTAGAAGTAATTTTCGGGTTGGTAGCCGGGATCACTAGGACCTTGTTATTATTTTTATTAGCTTTTAGCACCGGATTTGTCTCCGATTTTGGATTGAGACCTTGTATTATATTTGATTCAGGATGTTGTATTATTATTATTATTTGTTGTGGTTGTTTTAGTAGCAGTTGTTTAGACTTTGTAGTTGTTAGACTTCTGTGTTATCTTATCGTGCTTAGATTCGTGATTGAGTACTTGTGTTTATCATTATGATTTTGCTCCTCCGTTTGGAGTTGAGATCTTGACAGGTTTATATATTGATTGCGTGAGATTGTTAGCTAGATAGTAGACCTAGACAGTGTTCTACCGCCGATGCTGCGGTGTAGGCTGGACGTACCCACGATTCATGCCTAATTTTTCGGGTGCGGGTCATGACACGTTTTTGGTGGCGGCCCCATGTAGGTCTCGATTCGCAATTAGTACGATATCGTGGTAGTACAACGATTTAGTTGTACTGCTGCGAGCCTGCTCTAGGATATAGGATCTAGGATGAGAGTGTGCTCAATCACGACTAGGAATAATACAAATCTAATTATTCTGAAATTGTTTTCTTTTGAAATATTATCGTCCTTCTTTGATGATATCGTATCTTACGCCGTATTGACTTCTTTTAATATGTGTTCAAGATGCCTCCGAAGATACGATCCCATCGTACTGTTCCAGCAGTTGCCACCGAGAGGTTTGCTACCTCTCGTCCAGCTCGTATTCAGGCAGCTGCTACCGCTCTACTCACCACTCCTGCGGTCGAGGGAGCATCTGCTTCTCTCGGGGATCCTCCTCCACTTGTCGATCCGAGGACTACCCCAGTCGTTCCGGTGGTTCCTCCACCACTTCCTGCACCAGTAGATGCCGCGTAGTTGTTTGCGTTCTTCAGGAAGATGATGGACACGCAGCACCGTCAGGTGGATGTGATGAGGTTGGGCATTGAGAACGCCCACCAGGTGGCCATGACGACAGTAGTCAGAGTGGCTCAGATCCAGCCATAGGCTGATCAGATTCAGCACCCGAGGCCGGGCAGCATCTTTGCTTTCAGAGGATGCGGCCCAAGGAGTTTTGGGGTACAGAAGGGATTCTCTCGGGGATCCTCCTCGACCTTGCTTTGACGTGGTATCACACTGATACGAGGATTGCGGTGCCAGGGCTTACTTGGAAGGCTTTTAAGAGGCTTTTTAAGGATAAGTTTTTCCCAGATGTGGCGCTCAGTGCTTTGGAGAGCCAGTTCGAGGCACTCGTCCAGGGGAGCATGCTAGTAGACGAGTACACAGCAGAGTTCTGCCGTCTGGGCAGATTTGTGGAGGGCTTGAGTGAGACAGCAAAGGCGAGGAAGTTTTGCAAGGACTTGGTCATGGCAGTCAAGTCTTTGACTAGGAGCGATCGCGAGGCAACTTTCGAGCAGATAGTAGGAGATGCTCAGAGAGCAGAGGATGACTTGGAGCTCAAGTCCAAAAGAGGCAGGGATGATTCAGGCAGTGTGAGTGGTAGTACGAGACCGGCTAAGCGTCTCTATGTGTAGAAGGCAGCGCAGCAGGGTCAGGATCAGAGGGTGCCCACTTGTGCCTACTGCAGGAAGGCAGGACACACTTGGGATATTTGTTGGAGGAGGCTGAAGGTGTGTTTGTTTTGTGGATCCGCTGCTCACCAGATGCGAGATTGCCCCACTGCACCTCCATTGGGTGGAGCACAGGATCGAAGAGTTGGAGCTAGGCCACCTGTGGCACAACATCATGTCTCGCACCAGCAGAGGGATATACCCCAGCAGGGCATGGCTTATGCTTTGACGGTCGAGGAGGCCGATGCTACGGGTGTCGGGTTAGCAGGTCTGTCTCTTTGTTCTTCTTCCCGTCCTTTCCATTCCTTGTGGTGTGATTCATTAGGACCTATTAGACTTTTCTATTATGCTGTGGTAGATAGTGTAGTGACCCTGATTGAGACTGTGATAACACGACCAGTAGGACCATGATCTTGCATGTTGTTTAGGTAGAATTTCTTGACTATGATTATTGGGGGTTTGACCTAGAGGGAGTGCGATTGACTTTAAATTTCGAGGACGAAATTTTCTTAGGAGGATAGGCTTGTCACTACCCCATTTCCAGAGCCAGATATTTTTTTTATTTTAATTTGGGTTAATTGTGTATTATTTATAATTAATTTTATTTATATTTAATTGATGGTTGTATTATTTTTTATTGATTGTTTTAGGGTTTTGGCTAGCCTGGACCCATGTCAGACCCTAGTGGACCCATGTTCGACCCAACCAACACCCTTGTGAGACCTATTTTTGGGCTTAGAATATTTATTATATTTTTAGTAGGTTAGTTGGAGAGATTAGGAGTTAGTTTGAGTGCTTTTGGAACCCCAAACCCAAAACCCAAGTTAGGAGAGGGCATTTTGGTCATTTGGACACTATGCAACCTATTTCTATGTAGTGGTCGGCCTATTCAAGACCCATTCCCGAAATCACAGCAGCCCCCCCATTTCTTTACTACTTCTTCTTTTTCTTCTTCTTCTTCTTCTTCTTCTTCTTCTCCATTCTCCATTTCTTCTTCTTTCCTTCTTCCAACTTCAAGTAAGTGATCCATTTCTTCTCTTTCTTCTTCTATTCTCCATGGATGTAAACCCTAACCTTACATTTTCCCTAACCTAGGTGGGTAGAGCTTAGATTGGGTGTTGGAGCTTGGATTGGAAGCTTGGTGTGGTAGATTTGGAGAGTTTTAGAGACTTTGGCTTGGGATTCCAACTCCCAAGAGGTAAACCCTGATTTTCTCCTTCTAATTACTCTTATATAGTATAATTAGTAGTTTAGAACCTTCTTAGACCCTAAGGCTACCCGTGGGAGAAAGTTGGAACTAGTTTGGTTGTGTTTGGAGACTTTAACATTAGATTTTGTGTCAATTTTGGGTGAAATCCGAGATTAGCCCAATTTTGGGTGATGCCCTAGGTTAGACGAACCTAGGTAGACGTGCTCGGGTGTCTTGAGGGTTAGTACGTGTCTCCGTTCGGACACGTGAAGTCATATCGCGGAGAAATGGGCGTTTCGGGCATTTTCGGGGTTTTCGTCGTCGTCGGTTCTATGTGCGTGCGCATTTTTACCACGGACCTAGAATCAATGAGTTAGCATATTTTCTAGGATCTAGACATCGATTAGAATCCGTGGGTAAATTTTGGGCCGATTTCGAGTTGGTTTGGGGTACGTTTCAGGAGGTTTTGCGAACCGCACACCACGTGTTCGTTGAAATGACCAAACGGCCATTTCGACTTGGTTTCTTAGTTTTGGACTTATACGCGCGTTGGGTTACCTTCGGGGAGTGTGTGCTAGAGTTCTCGGGTTATTTTTTTATATATATATGTGTTTGTGCGTGTAGGGGTCGTTGGGAGTGCGTTGGTGGGGTGTTGTGTGTTGTGTTGTGTGTTGTATTGTGTGTTGTGTGTGTTATGTTTATATAGGTATATGTATGTGTGTGTATATATATATATATATATATATATATATATATATATATGTGTGTGTGTGTGTGTGTGTGTGTGTTTCTATATATATATATTTGTGTGTGTGTATATATATATATAGGTTTATATGTGTGTAGTTGTGTGTGTTAGTGTGTGTGAGGGTGTGTGAGAGTGAGTGTGTGTTTGTGAGCGTGTGTGTGTGTTTGTGGTTATATATATATATATATATATATATATATTATATATATATATATATATATATATATATATATATATATATATAGGTATATTTATATATGTATGAGTGTGTGTGTGTGTGTGTTTCTATATATATATATATGTGTGTATGTGTATATATATATGTTTATATGAGTGTGTATTAGTGAGTGTTTGTGTGAGAGTGTGAGTGTGTGTTTATATATATGTATGAGTGTGTGTGTGTGTATATATATATATATATATATATATATATATATATATATATATATATATATATATATATATATATATATATATATGAGAGTGTGTGTATATATATATATATGTATAGTAGTGTGTGTATATACATATATATGTGTTTGTGTGTTTATATATATATGTAAGTGTGTGTGCATGCGTGTATATGTTGTGTGTGTTATGTGTGCTTATGTGTCTCTGTGTGTGTGGTGTGTCGAGGGAGAGAGGTTGAGAGAGTGGGCGAGCCGCAGCTGCAGGCACAGCATACCGCGGCAGCAGCAGCATTAGCTGCAGGCGCAGCACGCCGTGGCAGCAGCAGCAACAGCAGCAGCAGCTGCAGGCGCAGCAGCGCGCCGCGGCAGAGCGGCATCGCTCCGCGGCAGCAGCGGCAGCTTCGAGCAGCAGCAGCGCGAGTGCGTTTCAGCTGTGCGCGCGCGCGAGCTTGTTTATCCCTCCCTTTTTTTTATATGTTTATGAGTGTATATATATATATATATATATATATATATATATATATATATATATATAGATGTATATATGTATATATAGATAGATAGATACATAGATATTAGTATAGATATATATATGATATGTGAGATTGATATATATATGTATATGTGTATGTGTGATATATATATAGGTAAGTAGATATATATGTATATGTGTTTATATATATATTTTGCCTAGATATATAGCTAGGTATATGTATATATAGATAGTTATCTAGTTAGCTAGTGGGAAGTAAGGTAGGTAGGTATCTCAATACCTTGAGATACCAAGGTATTGAGATAAGTTGGGTATCGGGAATGAGGTAGTTGCCTATACACTAGGTTATATATATATATATATATATATATATATATATATATATATATATATATATATATATATATATATATATATATATATATATATATATATATATATATATATATATAGATAGATAGATTGATAGATAGATAGATAGATAGATAGCTAGATAGTTAGAGGGTAAGGTATCCGGGTAAGGTATCTCAATACCTTGAGATACCAAGGTATTGAGGTAAGATTGGGTATCGGAATGAGATATTTGTCTATGCACTAGGTTGTATATATACATATATATCTATATAGTTAGATATATGTTATATATATATATATATATATATATATATATATATATATATATATATATATATATATATATATATATATATTAGTATATGGTAGTATATATTATATATAGTTAGTTAGTTAGCTAGTGTTAGTGAGAGGGTTATGTGAGTATCTCAATACCTTGAGATACTCAAGGTATTGGGCATCGGGGCAAGATATTGGATTTTAGCCTAGGATTGAGGTTAGCCTTGCTTTTATATATATAGTTATATATATTTATGCGTGCTAGTATATATTATATGGGGTATAGACGGGGCGTATAGCTTAGATCGAGGTATCGGATACCGAGGGTATCCCGGTATCTCAAGGAGGCGAGTTTGATGGTTTATTAGCTTAATGACCTAGTTTTGACCAAGAATTTCAGGGGCACCCTAGTTTGACCTAGAGTTGACCATAGTTGACCCGATTGACCGCCAAAGTCAACTTTTGACCTAATTTTGACCCAGGGTTGGTTTTTGGACCCCGAGTTGACTTTTGACCCAGATTTTACCGGTTTGACCCGTTTGACCTAGAATAACCCTAGAAGCCTATTTTTAGTTATTTTATATCTGTTTAACTCATTAGAACCATGTTTAACCTTGCTTTTTTGCAATAGGTCCTTGCGATACCAATTCGGATCACTAGTTGCTCAGGACGTCAGGCGAGTACATTCTCTGATAGTTTCTACTATCTGATGATTATTATGATTCAGCTTCTAGTATAGTATCATCTGATTTTCTGGCACGACACGGACTGGTATTTTTGGATTCATTTACTTGCGATCGTATATTTCATGTTTCTGGCCTCTATTCTGGAATCACTACTGGCATCACCTACAGGCATCACTACAGGCATCACTCATGTTTCTGGCTGGACTCATACTTGATTTACGTGTCGGATCTTGGATTTACTTGTATTAGTCGGGGCGGGGAAATACTCGAGTAGACATGTAAACATTCCTAACTTGAATCACTGGAATCACCCCCTCTGGTCTAATCTGGAATGATAGCAGCCGCGCACCCAGTGCACGGTGAGCCGTACTTACCCCTAGCCGTTTGTATGTCGAAACAGGTATTTCAAAGACACGAGTTCATTCTTTCTAGTCTGGACTCTCTTGCATTTCTTGCTGGTCTCACTTACATGCTTCTGGACTTGACTCTCTACATGTATTTCATGCTGGACTCACTACACGTTCTTGTGCACAGACTTGATCTTAGTTTAGATTTCTTGTATCTTACAGTCATTACTATCTTGCTTCTGATATTCATGCATATTTAACTTTATGCACCAGTGATATATATATATTTCTTGTTTATACTATATTTCATTCTCCTTGCTACTTGCTACAACTGTTTTATAGTTTTTATCATTTAACTGGAACTGTTGTTAGAGGTGTACTTGCTCCAGTCCTGACTGGACATATTTTTTCTAGAGTATCCGGAGGATTGGTGTCCGACGTTTTATGGACCTGAGCCTGTCGATGGTGCAGACATGGACCCTCTAGTTTAGGAGTAATTTTTAGGTTGGTAGCCGGGATCACTAGGACCTTGTTATTATTTTTATTAGCTTTTAGCACCGGATTTATCTTCGGTTTTGGATTGAGACCTTGTATTATATTTGATTCAGGATGTTGTATTTTTATTATTATTTGTTGTGGTTGTTTTAGTAGCAGTTGTTTAGACTTTGTAGTTGTTAGACTTCTGTGTTATCTTATCGTGCTTAGATTCGTGATTGAGTACTTGTGTTTATCATTATGATTTTGCTCCTCCGTTTGGAGTTGAGATCTTGACAGGTTTATATATTGATTGCGTAAGATTGTTAGCTAGATAGTAGACCTAGACAGCGTTCTACCGCCGATGCTGCGGCGTAGGCTGGACGTACCCACGACTCATGCCCTATTTTTCGGGTGCGGGTCATGACAGGATGTGATTAGATTATACCCTATGATTTAAGATGGTTTATACCACTGGTGAATTGTTATTCATATTACAACATACGTGTGTTATGGTTTCCATATATTGGAGTGCCATATTCATACGACTGACATGCTTACGTATCCTAGTCCTACGTATTTTGGGACTGGGGCGTGACAAATTTCTGTTCTTAAATTCAAATAAATCCAACTTTGCATCCTTGTCCGTTCCAATCGAAATTGGAGACGCAACCTCGACCCGTTTTGTTCAACCCGAATATTGACAATATTCTATTCTGAGTCTACTACGTCCATGAACTGGTGTTCCACCAAATTTTAACCCTATGTATTCCCAATTAAATTTAGAACACCATTTACATTAATTTTAATTAAATTGTTGTAAGGACCCAACTTAATCCAAAACTAGATCCAATACCAAACCAAACCCCCATTCACACCCTCAAGACTCATACTAAATACCACACACCCTTCTCATCCACTACATCACACCAAACATGGTATTTTCTCTCATTAAATCCTAATTTTCATTTTCTGCACAATTTTCTGATTGTTGGAGACTTTTATGCAAAAGTGCAATGAGGTGTCACCATCATATTGGTCAAGACACATGAAGAACCAACCCCCTCCCTCTTTGACCGGTCCAACTCTCTCCCTCTCTCCCCTTTTTGTTTGTACCCTCTCCTTCATATTGAATCTTGGCCATTCATTCAAAATGGAGCATCATGTACATCACACACACCCTCCTATATATAATCCCTCATCCTCAGCCCTTTCCCAATGAGCCTGTCACGACCCGCACCCGGTATAGGGGCACGAGAGCGTGGGTACGTCCAGCCTACACCGCAGCATCGGCGGTAGAACGCTGTCTAGGTCTTGATGCTATCTAAACAATCTTACACGAGCATCCGACTCCATGAGGAGACACGGATACCACAATATAATATGAACAACATACTCAATCATAACTACAGCACGATAAGATCTCGAAAAAACAAGTAAGATGCAACACAAGTCTAAAATAGAATAGTCTAACTCAACAATATAATCCAAGTGCCAAATAAGTTTGCCGGAGACAAATCCGGTACCAAAATAGATAGCTAAGAAACTAACTAGATAACTAGTGATCCCGGCTAAACCTCCCAGAATCCAACAGAACTACCAAGTCCAAGTCTGTAACTACTCACCCTGTGCTCCATAAATGTCGGACACCAGTCCTCTAGGCATAGTCTGGAAAATATTTTCCAGTCAGGAAGGAGCAAAGTATATCTCAAATAATATTTCCATTTAATTAATAAGGGCTATAAAAACAATAAACAAATAATGCTATATACTGAGATAAGACAGTGAATAAATGTAATGGCAAAATAAAGAGATAGGCAATATAAAGAGACATGCAATATAGACAATATGAAACAATCAGTGCATATATGAAACAAAGAGAATGGGGTACAATATCATATACGGGTGATGTGGTATATGATCTAAAATAGAGAACTGTAACTATTCTAAGTATTTGAAATATCTGTCTATCATGTGATCGGCTTGGAACAGGATCAGGCTGACCACATATGATTAGCTATGATTCATGTAAAGTCAGGCTAACCATTTGGTTAGCTATGATGCATGTAGAGGTCAGGCTAATCATATATAACAGCTATGAGGCATGTAATGGTCAGGCCGCACCCGACGTGAGATGTGGGGTGAGCTATGATGCATGTAGAGTTGGGTATGATCACATAATCTACTAATATTTTCCCCGCCCCAACTAGTACAGTGGATCCAATCATGATACGTTACGATACACGAGCAATATCCAATATATCATCAATACTTATAGATATGTACACATATACATACTTAATCAAATTATACTATGTACATATATATATATATATATATATATATATATATATATATATATATATATATATATATATATATATATATATATATATATATATATATATATATATATTAAAAAGGGTACTAGGGATGCACGTACAACACCTACACAAATGTACATATATATATATATATATATATATATATATATATATATATATATCAGTTTGAGAAATACATATATATATAGATATACTAATAAAAATTACATATACTATATACTTATATACAAGTACATATGTATATACCAATATATATATATATATATATATATATATATACATACCAAGGTACGTACTAACATATAGTATGAATACGTATATGCTAATATATATATGTTGAATACATATATACCAATAGGGAATACACTATATGTTAATACAAACATATATATATGAATGCATAAATACTAATACATTAATTTAATTTATACTAGTATACATTTTATTAAATACATATTATATGAAAATACCAATATACATACATATATATATATATATATATATATATATATATATATATATATATATATATACTAAAATATATATACTAATACATATTATGAATATGTATATACTATTATATACCTATATACATTACATAGATTCAATTCCTCAATAATGAAGGAGGGAAGGAGGCTCACAGTCGATGGTGGTGGGGATCGTGGCTGTCTCAGGCGAGTCGGGGAGGAGCTCAGGCAGGAGGACGGCCGGAGGGGAGTGGCCGGACCGATCGGGGGAGAGCTGAGCTATGGTGATGGTGGTGGAGGCTCGTGTAGGAGGTTGAAGGAGGAGGGAGCTCGGAGGTCGGGAGGAGGCTGAGGGGGATGGCTCGCAGGAGATGAGGAGCTCGCCGGGTGGTTGTATGGTCGAGCGGGTGCAGCTCGAGGGCTGGTGGTGATAGAGTACAGCAGGAGGAGGTTGGAGGGATGAGCGGAGCTACGCCGGAGTTGTGAAGAAGGGAGGAGCAGGTCGACGGGTGCTCGGGATGGGGCAGTGGAGCAGTGGCTGCGGGCTGCCGGAGTAGGGAGTGGGGGCTCGGCCGGGGTGGTTCAGAGGTTGGGCTCGAATGGGGGTGCAGGGAGTCGACCGAGTGGAGGGATGTGGCAGTCGGCCGGGCTTGGCTGAGCTGCGTGGCCGGGTGAGCAATGGCCGAAGCTGAGTAGATGCAGGGAGGAGGCAGGGTAGTTGCAGCAGGCCGGAGCCGGAGTTACAGTGCCGGAGGGGATGAGCAGCCGGGGTCGGGTGAACAGTGGAGATGATTTCTCCCCTTCTAAAATTCAAAAGGAAGGAGAAGAAGAAGAAGGGAAGAAGAAGAAGAAGAAGGGAAAAGGAAAAATGAAAAAGAAGGAGGAGTCTACGGTTGAGTGAGGGGGAGAAGATGGGGGCTTCCCTAGGTTTGGGGTTAGGGTTTGCTTGGGAAAGAGGGAGGTGATGTGACATTATATAGGAAGGGTGATGGTAGGTGTGTGGTGATGATGAGCCCCATTTTGAATGGGTGGCCAGGATTTGATATGGAGAAAATTAATTATACATGGAGAGGGTTGGGTTGACTAGTCAATATTAGGGCTTCTTCATTGGTTTGAACCAATGGGGTGTTGACACCTAATACAATATTTGCAAATTAGCCCCCTTAAATTTGGGTATTTGTACAAACACATGAAATGATAAAAAAATGGTGGGCGATTTGGTGTTTGGTATTTTGTAGGGTGAGGGGGTGTTGTATGTTTGGTTTGGCTTAATTATTGGGATATTTGGATTAAGTCGGGATTAAACGGGATCAGCCTAAATGGTATCCCTAATTTAATTAGAAATAAATGCAAGTGGTGTTCTAATATTAATTAGGAGTACATGGGGCCAAAATTGGATTGGGTCACAAATATCATTAGTGAAGAAGACTCAGAACAGAATATTACCCTAATCTGGGCTGCACGAAAAATAGGTCAAGATTGCCTCCAATTTCGATTGGAACGCACAACGATACAAAGTTAGAATTTATTTAGAAATTAAATAAACGTCCGTGACGAATATTGTGCGGCTAAAATGAAGCACAAGAGAGCATAATTATGAGTTACAAAAAGGTCCGAATGGAAGGCGGGCACGTCTACGGCAAGGTTGTGAAATCTGTTGGAAGACAAAAGATAGGATAGCGCTCCAAATATCGAAGCAACGGTAAGGCACAATAATTAAATAAAATTATGACATATTTAATTATAATTAAATATTATACAATCATTTACACATTAATTATGAAAATACGAAAATACTCCTAATCCGAAATGTGGGGGTGACAAGTCTACCCTTCTTAAAAGAATTTCGTCCTCGAAATTTAAGATCCTCGACAGTCGTATTTATTTATTTATTTTCCATCAAAATTTTAAATTTATCGGATCACATAATCATGAAGTGAATCCATATTGCTACTTCACAAAATTACTTTCCAAAATTTATAAGTATCATATTCCCGCAAACCTTTAAAATTAAAAAAAATCAAATTCCATCCTTATCAAAATCTTCTTAAATTTTTTATGTTAATCACTAAATACAAAACTTAATATTCAATCCTCAAATTTTAAATCCACCCAATGTATATTTAAAAAATCTCGTCCAAAAAGTTTATATTTGAACACCAACCCATTAATATCTTACTCCTCAAATTTTGAGTAAATCACTAAATACAAATTTTACTATCCAATCCTTTGATCGAAAATCTAGTCCTTGCACGTTTATAAAAATTTAAAATCTTATCCCAAAATTTGAATTCAACACTAATCCATTAGTGATATAATCCTCGATTTCTTTTTCCACACAATACTCAAATAATATAATACTCGCAAAATCCTCAATTGAAATTTTTAAATAAATCTATATCTTGTAGTCAAATAAATATAATAATAATCTTCTTAATTTCCTCATAATTTAATGACAATTTCAATCATTCATAATCTTCATAAAATCAACGTTTTAACAAGATCGCCAATCCTGTCATATCGAGTTCTCAACTCTTTGTTTAAATTATTGTTTATCCTCGAATTTTAAGGCGCATTGTCTCTTTCTGTCAAACCACATCCTCTTCATTGATTCTTTACTTACAGTCAATCCTCAACAATCAAAGTCTAAGAGAATCCTACATACAGTCATACAACACGCAATACAACACGTATTCTAGATAAATATGCAATCCAGATAAAACATGCATGGTCATCTTTTGTCGTGGTATTAAGGTCTCTGCCGGGGTGTACTACTAGCTATATTCTAGCAAGGAAATCACGAATACAACTAAGGTACTAAGGAATCAATCAATAGACGAAAAAGGAACAAAAGGAAGAACAGAACATAGTCTTCTAACCTATTACTTGGATATCTTCATCCTCTAATATACACTTAACTCTGGCACATTCACTAACTAATTCCTATCCTTGTACACTGGTGCCCATATCAACTAATCATTAGTCCACAACATCCATGAATACATCCATATTACACACACTTGTCTATTAATACCAAAATCTGATACCAAGGACCTCTAGCACAATCATAGGTCAATGATGCATTCAAGGTTTGATACTCCTATCCCTTTAGGTATCTCTGTTCTACTACAAGTACACCCACTGCTAGTTCTCTTTCCTACTATAATTGTTCATACTAGTTGTTCTTATCACTCAAGTGCACACCAAGTGCAACACACCATACTAAGTACTGTTCTTTCTAATACAACTCTAGATGGACACCCAAGTCTTGTTTGCAGTGCCATCTCAAACATGCCCAAGTCAACAGATCCTTACGTATGTACTTTATCCACTCATATATATATTTCTTACCCACCGAAAAAATTAATCCTCAAAATAAGATCCTCAAGGTTTAACTCCTTGAACAATTTAAAATAAAATGCATATACTTTCTCAAAAGTCAAATACTCAATATCGAAATAAAATTTTAATCACTTCTAAAATCTTTATAGCCTTGACCATGTTTATTGAATCAAATTTTTGAATCCTCAATGTTTTAACAACATAAAATCTCAACTCCTTAAAATTCTCAAAATTGTAATTCATTTCCACTCTTCAAACGATAAAATTAAATTCACAAGTATACATATAAATGCTCACGGTTTCTAATACTCAAGGTGCATACTAATACACCAATTATTTACAACCTTAACTGTGTACTAAAATTTGCACTACCCGGATTACTTGCACTATCACTCCCAATAATTAAGGTTATCATCACACGTATTTTCTCCAATGATTTTTTGTCTATATTAACTAATACACCAATCTAATCATCATCATATGAAGTACTTACTGTTATTAGCACCTTGCTCAACAAATCCTTGATATAGAATCACTAGCACTATTGGTATGGTAACACTAGTTCCATCATTAGATTATCTCATCAAACTTATTAGAACTCACGATTATTGCACCTTCTATAACACCCATGTTTCACTTTACTCTCATGGGCAAGTATATGGTTCCTCATCTCGATTGATGTATATGTATTTTCCTTTAATCTTTTACAGCCTGTTAAACTAATCTGTGATATGCTTCACAACTTTCAGTATCAATCCTGATATTTCTCTACTCATGAAATCTCATTAAAATCCTTTATGCATATACATTTCTTTATTTTTTTAATACACCCGGTATCAATCATCAAATTGAATATCATGCTCCATTAATCCTTAACACAATTCCTTGATACTTAATTGTTTACCTAGATCATCTAATTACATAAATTCATGACTGCTAGGACGGGTATGCTGACTCTAATACTAACTCTTGGAACCATCACTGATACTCTTTTCTCCTTCTATCTATAGTGCCAATACTAACTATAACACACCTATTATAGTACTATTGCTACAAGGCACTACGCTATGGGTTAACTCTAGATTAATGCCTACTGCTCACATTTTCAACTAGGAAACACTTACAAACTCACAAGCAACACTTGATCAATACTAATAATCAAGACACAGACATAATTACAAGTCACTAATTATCATACTTAACAAGAAATCCTCAAAGAAAGTTGAGGACTGAAGGTATTTCTACTGCTAGCAAACAAAGAAACGATGGAATAAAGTCCTGTAATAATAAAAAATAAGTATTGAGATGAGACTTTAAGAACCAATTTAAGATATAACCTGATAATCATACACGTCTGTAAGAAATCATGACACTTAGAATTCTCGCCACGCCAGTAAGCATAGGTACGATAAACGACAGGTTCCGTAACTGAGGTATGCAACTCTATAATCATGTCATCTAGAATCTTCGCCACGCCAACCGGTATGGCTGCGAGAGACTCTAAGTTTCATAACTACAGTATGTACATCCAAGTCAGGTTCCTACGTTCTCGTCACGACAGCTAATATGGCTGCGATAAACTCTAGGTTACATAACCAAAGTAGACGTTTTACCTTTCTCACTGTCCTCATCAATATATGTCATCAGATGATACCATAAAGTTTAGTCCATAAAATTCATCTCGATAAGAAATCAACTCAACAACGATACCAAGAATTTAAATTTAACAACTGGTCAACAAGAATCAAACTCAATATCAACGAGTGAGGATGGATGGAAACAAGGGCGAACGATTTAAATTGTAAATTGTAATAAGATTCTCAAGGGGTCGTCCCAAGAATCTCTCAAAATTTTTGTAATTGAGTATCCTCTCTCATCCTAGTATCCTATGTCATATATTCTATAGCAGGCACGCAGTAGTACAACTAATACGTCGCACTACCACGACATCGCACAACTTACGAAGTTTGACCTGCGTGGACCACCACTAAAAATGTGTCACGACCCGCACCCGGTATAGGGGCACGAGAGTGTGGGTACGTCCAGCATACGCCGCAGCATCGGCGGTAGAATATTGTCTAGGTCTTGATGCTATCTAAACAATCTCACACGAGCATCCGACTCCATGAGGAGACACGGATACTATAATATAATATGAACAACATACGCAATCACAACTACAGCACGATAAGATCTCGAAAAAACAAGTAAGATGTAACACAAGTCTAAAATAGAATAGTCTAACTCAACAATATAATCTAAGTCCCAAATAAGTTTGCCGGAGACAAATCCGGTACCAAAATAGACAGCTAAGAAACTAACTAGATAACTAGTGATCCCAGCTAAACCTCCCAGAATCACAACTGAACTACCAAGTCCAAGTCTGCAGCTACTCACCCTGTGGTCCATAAATGTCGGACACCAGTCCTCTAGGCATAGTCTAGAAAATATTTTCCAGTCAGGAAGGATCAAAGTACATCTCAAATAATATTTCCATTTAATTGATAAGGGCTATAAAAACAATAAAAAGATAATGCTATATACTGAGATAAGACAGTGAATAAATGCAATAGCAAAATAAAGAGACATGCAATGTAAAGAGACAGGCAATATAGACAATATGAAACAATCAGTGCATATATGAAACAATCAGTGCATATATGAAACAAAGAGAATGAGGTACAATATCATATACGGGTGATGTGGTATATAATCTAAAATAGAGAACTGTAACTATTCTAAGTGTTTGAAATATCAGTCTATCATGTGATTGGCTTGGGACAGGATCAGGCTGACCACATATGATTAGCTATGATTCATGTAAGGTCAGGCTAACCATTTGGTTAGCTATGATGCATATAGAGGTCAGGCTAATCATATATAACAGCTATGAGGCATGTAATGGTCAGGCCGCACCCGACGTGAGATGTGGGGTGAGCTATGATGCATGTTGAGTTGGGTATGATCACATAATCTACTAATATTTTCTTTGCCCCCAACTAGTACAGTGGATCCAATCACGATACATTACGATACACGAGCAATATCCAATATATCATCAATGTAACATCTCATGATTGCAGGTCCAATCTATATACTAGTCCTTGTAGCACAGCGTCAAAAATCAGATGTAACATTTCTAGATACTGGAATTATAGATATTATCAAATAATTGGAAATTATCAGAGAATGTACTCGCCTTGGGTCCTTAGCTGGTAACACCAATGTCCTATTCCAGAGTATCGTCTGGATGATCCAACAACCCTATAGACAATATCATAAAATAATACAATACTGCATCAGATGCTACACTAACACACAATCATAAATACATCGAACTCAGGGGCTATGTCAGGTATGACACTTGTCAACTAGGGTCAAGTGCGTCAAGTTGCACGGGTGTTGCGTCTGTGATTGCTGTGCAAGACAGACAGTTAAAATGATGCGGGACTCGCCAGTACGTCAGTGTACGTGTGGCAGTCAACTAACAGTTCACAGGGTCATAGGTCATGTGTAGTTACGGGTATCCGTATTTACACTCGGGTTACTTAGTAGAGATACATATATAAATATACATATTATACTCATAATATATTACCAATTAATTGTATACAATATATATATACACACATGATGAATTTACACTATTATAGATATGTACACATATACATACTTAATCAAATTATACTATGTACATATATACATATATTAAAAAGGGTACTAGGGATGCACGTACAATACGTACACATATGTACATATATATATCAGTTCAAGAAATACATACATATATATATATATATATATATATATATATATATATATATATATATATATATATATATATATATATACCAATAAAAATTACATATACTATATACTTGTATACAAGTACATACGTATATACCAATACAAATATATATATATATATATATATATATATATATATATATATATATATGTATATATATACATACCAAGGTACGTACTAACATATAGTATGAATATGTATATGCTAATATATATATGTTGAATACATATATACTAATAGGGAATACACTATATGTTAATACATACATATATATATGAATGCATAAATACTAATACATTAATTTAATTTATACTAGTATATATTTTATTAAATACATATTATATGAAAATACCAATATACATACATATATATATGAATACATATACACTAAAATATATATACTAATACATATTATGAATACATATATACTATTATATACCTATATACATTACATAGATTCAATTCCTCAATAATGAAGGAGGGAAGGAGGCTCACAGTCAATGGTGGTGGTGATCATGGTCGTCTCAGGTGAGTCGGGGAGGAGCTCATACAGGAGGACGGCCGGAGGGGAGTGGCCGGACCGGTCGAGGGATAGCTGAGCTATGATGATGGTGGTGGAGGCTCGTGTAGGAGGTTGAAGGGGGAGGGAGCTCAGAGGTCGGGAGAAGGCTGAGGGGGATGGCTCGCCGGAGATGAGGAGCTCGCCGGGTGGTTGTGTGGTCGAGCGGGTGCAGCTCGAGGGGTGGTGGTGACGGAGTACAGCAGGAGGAGGTTGGAGGGATGAGCGGAGCTGCGCTGGAGTTGTGAAAAGGGGAGGAGCAGGTCGATGGGTGCTCGGGATGCGACAGTGGAGCAGTGGCTGCGGGCTGCCGGAGTAGGGAGGGGGGGCTCGGCCGGGGTAGTTTAGAGGTCGGGCTCGAGTGGGGGTGCAGGGAGTCGACCAAGTGGAGGGATGTGGCAGTCGGCCTGGCTTGGCTGAGCTGCGTGGCCGGGTGAGTAGTGGCCGAGCTGAGTAGATGCAGAGAGGAGGCCGGGGAGTTGCAGCAGGCCAGAGCCGGAGTTATAGTGCCGGAGGGGATGAGCAGCCGGGATCGGGTGAACAGTGGAGATGATTTCCCCTTCTAAAATTCAAAAGGAAGGAGGAGAAGAAGAAGGGAAGAAGAAGAAGAAGAAGGGAAAAGGAAAAAATAAAAAAGAAGGAGGAGTCTACGGTTGAGTGAGGGGGAGGAGATGGGGGCTTCACTTGGTTTGGGGATTAGGGTTTGCTTGGGAAAGAGGGAGGTGATGTGACATTATATAGGAAGGGTGATGGGAGGTGTGTGGTGATGATGAGCCCCATTTTGAATGGGTGGCTAGGATTTGATATGGAGAAAATTAATTATACATAGAGAGGGTTGGGTTGACTAGTCAATATTAGGGCTTCTTCATTGGTTTGAACCAATGGGGTGTTGACACCTAATGCAATATTTACAAATTAGCTCCCTTAAATTTGCGTATTTGCACAGACACATGAAACGATAAAAAAATGGTGGGCGATTTGGTGTTTGGTGTTTTGTAGGGTGAGGAGGTGTTGTGTGTTTGGTATGGCTTAATTAGTGGGGTATTTGGATTAAGTCGGGATTAAACGGGATCAGCCTAAATGGTATCCCTAATTTAATTAGAAATAAATGCAAGCGGTGTTCTAATATTAATTAGGAGTATATGGGGCCAAAATTGGGTTGGGTCACAAATATCATTAGTGAAAAGACTCAGAACAAAATATTACCCTAATTTGGGCTGCACAAAAAATGGGTCAAGATTGCCTCCAATTTCGATTGGAACGCACAACGATACAAAGTTGAAATTTATTTAGAAATTAAATAAACGTTCGCGACGAATATTATGCGGCTAAAATGAAGCACAAGAGAGCATAATTATGAGTTACAAAAAGGTTCGAATGGATGGCGGGCTCGTCTAGGGCAAGATTGTGAAATCTGTTGGAAGACAAAAGATAGGGTAGCGCTCCAAATATCGAAGCAATGGTAATTAAATATTATGGCATATTTAATTATAATTAAATATTATACATTCATTTACACATTAATTATGAAAATACGAAAATACCCCTAATCCGAAACGTGGGGGTGACAGAGCCATCTCCATCCCAAGGCATACATAGGCCGGCCCTAATCCCTAGGCTAGCACACCATATTCTTTCTCCTACATGTAAACTTTTCCTCCATTATTTTTATCATCCCCTACATACAAATTACAATTCCCAAAACCCTAGACTTTACCTTCACCAACTCCTCCGGCATCTTCCCTGACTCCACCACCGGACTCGACCCTGACCCTTTTACAGCCTCCTCCTCCCATCTCCGTCATCCCCGATCGTCCCCGCCAGAGCTCACAACCCGATGACTTCCTCAGCAACTCCTCCGCATGAGCACTCCCACCTCGTCATCACCATCACCGCCGGCCTACTCCACCTGGGCACGACCGCCTCTCTCCTTCGACACCGCCTGAATGCCACCACCAGCCAGAGCCTCCACCGGCACTAGAACACCATCATCATCATCATCATTACCACCACCATCATCATCATCACCACCCTCGCCAGTGCAACCGCAGCACCCCGTCGACCTCTCTTCGTACCCATCAACGATAACCTCTGGCCTTCCGTCGAGCTTCCGGACCCCGACGCCAGTGCCGGAGATAGCCCCTCACGACGACTGCTGTAATTGCTACCGTTCTCCCCAACTGCAGTGCCAGCAGACCCTGTTGCTCCGTGTGCGAGCACCTCTTTCATCGACGGACCATGCCAAATACTTTCCTGCCGGCACAACAGCCCGAGCGAACTCCAATGCACTGCTGCTACCACCAACTCCAACTGTGACCAGTTCGATCTTTGGTGCAGGGTCGTAATGCACCTTGAGCTGCCGACATTCGTCATATTCCGTCCGTGTCGACTTGGCTCCAAACTTGACGCGTCTTCAGTCACCATCCTGTCCCAGGCCGTTGTACGGCAGTGCAACATTCTAGTCGCACGCGAAGGCGAGCCCTTGCTCCGTGCCAGACCTTTGCCACCGGTAAAGAAGGGATATGCAGTAGAAATACATAAGAAAGAAGTAAAAGAGAGAAGAAGCCGAGAAGAAGAAGTAGCACTGCTACTACGCGGGAAGAGAAATGCCAACACCTTAGCCTATCACTTGTATAGATTTTATGTGGGCCATAGCACCATTAGCAGGGTTAGCCCTGACTGGACCTTGGCTTCCGCAATCTTAGCACACCTTGGACAAACCTCCGGGTCGCTAGACCGTTCAGGCTAGACTTCGGGAGCAGGTTATTGGCACTCGCAGCTTGAGGACCCAGGCAAGTATACCTTGCCTTGTTTTACTGTTTAAGTTCAGCTATTATTAGTTACATATTTTACTTAATATTATATAACTATGTTCGTCCGAGAAAGACTCGGGTGCAGTCAACGAAGGCATTGACGTTTGGGCTTGTGTCAGACCTAGTGTCTAGTGGACCCACCTAAAGTTGTGAAGTTATCAATATGACTCCCCAGGCCTTGATACGTATCATTACACGTCACAGAGTGAGTTTATGTAGGGATGCGTGCTTCATGCTTGACTGGCCATAGGTGTGAGCAGCACGTGTGACAATATTTAGCTTAGTTGTATATTTCTTTAGTGACTTGCATTATAGTACGAGATGTCCACGTAGTATTCGCGACTTGTACATTGGCATTGGGCGGGAAGGACGACTAGTAGGCGTATGGGACACCCACTTTCTTTATTCAGATTCCACGTTCGATGGAACGATGTGGACGTTATACTATTCAGATTCTATGTTCTACGGAGTGATATGGACGTTATACTATTCAGATTCCACGTTCTACGGAGTGATATGGACGTTATACTATGCAGATTCTACGTTCTCCGGAATAATGGACGTTAAATATACAGATACCACGCTCTTCGGAGCTGGACGTTATTATATTACAGAGTGCCCTTGCTATAGGGGCATATATGGCATATACTAGCCAGTCACGGCGATTGGTGAATTACGTCAGCATATGTCTAGCCTACACTTCCCATACACACTAAGTTGTTGTCACGCCCCAGTCCTAAAATACGTAGGACTAGGAATACGTAAGCATGCCAGCCGTATGTATATGACAACTCTAATATATGGAAATCATAACACATACGTACGCTATATCATGAACAATAATTCATAAGTGGTATGTATTTATCACAAGTCACAGGACATAACTAAATCTCATCCATAGAATCAAATATAAATGAATAACCAATCAACTATATAACTAAATCAAGTATAAGATGCTTGATAAGAATAACTAGTTGGGTGGAGACAAATATACTACCAAACTAGAATATAAGAGAAACAAAATAAGTACATCTAATGATCAATAAGACTCAAAGGGAAGACCTCCTCGAAAGATAAGTAGCAAGTCATGATCCGCGCTCCTGCGAATAGTCATGATCGTCTACACCTGGAAAGGGACCAGGTCCTCAGAGGGACGTAACAAGATACATAGAAGCATGCCATAAAGTAAATACTGTGAAAACCTGAGGGTGAACTAACCAGCTAAGTGAGTGTAATTTGAGGACAACTTAGTGCGTATGGGAAGTGTAGGCTAGACATATGCTGACGTAATTCACCAATCGACGTGACTGGCTAGTATATGCCACATATGCCCCCATAACAAGGGCACTCTGTAATATAATAACGTTCATCTCCGAGGAGCATGGTATCTGTATAAGTAATAACGTCCAACGGGTATCTGGAAAGCCACAAGTAACGTCCAACACTCTAAAGAATGCGGTATCTGCATAAATATATACGTCCGTGTCGCTCCAAAGAATGCGGTATCTGTATAAAGGAGGTGGGTGTCCCATACGCCTACTAGTCGTCCTCCCCGCCCAATGCCAATGTACAAGTCACGAATACGACGTTGATATCTCGTACTATAATGCAAGTCACTAAAGAAATATACAACTAAGCTAAATACCGTCACATGTGCTGTTCATACCGATGGCCAGTCAAGCATAAAGCATGCGTCCCTACATGAACTCACTCTCTGCCGTGCAAAGATACATGTCAAGGCCTGGGGAGTCATACTAATAACTCCACGACTTTAGGTGCGTCCACTAGACACTAGGTCAGACACAAATCCTAACGTCAACGCCTTCGTTGACTGCACCCGAGTCTTTCTTAGACATGCACAGTTATATAATATTAAAACAATAAACATCTAACTAATAATAACAGAATTTAAATAGTACAACAAGGTAAGATATACTTGCCTGGCAAGAAAGATGTGTAGTATAAGCATCCAGAAGTTAAGCACAAGGGATCAAAACCATGGCCTCCGAATGCTGAAATAAATATCACTAACGTTTCCGGAATAAGCAAGATAGTCAGAAAAGCCTACCCTTTCGTCCAATTTGGACATATGGACAAAACGGTAATTTTGGGTCAAAGCGGGTTCACTTGTGGGCCACTTTGCACCGAAAAGCGTGCTAGAGGTAAAGGTCTCTAAATGGGACAAATTATAGGTCAAAAAAATTCTAAACGTCGATACGAACTCAATGGTATGTCCAATTTTGGATTCCGGTGAGCCGATCATAAATTCTCCCTTAAAGTCAACCGTGGGGCCCACGAATAGGCGGCTTGGTCAACTATCTCAGAATTGTGTGAAATTTCGGTCACAGGACCAGCGTGATACCACGAATCAAATGGCTCAAGTTTCATCGCATTCCGACTAGTGTACACAAAATGGGGTGATGTTTTACAAAAGTCATAATACGGGAACATTTTACGGATACGGGTTGATTTTGACGCGCACACACGTCCGAATCAGCTTCAGTGTAAGCCCACACGTCAGGATATACCATACATGCCTTTCGGTGCAATTTGTATACTACGAGACGGTCCCGTTTGGCGGGGCGCACTCCGTATCACAAATTTTAAGTTTTGAACAATCAAGTTTTTGGTCGTTTTGAAGGCCGAATAATTCAACACATATAATAAATTAATAAAAACTAAAAGAACAAAAAAATTCTCGGTTATATTTGGAAGAAAAACCATTTAATTAGTTTTTGAAAATACTAAACAGGTTGATGGCAAATTGGGCGTGAACATAGGATTTTGATTTGAAGTTTCTGAACTGTTTTGGTCATTTTTCTGGCCATTTTTTGATCAAATTTTTGACCAATCTAGGGCACAAAAACTCGTCCTACTTGAACGAAAATCTTAGAGGGTTAGGTTGTGAATGTACACGGACAAACCGTTCGAGAAAAGGACGAGTGGTGAGAGAGATATGTCACCTTGAAGTAGGGATGTTGGAGTGGTGCTACTGTGATCGCGCGTGCGTACGCGAACGAGGATGGCAGCGGCGGCGGCAGCGTCAAGGTCGGCCGGAGGTCGCCGGGGGGTGGTCGCCGGCTGGGGTTAAGGTTAGGGTTTGGGTTTGAATTTTTGTTGTAATATATATATATATATATATATATATATATATATATATATATATATATATATATATATATATATATATATATATATATAAGGAAGGGGGGGGGAATACTGGGACGCGTGGGAGGGGAGAAGAGTTTGCTGTGTGTGGGGGGGTTTTAGGTTTTAGTATATGAATATGTTTAAGTAGATTTTTAGTTAAGGTTTTAGGATTAATATATTTATTATTATTGTTATTGTTATTGTTATTTTTTTTCTTTTTTTTTCTTTTCTTTTTATTTACTTTTTATTTTTATTTTATTAACAACATTATTACTATTATTATTATTGCTATTATTATTCTTATTATTATTACTACTATTATAATTATTACTATTATTATTATTTCTTATTAATAACCATATATTTATTATTATATATATTTACATATATAGGTGAGGTTAAAATTCAAAATAATAAGAATATCATAAATTAACCAATCAATCGGTCAGACAAGTGCAATACTTGCCATCCCAACTCCGAGAATCCCACCTAACCCAGATGCTAGCCATGTCTTCTTCCTCAACACATCACATATCTCTTTCCATCTATGCAGGGTGCAAGCTCCCCTCACAGTTCCACGCGATCACTGACATTATATTAGTTATTCGGGCCCATGCATATCATCCGAGTCGTTAACTGGGTAATTAACGACCTCGTTCTGACCATCCTCCTGTACTGCCTTTTCAGCAGTTGTCTGGTGGACTTACTTCAATCGCGGGTTGTCAATGCACAATACCTCCTCCCCCACTGCGAATACTGTGCACTACGCCCAGTGTCTGTCGCGTCTTTTTCTGCTCTCATTACCCGGAACGACGTTGTGTCCTACCCCTTTCGGTCGAGTGTTGCTACTTCTGTTCTTTTGAGATCATCTGGTATAGTGCTTCATCGGTTCCATCCTCCCTCCATCCAACCCGCGGCACCCATGTCCGGTGTAGTATTGTGCCTGGAACACAACAAAGCTTTGATTTCCTCCAGACCCTCCTCCTGCTCCATTCATGCTATCCTCAGTAGATGTACTACGAGCATTGGACAGATCCAACGCTTTATCGAACCCAATATCAATTTCGATTTCCATCTCCCGTCCGCTCGGCTTAGTAATCGCCGTCCTCTCTGCTACTCCCACATCGTTGCTCTAGATGTTCCTCTCATGACTGCTAGAGGTGCCTGTCCCGGAGATGTCTGTCACCATACCATCCTGTCCATTTTCGTTGATGTTCTCTGCTACATCACTTGGCTGATGCGCCCTACCATCTTGCAGTCTCTAGCCGGATGGCCAAGACACTTGCACTGCTGGCAAACCGGTAGGACCCACTCATACTCAACCCGCTGCAGGTATACCTTCCCCGAAGGCAACTCATACTCGACGGTCATCCACACGAGCACGAGGGATCCCAGAGGCTTCGTTCGTGGGTGCCACTCATGAGGAGCAAACCCCAAGTTATATATATATCTATATATATATATATATATATATATATATATATAGAGAGAGAGAGAGAGACGCACACATTTACATAATTTATGATAGTAATTATCATACCAAATGTATCACTAGTCTATCTGAAATATAAGTCCTTGTGGACACTCATATGACTAAAAAGCCTTTTTTACTCAATTGACTAAATACTTGTGAATCAAACCATAAGGTATAATCAATCATTATACATAATTCATTGAAGTCAACCATATGGACATTATGACATGAAACATATATCACAATGCACAATTATGATAAAAGAATTCTTTATTTTATTTGAATCTCATCCAAATACAATTGATATATGAACCCATTCACAATAATGAATTGGCTTGATGGTATAAATGTGAACAAAAGTAAATACTCATAAAGATTGATTTCTGAGCGATAATGAGCACTCTAGAGTGATGAGATATTTCTTTTTGGTTATCTAAAGAAGAAGAATTGATTTTTCAATATTGTATTTCCTCTAAACAGAATGTCGACAAGATCAAGTAGCTGTAAGGCAGTGTAATTTGTTAAGTACTAAAAAAGTCGTGTTACTTGTTGAATTTGCTTTATGCTTATGATATGCAGGTAAAGTGGTCAGGAGTTCGAACACAGCACTCAACAACTCCTTTTGTTGATGAAATGTATGATCGACTGAAAGAGACTCTTAACGAATATGAGGTTATTATTTGCCGTTGGCCAGAGTACACATTTGTTCTTGAGAATGTACGTTAAATATGTTTTTCTTTCAGTCCCCTCAAGATTCTCATTTTTTCTTGTTTCCTTGTTCCCGTGCCTCCATCTTTTCAAGTCAATATAATTGACTAATCGCTGTTTGTTGCCCTTTAAAACTAAAAGGCTATTGCAGATGTTGAAAAGGCTGTCATTGAGGCTTTGGAGAGACAATATGCAGACGTACTAGCTCCACTGAAAGATAGTATGGCTCCAAAGAAATTTGGCCTGAAATATGTGCAAAAATTAGCTAAGCACAATTCAGTATGTCCTTATACTGTGCCTGATGAGGTAGAGGTTTTTTGCTCTAGTTTCTTAGGCTCCATGGATATATTTGATTTTGATTTTCATCTTAACAATTTGTTTTCTTCTTTTTTCAGCTTGGAATTCTCCTGAATACAATGAAAAGGTTACTTGATACATTACGCCAAAGGATAGAAATGCACTTTAAATCTTGGGGTTCTTGTATACCTGATGCTGGGAATGGAGTTGCTGGTGAGCACCTTGGTGAAGTGACTGTGACTTTGAGAGCTAAATTTAGAAATTACCTGCAAGCGGTCGTGGAGAAACTTTCAGAGAATGTGAGTATCAGAACATGAATGTTTTAAAAAGGTTATTTCGCATATACTAAGAGAAGTATTAGTTCTGAGTAAATAAGCTATTGGAAGAAGACTATATATGTCCTTTGTTAGTAATTGAATCACTCAAAATTCATAATTCTCATCTTCTGTTATTTATTTTTACTCACGGAAAGAGGAGTAATGTATCACTTCATCCTTTGAATATTTATAATGGATAAGAGTCAAGGATATGAAAAGAACATTTATGTTCTATATTTTTAAGTATCAAAATGTGAGAAATTGGTAATTTGACAAAGATTAGGGAGGGGTTAGTACTATGGGAGCTAGAAAAACTAGAACTCAAGAAGAATAATTGAATTATGAAGCTATTTATAAATCCTTTTATTTGTTGCAACTTGCATATGCATTTGACTTTTGTACATTTCAGACTCGAGCACAAAGTGCTACAAAGCTGAAAAAGATCATCCAGGATTCTAAGGATGTTATGGTAGAGTCTGATATTCGGAGCAGAATGCAGTCTTTGAAGGATCAGCTTATTCAGTCAATAAATCATCTCCACAAAGTGTTGGAGGTGCAGGTCTTTGTAGCACTATGTCGACTCTTCTGGGACAGAATGGGACAGGTTTATACACTTGATTGAATATGTAATGGCTTATTTTCTTGCTGATTTATTATCAGTTATTGATTTCGTCTTTTGGTTGGCAACAGGATGTGCTAAATTTCCTAGAAAACCGGAAAGAGAATAGGTCATGGTATAAAGGATCAAGGGTCACCCTGGCTGTAAGTTGTTCAAATTACAAATTTTTCTTAGTTATGAATTAATTTTAATGCATAAACTTCTGGTGGTGTTATTTCTACTAATTCTATCTGCTAAATTATGGAGTTATTTGATGCTCAACTTTCTCAACTTACTGTTTCTCTCTTTCACGAATTCTTGCTTGTGTTAACCTTGGATACTCCTCAGGTTTTGGATGACACATTTGCATCACAAATGCAACAGCTGCTGGGAAATTCACTGCAAGATAAGGACCTGGAGCCTCCCAGATCAATAATGGAAGTTCGGTCAGTGCTCTGCAAGGATGCACCAAACATCAAGGACTCAAAGTTTTACTACTAAATATTGTAGATGCTTTTGAGTTATCTGGAGATGCAGCAATACGATTGGCAATTACTTATCGTTGAATAATGGTTTTGGAGGCTACACATGGGGAGAGAATTGTGAAGAGAAAATTAGTCACAAAATTGATGAGGATAGTCGATAGCAATGAGCTCATTGGGTACTGTAGATAGTAGTAGATATAATTTAGATATTCTGGTGTTCTAATTTAGAATCAACACAGGTACGGTGAAAGGAAAATCCCAGTTTCTCGGTTTATCTGGGGTTCTGACATTGAATGGTTGATGTTAAGACTGTTTTTGAAGTGAAAAGGAACAGGAGAGAAGTATATACAATTTTTTTATTATTCTAATGTTGTACAAAGATTTTTCGGGTGGATTACTAAATATTATGGATTTGTCAGTAAGAATGTTATGCTGCATCTATTATGGGTTTTCAACTGTAATTGTATTTGTTAGAATGTTATGCTGCATCTGTGGGTTTTTCTACTGTAATTGTTTTTTGTTCTCCTGGAACTGTTAACTACGGGCAAAATTTTGGTAAATAGGAGGGGGTTGATACTGTTGTGCATAAAGTGCTGGTATTCTCTCTCAGAGAACAGTGATAACTATGTTGTATAATTAATTTGTACAAAGAAAAATAAAAAAAACTACTAAGGTCAAATTTCTGGAACTTATATACCAGTATCAAATGTCAAAGTTGACAAACCAAATGGAGGACTTTTAGGCTTATGACAACTCTTTTCCGGGGATAATGCCTCTATAATCGACCTTAAATCACCCAAGTTATTTTACACTAGTAAATGCAATTTTTGTTCTGATATTATTGTAAAATATTTTAAGTATTTAAATATATTTGAATTAAAAATTATTATATATATACATAATAAATTTTAATTCAAATATATTTAAATATTTAAAATATTTTACAATAATATATATAATATATATATATATATATATATATATATATATATATATATTGTAGATTTAATTATGTTTTAATTATAATTTGTTATGGATATATCTCTATTATTTATAAAATTTATTTAATTTTATAATTTTTTTTAAAAATTAAATTGGTTAAGTATTTAGTTACCGTTTGGACGAATAAGAGAGAAGTTGGTTCAGTTTTTATTTATTTTCATAATTTCTTTAAAAAATAATTAAATTAGTTAGAGTATTTATTTACGATTTGGATGGATCAGTTTTGAATCAATTTCAAGTCGTATTATAAGATTGTAGATGTCTCTAGGCTTGAGAGGAACTGACAAGCATTTCAGATGTACTACCTCAAAGGTGCAGAGAGCCTCTCAATTCGTATACAGTATCATCTCACTAGTACATATTGCTTGTCACTAATTCGTACTTGGATATTTTTTGGCTACATATTTTGTGGCAGCAAATCTAAGGAAGTGTTGGGTCAATGTAAATAAATTTAGAATTTTTTTGTCTTATCTTTCAATTTTTTTACTATATTTAAGGGTGTATCCTATATTATTTCTATAATGTACATGTCTTTCCACTTTTGACGGAATTCGTCCAAAAGTAACAGTTAAAATGGCCGAAAATACATTGTTTCCATAATGTACATGTCTTCTTCCTCTTTTCTCTCAACTCCTCCCCCCGTCTCCCCACCGCGGTCGCCGTCGTCGACCCCCATCTCCCCCCTCCCCGCCACCAACCCTGCTCCTCCCCTCCCCCCCACAGCTCCCGCTCCCCCCCTCCACCCGCCCCCGCTCTCCCTAACAGCAACAGCAACAACAGTGGTTGCTAGCAGCAGCGAAGCGCGTGCGACAACGGAGCGCTAGCAGTATCGGTGGTGTTGTTGCTGCTGCTGCTGGCTATGGGGAGCGGAGGCGGGGAGGGGGGGTAGTGGGGGCTGTGACGGGGAGTGGAGGGATCACGGTCGGTGGCGGGGATGGGGGGGGGGGGTCGACGACGGCGGTCGCGGTGGGGAGAGGTGGGGGGGGGTGAGAGGAAAGAGAGAATACGAGAATATTTTTGTCCAATTTTTTTGGTCAAATGGGTTGACCGTTACTTTTGGACGAATTTTATCAAAAGTGGAAGGACATGTACTTGTGAAAATAATGTAGGATGCACCCTTAAATATGATAAAAAAAGTGAAGAACAAGTCAAAATTTCTCATAAATTTATATGTAATACTTGTTGTACCATACACAATTATCACAATTATCAATGTATGGTTTGGTGAAAATGTACAACTAATGTTATATCAATTCCTCCAACTGCTGTGGCCAAAATAACCGCAACAGTACAACACCATTTACTCCAACATTAATTAGGCCATTTACAATATTTTCTCCTATTCTCTCTTCTTTCCAAGTGAAAACCAAACAATAGCTTTGTACTTACAGCCTCTCTAACCCTATTGTGACTTTGGAAAAAACTTGTTGTCCAACTACAAGAATGTTAAGTCTTACGAGACAAGAGTTATAGAAGACATTTTGAAGTTGGTTATCTAGTTCTAGATAATGTACTTGACAATATTTTTATTTCTATGTGATGGAGGACCAAGATTAAATTAGTTTAATTTATTTGGTAGGATTAAAAATAATAATGGGAATTGTATGCCTTTAGATTACTTTGGATGATATTTTAGTTGAGGAGCTGAGATTCTTTTATCTATTTGTTTTCAGGAGGTTAGTTTGGATAAGAAACTTATCTTCCATATGATTATTTTGTTTATCTCTGAAGTTATTTTGTGTTATCTTATGATTGAATGCATAGTTTTGCATCTTGTGATAGTTTTTGTGAAATTATATTAATAATTTTGTTCATAATTAGGAATCTCCTATAAACGCTAATTATAAAATTGGATTAGTTGAACTTAAGTCTCCGTCCCGCGCCATTTTGGTATCAGAGCCTAGGTTTAGGCTAGTTTATGCATTTACGTAGGAGATTTTTTTTTATTGATAATAGAAAAAATAATAATTTGTTTGATAAATTATCTTCATTGATAATAGACGGTAGAAAGCAAGGTATCGCTGAATTAAATTCCAAGTTCATTGCACTTGATGCTAAGGTAGAGACTTTGAATGCTAGAGTACATCAAATAGAAGCGATATATACTCTTGAACAATCCCACCATAAGTCATACAAGATCTCCAAAAAATCATACTATAACCATCCTATTCGAAAATTGGTACAACCATCACTGAGCCAAATACTGCTCTTGACAAAAATTATAATGACATAAAAAATTCTAATGAGTGCCTACCCGAGCTTTTGATACTGCTTAAGCTATCACCATAACTACTAAATAGTCCACTTAGTATCTGTTAAAATTATTGAGTCTGTCAGCACCCCAATCCCGCAAGTTGAGTTTGTGTCACAATATTTAACTCCTCAACACGTAGTTGTAAACAATTATTATTATATATTTGCCACAATTTTTTTCAACAAGTTGCAGGTTTAGACAATTGGACAAAACATTCTTGCTATGACAGACAAACCACTACATCAGGAGTTGCCTCTTAGTTGTATCCACATCTTCAGGACAATCATACGTCCTTCAATTCTTTCAAGAGAGGCAGTTACTATTGATCCAGGACACTACCAAAATAAGTCACTTTAGCGACATTTTTAGCGATTCTATTGCCTGACGTCGCTAAATTCTTTAATTTTAGTGACACCAGAAAAATATGTCACAATACGTTGTTGATGGTGACGACATATGGCTAGTAGCGACTACAGTTAGGTACTATGGAAATAGATGTTACTATGAGTCGCTACACGTCGCTAAATTTTAAATATTAGCGACATTTAGTAACATAGTAGGCTGAACGTCGCTAATATTTTTAATATCTGCGATAATTAGTGACGTTATTCTTGCGACAATTAGTGACGTCATTCTTGTGACTTCGTTAATAATTTAATACCAGCAGATCGGCGATCACTTTTTTCCATTCTTTCAAAATTTTCGTTTTCATCTTCCCCCCTAAACCCAAAATCACCCCCTCTTCCCGACCATCCTCTTCCTCTCCCTTTCGCGCTTCGGCTCCCCTCTGACTCTCCTCCGGCAACCGACATCTCTCTGATCAAGTAAACCGCAACCCTAATTCTCCTGACACTGATACGGACACACACACACACATTGATGTGCTTCAACTTTTTCCCCCTCCAATGTGACACAATCACACACACGACTCTCCGGTCAGGTATTTCATCTGTTTGGGGGGGGTATTTGATAAGTAATATAGAGTAGTAGTAGCAGTAGAAGCAACACTGAAGAGCTGGGTTATTTATCCATACATTGTATGGTAGTGCCAATGAACTTTCACTTGGGGAGGAAAGGACTTTATGATAATTGGATGCTACTTTGAGCAACATATTACATCACCTTCAACGATTGTTTTGTAGGCCATCAATTGGCCTAGTATATTGATAACTCCCTAACATCTATATAGATCATCTGTAGGCTGGATATTGGTTAATTGTATCCATGACATATGTGGTTAGCAATTAGGCATTATGGTCAAGGTCGTGATGCACTTTAAGATAAATTAGCTTAAGTCCTTATACAATAAGATTTTAGATGGTAGTTTTGAGAAGTGGTTGCTCTACTGTGTTGTGTTATGTAGATTCATGGTGTTGCGAACTTGGCTTGCATAACTTGGAATAGAAGACACTACCAAAATAAGTCACATTAGCGACGTAATTAGTGACTACGGATGATAATATCGCTAATATTAAAGAAAATAGAAAAAAAATAATTTGACGTCACAAGACGTCACCGTTAGCGACATTACATGACTACCATTATTATTATGAAATTGTACGTCGTCGAGGAGTCACCAAACGTCACTATTTTTTTATTACCCACGATATTTAGCGACGTAGATAGTTTTTACGTTGTTATTTTTTAAAACTTAGCAACGTTTAGTGACACCTTTATTAGACGTCGCTAAATTGTTTTATATAGTGATTCGACTTTTCATTTCCCCCCAAAGTTTCACCCCCCAAAATTTTAATTTTCCCCTGGTCGACTCAATTTTTATCCCCCCACCCGACCCAGGCGACCCCCCGACTCCGACCCTCTTCTCCCCGCGCCCACTGACCAAGGCGACCCCCCGACTCCAGCCCTCTTCTCCACCGTGACCCCCCAACCCAGGCTACTCCGACGCCCCAGCGAGCCCCGACCCAACAACCCCCACGCCCCGATGATCCCCGACCCGACGACCCCGTTTCGCCCTCTCCGACCGAGCCCCTAGTCACCCCCTTCTCTCAACGGTCGACCAATGTAAACCCTAACCCTTTTATTCCCAGACACACACACACACACACAGACACACAGACACACACATGCACAACCATATACACACACATGGACACGACACAGACACAGACTTATACTACTGACATGAGACAAACACAGACATATGTGATACCCTAGATTAAAAAAAATCTTGATATGTTATATAGGTCATGTTGTATAAGATCTTGTTTGTATGTATGAATATAGAGTATGATATCATCTCTAAATTTTAGGAGTAATTCTATGAACAACTAGTTCAAGAATTATAAGGCTTAGTCACTAGTTATACCCAAGATTTCAATTGGAATCCTTGCGTATATGATTTTAGTTTTGCAAGTTTATGATACCCTTTAAATGATAATCTCAAATAAAACTTGATGGGGTTCTCCTATATAGCATGCGTTGTCAAGCTACCCAAATATTGAGATTTATCAAACTAATTTTTTGACCATATAATTGCTCTCCCGAGGGGGTTTATAATCTACCCAACTTATAAAATTGTTGTCATCAAAACTAAAAAAATATAGTAGAACATGGAAAGAGAACTAAATGCGAAAGAAAGATAAATACGACTTGTCTTATCGAGTTTCTCGGAAAATAAGGCATGACCTAAAGAGAAGGAATGCAAACGGCGAAAAGAATTTAAGTAGGCAAGGTCCTACCTTGATTTGCGAAAGATGTGAGATACAATTACCAATGGAATCCTAATTTGATGTCACGTTCTAAGAGTGAGGATACCCTCAGTTCTAATCACTATCCAACTTATAGAATTTAAGTTGGTAGCAGGAATTCTAGTCCTAATCATATTTATTAGGGTTATATAAAGTCTGACTTCAAGGAAGGATACAAGATGATGAGACATTTGTGAACGTAGTCACCGACTATCAAAGGAGATCTAGGTACTACCATAGTGTTAATGAGTCAATAACTCTATAGAGAAACTTTACCAGTTCTCATTGCTCTTAATTAGGTCATGAGTTTACAAGATAATAGGAAATATCATAGTCAAATACAACTAGGGTGAGAGGGTACAAAGGATTACGTTCATTGCTGTAAAACCCCTATTTCTAAAAACCGTATTTATTATTTTTTATTAATTAATAATTTAATTATAGTAATTAGGCCTAAATAGGATAAATAGATTTTTAATAATTTTTATGTTAGGTGTTCGGGCACTTAGAGGACTTGTGGGACCATCAGAAATTTTTCGGAATTTATTCCATGTAGGAGACCCCTTGAGCAGTTGCTAGCCTAACGATGTGCAATACCCTAATCTATAAATTTTCTTATGTGTGAATATATATATATATATATATATATATATATATATATATATATATATATATATATATATATACAAATATAAATATGTATCTATATATTTAAAGTAAGAAAGGAAAAGAAAAAAAAAAGTAAAAAGAATTTAAATCATAAGTATAATACTAATAATAATAATATAATAATAATAGTAATAGCATTAATAACAAATAGCTACTAAGTAGGCATCCTGCCATACTCTCCTTAGCATTTAACTTACAAATGACGACCCCTTTTTTGCAATTCAGCCAACTTGCTGAGACAAAGACCCGCCTCCCCCCATTTTGCAATTGCATTAAGCCTAGAGCCCCATTCCGATTCAGCGGATAGCGGACCCGCCGCTCCTTCCCCTCTCTCTCTCTCTTAATATATAATATATATATATATAGTTTCTCATCCCAAAACCCTAACCTAAATTCTCAGACTTCCTCTTCCCATCTATAGCCGTCACCGCAGCCAGAGAAGCCTCCCCAAGCCATCCAACCATCCCGTCGACGCCGACATCGCGAACTGCAGTCTCCCACTCGAGGCACCTTCGCTCCGGCGTGTTTTTCCGTTGACTCGCTCGACCAAACGCTGTTCCGTTTTCATAGGTATGATCTTCCCTCAACCCTCTCCAATAATTGTTTTATAGTCAACCTCGGAAAACGTGTGCCCCTAGGTGTAAAACAGCGCCCAAGTCAGCGCGAGCAGACAGAATTCTGCAATCGCAGAATTCCAGAATGACCACCCATATTGTCGAGTTCGTATCTCCCACCACAGAGATCCGAATTCGGTGATTCTTTTTGATACCTGTAGATTACATGACCTAGTTTATTTTCTGTATTATAACTTTGTGCTATTAGTCGCTGTGGACAGAATTATATTCGTCACAAAACTGCGTGCACCCACTTTTTTCGGTTTTCCAAAGGTTGGAGATCGGAGCGCGCCCCGCCAAACGGGACCGCCCCGCCGTGTGCCAAGTGTACCAAATAGTGCACGCAGCATAACGGGACACGTAAAAATTCGTGGAGACTGATTCGGATGCGTGTGCGCGCCGGAATCAGGCCATATCCGCGGACACATTTCGTGTCGCCACTTTTGTGGAACTCACGAGTATTTTGTGCACGCTTGTCAGATTGTGACGAAACTTGTGCCACTGGACTCGTGGTAACGCGCTGGTCCTGTGACCCAATTTTCACGCATTTCTGAGATGGTTGACCAGATCGCCAATTGGCGGGCCCTACAGTTGACTTTTTGGACCAAATTATGTTCGGCTCATCGGAATCCAAATTTGGACATACCGTTGGGATCGTATTAACATTTAGAGTTGTTTGACCCATAGTTTGTTCCATTTAGAGACTGTTACCCTTGGCACGCTTTTCGGTGCAAAGTGGGCCACATGTGGACCCCACTTTTTCCTAAAATTACCGTTTTGCCCCTGTGTCCAAATTGGACGAAAGGGATGTGCTTTTTAGCTATTTTGCTCATTCTGGGAACGTTGGTGATGTTTATTTCAGCATCCGGAGACGTTCATTCTGAGACCGTAGCTTCTGACTCTTGGTGTTGACATTGGGACACTACATTTTGCAGCTTCTTGCCAGGCAAGATACCTTGCCAAATTGTTTACAGTACTTTGCATGCTATTTATATTTCTGTTTATTTATTTTATTTCTGTATAGTTCTTGCATGTGTAGTTTTTCTTTCAGTCATTACTATATATTAGATATGTTGACACACACATGGCACTTAGTATCATAGAGGACAATCATTAGACGTATGGGCTTTAACCACTCTGGTAACACCGTAGTCACTAGCACGCACTATGGTGGGTCGTGTCCGATGGTCGCTATCCCCGAGGTATGTCGATTGATGGAGTCCGAGGGTCGCTACCCCCGAGGTATGTCGGCTGATGATGTCCACTGACGAGCGTGAGGTTGTGAGGATTAGATCGAGTAGCCTACCCTTGCCCATACGTCGAAAAGTTGTCCTCACTTGCATTCATATAGATTGTCTTGTACAGCGTACTTATTTATTTTCACATTATATGCATGTTTACTGTATTCAAGTTGGCTCGTATTTTCTGTATCTTGTTACGTCCCTCTGAGGACCTGGTCCTCTGCCAGGTGTATCTGCTCTTGAGTATTTGCAGGAGTATGGGCCTGGACCTGACGCATTCCTTTCTGTCGAGGAGGTCTTACCTTCTGAGCATCGTTGATTATCTGGCGATGGATTCTTTTAGCTGATACACTTCTGTCTTCATATTATTTTATATTGGAGACTTTATACTCCTCTCTCATTTTAGTTTTGGATATAGTCTTTGGTAGTGGTTTTGTCTCCACCCGACCATTATTTTCTGGATATTTTAGACTCCTTATTCTAGCTTAGTATTTCTTTTCTATGACTTGTTGTGTGGATGAGATTAGCATATCTGTGACTTGTGATATTATTTATACCACATGTGAGTTTATATTCATATTACAGCGTACGTATGGGTTATGGTTTCCATATATTGGAGTTGCTATATCCATGCGGCTGGCATGCTTACGTGTTCCTAGTCCTACGTATTTTGGGACTGGGGCGTGACAATTGCATTTTATAGATGTCGATGATTGGTTCAACAATAAGTGTCAAAATATAATATAATTTGTCAAGGTGATTAATATTGTGTAGGGAGTACGAGGGGTCTCAATTTGATGCAACACTAGTGTCATGGACGTAGTTTAGCTCGAGTGGTCTACAAGTATTGTCACGACCCACACCCAAAAATTAGGTATGAGTCATGGGTACGTCCAGCCTACGCCGCAACATCAGCGATAGAACGCTGTAAAGGTCCACAATACTATCTAACAAACTCACGCAATGATATATATACACAACATGCCAATGGTAACTCAACTCCATAAAGGGGACAAGATGAATATATAACATCAATACTCAATCTCTAAACTAGAGACAGATAATGGTACGATATCATAAAGAGAATAGGAAAGAACAAGTCACAACAATATCCAAGTCTAGAGTCTAGCAATAACCATAAATGGTCTCAAATGTAAATAGCATACCATAGTCTAATACTGAAGACATATCCAGTACAATAATAGATACTAGCTAAGGGTCTGCTATAGCTAGGTGTGTCTCATCGATAGTTGGTACCAGATCATCTTGGCCTACAGGTGCTACCTCAGCTGGCTCTCCGTCCTGTGGGCCGTAGTATATAGGACACCAGTCCTCTAAATAGCCGTCTGGAAAAATATATCCATTCAGGATTAGAGCAAAGTACAAAACTCTGAAAGTAGTTTCATATACATGGTAGAGAATATATAACATCAAATACAAGATGCACATGTAACTATAAAATAAAAATATAACTGGAATAAGTAGATAGACACGAAGGATAACTGAAAAAAATAAATACAAAAAATATGGTGTAAATTATAAATACGAGAACTGGTGATACTATCGAAGTGATTTAGAGTACCAGTTCATCATGTGATCATTTTGGGTTGCACAAGTCTATACTATGGTAACTCAATTATACGTGTATCATATAATTGGAATGCATACGAATACGCTAAAGGTTTGATCACATAACCAACTCCTACTCTCCCGCCCTGACTAATATTCATGGATCCAATCACGACACGTTACGCACACAAATATAATATGAGCACACGGAGCACACAAATAGATACGGGCATAAGGAATACCCGATGCACACGATAAAGTATATGCGTAAGGAGTACCCGATGCTCACATCAAATAAATAATATCTCCTGACTCGATCCATATAATACCAGCCCGTGTAATATGGTGTCAGAATCAAGTAAAATAGATCTAGAACATGTGATATATATACTATCAAGTACTGAAAACTAACAGAGAAATGTACTCGCTTGAGATCCGGAGCAAATAGTACGAAACGGTATCCGAACTGGTGTCACACATACCTATTCATGAAAAATTATATCATTTAGTGTAATTAAAGGATAAACAAGTTAAAATAAGTTAAAATATGGTTTCTAGGTCAAAACTAGGTCTCTCTAGTCAAACTAGGGCTTTATATTGATTTTAGGGTCATACCTAGATCCTAAGTCGATTACAAGTCTAATCTAATGAATACTAAGTCTTGGTTAGGTTTCTAAGGTTTTACCTTGAAGGTATTAGCTATATTAACTAATATTACTAAGTATATATATATATATATATATATATATATATATATATATATATATATATATATATATATATATATATATATATATATATATATATACTAGTATTATATAATATCTAATATTCCCTTAGTGTATCTTAATACCTTACCCAACTCAACTAACCAATACCAATATTTAACTATATCTTATTACTTAGAACTATTAGATATTATCCTATCTATGATACTATGCTACCTTAACAAATACTTAACACTTACACTTGATACCAGTTGGTATCAGTCACACACCACACAGGTACACTTAATACCTAAGTAGGCATCTAAATATCAACTAATAATCCCAACAACTCATCTGGGAACCCTCAACCCCCTAACACTTGACTGGCTGCACTTGATGTTATACTGGTACTAAAACTTACACACACACCAATACCTATTAGTGCTTTACACACCCTACAACTATTGTCCTACATCCTGGTGCCTACTATGCCCTCAAACAAGTGCAATTGTATTGCACTAAGATGCAGTGACACAATGGCACCCCTAACAATTTACTCTATCCTTTATATATATATATATATATATATATATATATATATATATATATATATATCAGTTATTAATAAATAAGGATATATCAATAAATAATAATACCAAATGACATAAATATTTCTATCCTGAAAAGTGATGGTTACAATCCTGCCCTCCTTAAAAAAATATTTTCTCAAAATTTAAGAAAGAACTAGCACTATACAAGCAATCAAAGTGAGAAAAAAATACCTCATGGCTCAAAGAGATAAGGGTACCGCTTGCGCATCTCGGATTCCCTCTCCCAAGTAGACTCTCCCGGAGAGTGATGCGTCCACGAGACGCGTACCAAGGGAATCGTCTGGTTTCAAAGCACCTTCTTTCGGTGATCCAGAATCTCCACTGACTGCTCTGGATAACTGAGAGTCGGACCCACCTCGATCTCCGAGTGATCTAATATGTGACTAGGATCTGCTACGTATTGTCTCAGCTGCGATACATGGAACACGTCATGTACTCCCTCTAGTGCAGATGACAAGTCTAGTCTGTAGGCCACTGCATCGACCCTCGCAAGAATACCGAAAGGTCCGATGTACCATGGACTAAGATTCCCGTCTCCACCAAAACAAATTGTTCCCCGTGTCGTAGAAATCCGTAAGAGCACCAGATCGCCAACCTAGAATAAAATACCGTCTTAACACTCAATCTACAACAAAATAATCACAAATAATATGAAACAAAACCTACCTCAAACTCTAAGGGTCTCCGGTGACTGTCGGCCCAATGCCGCTGTCTGTCCTGCGCCACCCGAAGTCTATCTCTGATAAGCTTCACCTTCTCAGCTTTATCCACAACCATCTCCGGTCGCAACAAGGTTCTCTCGCCAACATTATCCTAAGTTAAAGGAGTGCGACATCTTCGCCCATACAACGTCTCAAATGGTGACATCTTAGTACTGGCCTGGTAACTGTTGTTGTAAGAAAACTCTACAAGGTGGAGATGATCCTCCCAAGAACCTCCGAAGTCCAGAACATAGGTATGTAGCATATCCTCGAGAGTCTGAATAGTCCTCTCTGACCGCCCGTCTGTCTGGGGGTGATATGTGATACTAAACTTGAGCTGGGTGCCCAAGCTAGCTTACAAACTCCTCAAAAAATGGGACATGAAGCGACTATTATGATCCGAGACTATGCTCACAGGGACCCCATACAATTTGACAATCTATCGCACGTATATCTCTGCTAGCTTCTCCGTAGACGTACTCACTTTAAATGACAAAAAGTAGGCTGATTTGGTCAACCTGTCTACGATGACAAAAATAGCGTCTTTTTTTTCTAGAGATTGCGGAAGCCCCAAAACAAAATCCATGGTAACATGCTCCCACTTCCACTCTGGAATGGGTAAGGGCGGAAGTAAATAGCCCGGCCTCTGCCTCTCTGCTTTCACCTGCTTGCACACTAAGCATCTGGATGCGAAGTGCGCCACCTCCCATTTTATACCATACCACCATACATGCTCCCTCAGATCCCTATATATCTTGTTGTCACTTGAATGCATAGAGTACTGAGAGCGATGCGCCTCATGCAGAACCTTCTTGAGCAAGTCTCCACTCCACACACACAACCTAGTACCGTGCCGCAATAAACCATCCTCAGCAATGATGGAGTCATCCAATAACCCAGCCTGAACTTATGCCATGATGCTACTCAGAGCCATATCTTTATACTGTATAGCCCTAATCTAGTCCATCTGCTCTGACTGTATCTATAATCCCACATCTATATCTCGATACCAGAAACTATCACCTCAATACCCAAGCTCTCAAGGACGACCAACAAATGTCTGTCGGATGTCAAGAATATTGCCACTGGATACCTGCTCAAGGCATCGGTGACTACATTGGCCTTCCCTGGATGGTACTGCAATGATATGTCAAAGTCCTTCATCAACTCCAACCACCGCCGCTGTCTCATGTTTAGCTCTTTCTGCTGAACACGTACTTCAAGCTCTTATGGTCTGTAAAAATCTTCGCACACTCTCCGTATAAATAGTATTTCCACAGCTTTATGGCAAAAATGACTGATGTCAACTCCAGATCATGGGTAGGGTAGTTCTTCTTATGAGGACGTAATTGTCTGGAAACATAGGCAATCACCTTCCCATTCTGATGTAAAATGAAACCCAAGCCCTTCCTTGAAGCATCACTGTAAATAGTGAATCCACCTAACCCCGATGGCAACGTCAATACTGGAGCTGTCATCAATCGCTTTTTTATCTCATCAAAAGCGGCCTGACACTCCTCTGACCACACAAACTCCATGTCCTTCTTGGTCAGCCTAGTCATCGGCTCTGCAATCCTGGAGAAGTCCTGTATAAATCTCCTGTAGTATCCTGCCAGACCCAGAAAGTTCATGATCTCCGCCATTGAACTTGGAGTAGCCCATGACTCTACTGCCACAATCTTCCTCGGGTCAACTAAGATCCTATCTTCTTTCACCACATGACCAAGGAATTTGACCTTATCAAGGAAGAACTCGCACTTCGAAAGTTTTTCATTAAGCTCATCCTTCCTGAGAGTGTCTAAAACTATCCGCATGTGCTCCTCGTGCTCCTCCGACGTCTTCGAATACACGAGGTTATCATCGATGAATGCCACCATGAACTTATCAAGGTATTGGTGGAATATCTTGTTCATCAGGTTCATGAATATCGCTGGAGCATTGGTCAACCAAAACGACATCACCATGAACTTGAACTGGCCATACTAAGTCCGAAAAGCTGTCTTCGGAATATCCTCCCTCTTCACCTTCACCTGGTGGTACCCTGACCTTAAGTATATCCTCGAGAATACCTTTGCTCTACTAAACTGATCAAAGAGATCATCTATCCTCGGCAACGGGTATTTATTCTTGATAGTGAGGTTGTTCAGAGCCCTGTAGTCGATACACATGCGTACCGACCCATCCTTCTTCGGTACAAAAAATACCGGAGCACCCCATAGTGATAAACTGGATCTGATGAAGCCCTTGTCCTATAACTCATCTACCTGTTTCTTCAACTCTGTCAACTCGCTGTTGTTAACCCTATAGACGTGCTATGATATCGGCTCTGCGTCTGGTACCAAGTATATAGAGAACTCAACGTCCCTGTCTGGCGGCAACCCTGACAACTCCTCTGGAAAGACATCCATGAACTCCGTAATCAAAGGATGTGGCAACTCCTTCTCTTCCACAAGGGCTCCACAGATGACTCCTTCACTTTTCTTTGCTGCTCCTTTGGCAATCTCGAACTTTCGCTCTCCCGACGGTCGAAACAAAACTCTGCCTCCATGACAATCTATACTAGCATGGTGCCTACTCAACCAATCCATTCCGAGTACAATATCATAGCTCGAAAGTGGCATTATGAGTAAGCACACACTAAACTCCCGACATCCTAAAGTAACTCTCCGATCCTTGCAAATATTACTGACCAGGATGATGCCACCCCCAGTCGTAATCTTGCAAGTACTACTCAAATTTTTAGCCTCTAAATGGTGCTTAAGAGCAAAAGTCACTGATACAAAACTATGGGAAGCACCAGAATCAAATAAAGCTAATACTAGAATGGAATCTAGAAGAACTGAACCTGCGATGACGTCCCCGAATGGCTCCATGTCCTCAATCGTCATGACGAATGCTCGCCCCTATGGTGCTTCCCTCTGCTGCTGATGCTATGCGAAACAGTACTAATAGGTCGGAGTGAAGGTCCCCTCTGTTGTGCTGCAGGTGTTGCTGGTGCTTTAACTGGTATTCTCTGAGCAGGAACTCCACCCTGACCCGGACGAGCTGGAGCCAGTCAATAATCTTTCAGCTGGTGATCTTCCGCTCCATAAAATAAATACACTCCCAACCTCTTTCTACAGACGTCCCATCTGTGTCCTGGCTTCTTGCAGAAAGGACAAATAAGAGCCTGCTGCTGATGCCTCTGGGGCTACTGAGGCTGAGGCGGGAAGGTCCACTGCTGCTGGAACTATGGCCGCTTGGCTGGGCTCGTGCTACTGCTGCCAAATATCTATCGGTCCCTCTTAGGCCTCAAACTGAGGTTCCTCTCGACCTTGTGGCCCTCTGCAAGAATCATCGCGTACATCTCATGGATCAAAGAAATAAGGGCCTTTACGTCCCAATTTAGGCTTTACCTGAAACGATTTGCCTTGTCCTTCGGATCTCGTACCATGCTTCTCACATACCCGCTCAGATTACCGAACTCCATGGCATACTCCTCAACCGACATGCCCTCCTGCGGAAGGTTCTCAAACTGTCGCTCCAGGTTGAGTTTCTCCGTACACAAAAATAACTTCTTCTTGAATAGATCCTTAAATCCGTCCCATGTCAACCTTGGATCAATAATCTGTGGTTCATTCTGGAACCAAGTGCTAGCAATATATGATATCTACAATCTAGTCGCCTCTATCCTCAGGTCCTTGGCAAGATGGGACAAGTGCATAATATGCTCGAGGTGCTCGAGCCAGTCGTCAGCGTAGATAATACCCTCCATCTCCTTGAAGTCGCGGGGACCCAACTTCTTGAAATCTTGTATGTTGCCCGGTTTGGGCTAAGCAACCTGTGGCTGGGGCAACCCACCATCTCCACTGCAGCCAATGCACATTGGTCGACATTCTCAATTCCCTAGCGTAGTACATCCGCCTGTCTCTGCTGTTCTACCATCATCTCTCAGAATATGGCTAACATCTGTGCCCCGTCAGCTAGTATAGGCGGTGGGAGTGGAAGACTCTCCGATCCTGCTGAAAAAGTCCTCTGAACTGCTAGAGGAGAAGAGGGATAACCCTTCGCAGCGGCCGGGATAACCCTCTGAACAGGTGGGGGAGGAGGACCCCCAAAAACAGCTGAGATCCCTACCTGAACTAGTGAGACAGCCTTCCAAACTAGTGGAGGTGGAACATCGTCTACTACTGCTCGGACAGGGGGTCGAGAAGTCGTCGATCTCTCCGAAGCTGCTGCTGATCGCTGTGATCTGGTCTTCGACGACATCTTGAAGACAGATCAAAACAAAGAATTAATAAGCACATGACACGATATCATCACGGAAGGACAATAATATTCAAGGAAAGCAAACATTTAGAATGAATGAGCATTAGCAAAATTCAATCGATTGAAATTTTTTCTAGGTGTGATTGAGTATTCTCTCGTCCTATATCCTATTATAGGATTGTAGTAGTACTCCAAGTCTGAGCGCTACTACCTTTCGTTGACCTGCATGGGCCACTAATAAAAATATATCATGATCCGTACCAAGAAATTATGTATGAGTCATGGGTACGTCCAGCCTACGCCATAATATTGGCAGTAAAATGCTGTAAATGTCCATAATACTATCTAACAAACTCACGCAATGATATATATATATACAACCTGTCAATGGTAACTCAACTCTATAAGGAGGACAAGATGAATATATAGCATCAATACTCAATCACCAAACTAGAGACATATAATGGCACAATATCATAAAGAGAATAGAAAATAACAAGTCACAACAATATCCAAGTCTAGAGTCTAGCAATAATCACAAATGGTCTCAAATGTAAATAACATGCCATAGTCTAATACTAGAGACATATCCAGTAAATAATAGATACTAGCTAAGGGTCTGCTATAGCTAGGTGTGTCTCATCGACAGCTGGTACCAGATCATCTTGGCCTATAGGTGCTACCTCAGCTGGCTCTCCGTCCTGTTGGCCATCGTATGTAGGACACTAGTCCTTTAAATAGCCTTCTGAAAAAATATATCCAGCCAGGATTGGAGCAAAGTTTAAAACTTTGAAAGCAATTTCATATACATGGTAGAGAATATATAACCGTAATTGAAATGAATACAAGATATACAGGTGACTATGTGTCACTACCACATTCCGAAAACGAGGGTATTTTCGAATTTTTACAATATTTAATATTATGTTATTTATAATTAATTAATTTCATAATAGTATATTGATTTAAATAATTATTATGTGTGATGTGTAATTAAATATATTAATTATATGCAGTGTTAATTATTTATTTTAACTAGCAGACTAGACCTAGAAGCTCAGTAGACGAACCCCTGTCCGAATTATAGAATTCTGGATTTTGTTATTTTATTTAGAATTTAATATTTGAAGATTGAAATTAATTACTGTATTTATTTAATATTTTTGCGCCTTGTCTTTGCTTCGATCTTTGGAGCACTATCCAGACTTTTGTCTTCCAACAAATTTCACAATCTTGTCCTAGACATGTCCGCCTTCAATTCTGCTATTTTTACAACTCATAATTTTGCTCCCTGTACATTATTTCTGGCCGCACAAAAGTCGTCGCGGACGTTTATTTTAAATTCCTAATTTTGTATCGTTGTGCGTTCCAATCAAAAATTGGAGGCCATCTTGACCTATTTTTCGTGCGGCCCAAATTAGGGTAATATTCTGTTCTGAGTCTTCTTCAATATTGGTATTGATGACTTGATCTGATTTTGACCCCAAGTACTCCTAATTAATTGTTGAACACAACTTGCATTTATTTCTATTTAATTTGAGGATACCATTTTATCTGATCTTAAAATTCCTAATTAATTCCAGTGCCCTTCAAATTCAGCCCATGCCATCTTACAGCGTCCCCTGACCCTACAAAATACTGGACCCCGAATCGCCCGCCCAATTTTCATCATTTCATGTGTTTGTGCAATTTCCCGAATTTAAGGGGCTAAGTTGCAATTATTTAATTGTAGGTGCCAACACCTAATTATTTTAATCAATGAGGGAGCCTATTAATTTTAATTAAGAACCCTCATCCCCCATGAATAAATTCCTCATGTTCAATCCTAGCCATTCATTAGAAATTGGCCCATCACAACCCTCCACCACACACCCTCTCTCTCCCTATTAAATGCCTTGTACCCTCAAACCCTAATCCCTAGGCAACCTAGGTTTTCCCCCACCTCTCTCTCTCATCCATCCCCAACACAAACCATAGCCTCCTTCTTCTTCTTCTTTTTTTTCTTTTCTCTTTTCCTTTCTTCTTCTCTTCCTTTCCTTCTTCTTCTTCATAAATTAATTTGAATTTGAAAAGGAAAGAGGGGGAAACCCTTATACCATCACCCCTTACTGTGCTTCCTGGCCCCTCTGCACCGGCAGGCGCTGCCCGCGCGTCTCCGGCGAGCGGCCAACCGGCCAGCCCGCTGCTCCCCTCGCGAGTTCCCCCCGGCGGCCACATCAGCCGGCGCTGCCACCACCACTCCCATCTCCACCCATCCATCCCGCAGAGCCCGACTGCCCGGCCCGCTGGCAGCCACTCCGGCGGTTCCCGAGCCCCCTCTGCATCCCGGCCACCCCTCGGTGCACCCGGCCGGCGCTGCTCCAACTGCTCCGGCGCAGTCCGACGCCGGCGTCCGCTGCTCCCCTGGCTGCTCCTCCGGTCCGGCGGTTTCCAGCCGGCGACAGTGCTCCGGCAAGCCTCTGTAAGTATTCCTTTCTTCTTCTCCCTCATCCTTCTCTTATATATATATATAAATATATATATATATATATATATATATATATATATATATGTATATATAAATAGGTATATACATGAGCATATATATATATAATATGTATATGTATAATTATTTATTTATTTAATGTTTAATATATGTTAATATCTATTTTAATATGTTAATGTATACATAATCTAATAGATATGTATATGTTTATATTTAATTAATGTATGTAAGTGTGGTATTAAATATAACTAGTATAAATGCATATATTTTTAGGTGTGTAATTATTTTGATATATATATGTGTATATATATTGTAAATACATTTAAATTGGTGCATGTATAAAATATTGTAAGTATAAATTATTACGTTTATAGATACATACAAGAATCATTTATTTTAAAGTATATATATTTATACGTATATCTATAATTGTATTGAGGGATATTATGTGTAATTAATTAATAAGTTGTTATTTAAATACGTAGTCCTACTAGATGACCTTAGTTGACTAGTGCCCTGCCTGGCATAGCCCTGAGGCCAGTATATTTCTTCTGTGTGTTAGGATAGCATCTGATACAAGTGTTGTTATTGTGATATGTTTTTAGGACTGTTGGTTTTACCAGGGGATACTCTGGAACAGGACACCATAAATACCAGCTAAGGACCAAGGCAAGTACATTCTCTGATAATTTCCAATTCTTGATAATTGCTATAAGTTCAATGATCTTGAAATGTTACAACTGAATCTTGACACTGTGCTACACGGACTAGTATAGCTTGGATCTGCAGTCATGAGATGTTACCTTAATTATCGTATTGACATTGTACACGACATGTATATTTAGAAACCGTACATGATAGACTTTACTTGCTCGTGTATCGTGACGTGTCATGGTTGGATCCACAGTACTAGTTGGGGCGGGGAAGTAGTTAGTAAGAAATGTGATCATAACCTCTTATTTGTAGTATAAAAACTGTAAGTGTTGATCATGCTCTTCACCCATGATTAGCCAGGCCCTGTAGCTACTGTACATGTTCCCAAGCCGATCACATTTCGAAACTACTATTTCAAACACTTAGAATAGTTACAGTTCTCTATATTTTCATATACTACATCACCCGTATATGATACTGTTCCTTGTTCTTTCATTTTTATACATGCACTGACTGTATCATATTGCTATTGCCTGTCTCTCTTAAACTGTCATTATATTACTTCACTGTCTTCTCAGTAGCTAGCATGACATGTTTTATTGTATTATAGACATTATCAATTAATGGAACTGTTATTTGAGATTGTGCTTTGCTCCTTCCTGACTGGAAACATTTTTCCAGACTATGCCTTAGAGGACCGCTGTCCGACACTTTATGGACTATGGTGAGTAGCTGCAGACTTGGTAGTTAGCTGTGATTCTGGAAAGTCTAGTCGGAGTTATTATTTCTTGTTAGTTCTTTTAGTAGACTTTTTGGTACCGGATTTGTCTCCGGCATTTTGATGATTTTTTGGATATTGTTAAGTTATTCTTGTGGACTTGTGTTGTGTTTAATTTTAATTTCTGTTTCGAAATCTTATCGTGCTGTTAGTCTGTGATTGAGTATATGTTCATTTATTTGTGTCATCCGTGCCTCCTAATGGAGATTGGATATTTGCGTGACATTAGTTAGATAGTATCAATACCTAGACAGCGTTCTACCGCCGATGCTGCGGCGTAGGCTGGACGTACCCACGCACTCGTGCCCCTAAACCGGGTGCGGGTCGTGACACGTTTTTAGTGGTGGCCCATGCAGGTCAGACTTCGCGAGTTGTGCGATGTCGTAGTAGTGTGGCATCTTTGTTACACTATTGCGTGCCTGCTATAGGACATAGGACCCAGGATACTAGGATGATAGAGGATACTCAATCACAAATTATTTGAGAGATTCCTCGGACGACCCTTGAGAATCTCATTATAAATTCCAATTTAAACCCTTCCTCCTTGTTTTCGTCCGTCCTCACTTTTGGATATTGAGTTTAATTCTTGTTGACCAGTCGTTAACTTTAATTCTTGGTATCATTGTGGAGTTTTGATTTCATATCGAGGTGAATTTTACGGGCTAAAATTTACGGTATCATCTGATGACGTATATTGATGAGGACAGTGAGAAAGGTAAAACGTCTACTTTGATTATGGAACCTAGAATTTATCGCAGCCATATTAGCTGTCGTGACGAGAACGTAGGAACCTAACTTGGATGTACATACTTTAGTTATGAGATTTAGAGTTTCTCGCAGCCATACCGGTTGGCGTGGCGAGGATTCTAGATGACATGATTATAGAGTTGCATACCTTAGTTACGGAACCTGTCGTTATCGCCTCTATGCTTACTGGCGTGGCGAGGAATTCTGTGTGTCATGATTTCTGGCAGACGTGTATGATTATCAGGTTGTATCTTAGATTGGTCCTTAAAATATCATCTCAAGACTTATCCATTTTGTTATTTCAGGACTTTGTTCCATCGCTTCTTTTCTTTACTAGCAGTAAGGATACCTTCCGTCCTTGATCCAATTCCTTTTGAGCTTATTCCTTGTTAGTATGATAATTAGTGACTTGCAATTTTGGTTGTGTCTTGTATTAGTTGACTGAGTGTTGCCTGTGAATTGTAAGTGTTTCCTAGTTGGACATATGAGCATTAGGCATTAATCTAGAGATACCCATAGCATAGTACCTTGTAGCAATAGTTCTATGATAGGTGTTATTATAATTAGTATTGGTATTATAGAAACTGCAAGTGATCGTGATTTATAATAAGTTTGACGAGTTAATCTAAGGATGAAGCTAGTGTTACCATACCAATAGCGCTAGTGATTCTATATCAAATATTGTTGAGCAAGGTGCAAATGACAGTAAGTACTTCGTGTGATGACAAACAGATTGGGGTATTAAGTAATATAGATAGAAAATCATTGAAGAAAATATGCGAGATGATAATTTGGATTATTGGAAATGATAGTGCAAATAATTCGGACAGTACAATTTTCGTACACAGTTGAGGTTGTAAATAATTAGTGTATTAGAGTGCACCTTGAGTATTAGAGACTGTGAGTAGTATATGTATACTTGTGGATTAAATTTATAATTTGTAGAGTGGAAATAAATTTCAATTTTTAAAGAATTTTGAGGAGATGAGATTTTATGTTATTAAATTTTGAGTATTCGAATTCAATTCAATAAACATAGTCAAGGCTATAAGGATTTTAAAGGTGATTAAAGTTTTTGATATTGAGTATCTGATTTTGAGGAGTGTATGCAATTATTTTTAAGTTGATCGAGAAGTTAAACCTTGACGATTATTTCGAGGATTAACTTTATGGTAGATAAGAGATGAATATTAATATATGAGTAGATGATATACATGTGTAAGGATCTGATGACTTGAGTATGATTGAAATCTCACTGCCAACTGACTTGGGTGTCAATCTAGGGTGGTAGTAAAGTGTGGTATCTAAAGAGATAGAGGTATCAAACTTTCCATGCATCATTTGACCTATGATTATGTTAGAAGATATTGCAAGTATATATTAGCAGGTTCTTTCTTTTCTTTCTTCATGTTCTTTTGTCTTCTGATTGATTGATACCTTAGTACCATAGTTGCATGCATGATTCTTGTTATAATGTAGTTAGTAGTACCCCTGATACAGAGACTGCAATACCCTGACAAAAGACACCATGATCATACATATTTCCTTTAGGTTGCATGTTGTATGGGTGTAGGAGAATTCTCTTAGACTTTGATTGTTGAGGATTTAACTGTAATAAAGATTAACGAAGAGGTTATGACTTGACAAAGAGAGACAAGGTGCCTAAAATTTTGAGGAAAAATATTAAATTAAATAAAGAGTTGGGAATTTAATATGGCGTAATTGAAGTTTTGTTAAATCATTTGATTTTAAGACAATTGTGAAATGATTGAATTTATCATTGAAATTGAGGACTTTAAGAAGGCCATCGATATATTTATTGGGCTGCAAGTTATGAACTTATATCTTGAATATTGTATTGGAGGTTGCATAAGTATTACATCGTTGCATATTATGTGGAAAAAAAAAAAAAAAAATCGAGGGATAAGAACACAAATGGATTAGTGTAGAATTCAAATTTTGGGATGAGATTCAATTTTAGAAATATGCATTAATTGGATTTCAATTAGAGGATGGAATATTAAATTATTGCATTTCGTCATTAACTTAAAATTTTGGAGAATATTGTGATAAGAATGTGATTTGATTTATTTTGAAGATTTTTAGGGATATGCTATTTATAGAATTTTTGAAAGAATTTATTGTGAAATGGAGTGGTTCATGATTATATGATTTGAGGAATTTAAATTTTGATGGTAGTAAATACAAAAATAAAACAATCGAGGATTTAAAAATTTGAGGATAATTATTGATGTAAACAAATGGTTAAGAAATTGACATGGCATAATTGGTGGTTTAATTAATTCCAGGAAAGATTTTGACATGGTTAAGTTGGTTTTAATTTGGAAATTTGGGAGATTCATCAATATATTTATTTAATTGCGAGTTATGAATTTTAGAACCTTATATTTGGATATCACATTTGGAGACTCCTTAAATATCATATTGTAGAGTACTTTGAGGAGTGAATATTAAATTCCGGACATTGGATTACTAACTCAAAACTTTCAGGAAATTTTTGATAAAAAGGGACTTTGATTCTATGTCGAGGATTTTTACAGGAATACAGATAATTTTAGAATTTTTGAAAATTGTGGAAAGACCTTGTGGATTTTAACTGATTTCGTGGTTGATGAATTTAACTTTGAGGAAAATAATAATGAGTATGAATAAACACTAGTATGAGGGTTTTAAATTTCGAGGACGAAATTCTTTTAAGGTGGGTAGACTTGTCACTACCACATTCCGAAAACGAGGGTATTTTCGAATTTTTACAATATTTAATATTATGTTATTTATAATTAATTAATTTCATAATAGTATATTGATTTAAATAATTATTATGTGTGATGTGTAATTAAATATATTAATTATATGCAGTGTTAATTATTTATTTTAACTAGCAGACTAGACCTAGAAGCTCAGTAGACGAACCCCTGTCCGAATTATAGAATTCTGGATTTTGTTATTTTATTTAGAATTTAATATTTGAAGATTGAAATTAATTACTGTATTTATTTAATATTTTTGCGCCTTGTCTTTGCTTCGATCTTTGGAGCACTATCCAGACTTTTGTCTTCCAACAAATTTCACAATCTTGTCCTAGACATGTCCGCCTTCAATTCTGCTATTTTTACAACTCATAATTTTGCTCCCTGTACATTATTTCTGGCCGCACAAAAGTCGTCGCGGACGTTTATTTTAAATTCCTAATTTTGTATCGTTGTGCGTTCCAATCGAAAATTGGAGGCCATCTTGACCTATTTTTCGTGCGGCCCAAATTAGGGTAATATTCTGTTCTGAGTCTTCTTCAATATTGGTATTGATGACTTGATCTGATTTTGACCCCAAGTACACCTAATTAATTGTTGAACACAACTTGCATTTATTTCTATTTAATTTGAGGATACCATTTTATCTGATCTTAAAATTCCTAATTAATTCCAGTGCCCTTCAAATTCAGCCCATGCCATCTTACAGCGTCCCCTGACCCTACAAAATACTGGACCCCGAATCGCCCGCCCAATTTTCATCATTTCATGTGTTTGTGCAATTTCCCGAATTTAAGGGGCTAAGTTGCAATTATTTAATTGTAGGTGCCAACACCTAATTATTTTAATCAATGAGGGAGCCTATTAATTTTAATTAAGAACCCTCATCCCCCATGAATAAATTCCTCATGTTCAATCCTAGCCATTCATTAGAAATTGGCCCATCACAACCCTCCACCACACACCCTCTCACTCCCTATTAAATGCCTTGTACCCTCAAACCCTAATCCCTAGGCAACCTAGGTTTTCCCCCACCTCTCTCTCTCATCCATCCCCAACACAAACCGTAGCCTCCTTCTTCTTCTTCTTTTTTTTCTTTTCTCTTTTCCTTTCTTCTTCTCTTCCTTTCCTTCTTCTTCTTCATAAATTAATTTGAATTTGAAAAGGAAAGAGGGGGAAACCCTTATACCATCACCCCTTACTGTGCTTCCTGGCCCCTCTGCACCGGCAGGCGCTGCCCGCGCGTCTCCGGCGAGCGGCCAACCGGCCAGCCCGCTGCTCCCCTCGCGAGTTCCCCCCGGCGGCCACATCAGCCGGCGCTGCCACCACCACTCCCATCTCCACCCATCCATCCCGCAGAGCCCGACTGCCCGGCCCGCTGGCAGCCACTCCGGCGGTTCCCGAGCCCCCTCTGCATCCCGGCCACCCCTCGGTGCACCCGGCCGGCGCTGCTCCAACTGCTCCGGCGCAGTCCGACGCCGGCGTCCGCTGCTCCCCTGGCTGCTCCTCCGGTCCGGCGGTCTCCAGCCGGCGACAGTGCTCCGGCAAGCCTCTGTAAGTATTCCTTTCTTCTTCTCCCTCATCCTTCTCTTATATATATATATAAATATATATATATATATATATATATATATATATATATATATATATATATATATATATATATATGTATATATAAATAGGTATATACATGAGCATATATATATATAATATGTATATGTATAATTATTTATTTATTTAATGTTTAATATATGTTAATATCTATTTTAATATGTTAATGTATACATAATCTAATAGATATGTATATGTTTATATTTAATTAATGTATGTAAGTGTGGTATTAAATATAACTAGTATAAATGCATATATTTTTAGGTGTGTAATTATTTTGATATATATATGTGTATATATATTGTAAATACATTTAAATTGGTGCATGTATAAAATATTGTAAGTATAAATTATTACGTTTATAGATACATACAAGAATCATTTATTTTAAAGTATATATATTTATACGTATATCTATAATTGTATTGAGGGATATTATGTGTAATTAATTAATAAGTTGTTATTTAAATACGTAGTCCTACTAGATGACCTTAGTTGACTAGTGCCCTGCCTGGCATAGCCCTGAGGCCAGTATATTTCTTCTGTGTGTTAGGATAGCATCTGATACAAGTGTTGTTATTGTGATATGTTTTTAGGACTGTTGGTTTTACCAGGGGATACTCTGGAACAGGACACCATAAATACCAGCTAAGGACCAAGGCAAGTACATTCTCTGATAATTTCCAATTCTTGATAATTGCTATAAGTTCAATGATCTTGAAATGTTACAACTGAATCTTGACACTGTGCTACACGGACTAGTATAGCTTGGATCTGCAGTCATGAGATGTTACCTTAATTATCGTATTGACATTGTACACGACATGTATATTTAGAAACCGTACATGATAGACTTTACTTGCTCGTGTATCGTGACGTGTCATGGTTGGATCCACAGTACTAGTTGGGGCGGGGAAGTAGTTAGTAAGAAATGTGATCATAACCTCTTATTTGTAGTATAAAAACTGTAAGTGTTGATCATGCTCTTCACCCATGATTAGCCAGGCCCTGTAGCTACTGTACATGTTCCCAAGCCGATCACATTTCGAAACTACTATTTCAAACACTTAGAATAGTTACAGTTCTCTATATTTTCATATACTACATCACCCGTATATGATACTGTTCCTTGTTCTTTCATTTTTATACATGCACTGACTGTATCATATTGCTATTGCCTGTCTCTCTTAAACTGTCATTACATTACTTCACTGTCTTCTCAGTAGCTAGCATGACATGTTTTATTGTATTATAGACATTATCAATTAATGGAACTGTTATTTGAGATTGTGCTTTGCTCCTTCCTGACTGGAAACATTTTTCCAGACTATGCCTTAGAGGACCGCTGTCCGACACTTTATGGACTATGGTGAGTAGCTGCAGACTTGGTAGTTAGCTGTGATTCTGGAAAGTCTAGTCGGAGTTATTATTTCTTGTTAGTTCTTTTAGTAGACTTTTTGGTACCGGATTTGTCTCCGGCATTTTGATGATTTTTTGGATATTGTTAAGTTATTCTTGTGGACTTGTGTTGTTTTTAATTTTAATTTCTGTTTCGAAATCTTATCGTGCTGTTAGTCTGTGATTGAGTATATGTTCATTTATTTGTGTCATCCGTGCCTCCTAATGGAGATTGGATATTTGCGTGACATTAGTTAGATAGTATCAATACCTAGACAGCGTTCTACCGCCGATGCTGCGGCGTAGGCTGGACGTACCCACGCACTCGTGCCCCTAAACCGGGTGCGGGTCGTGACACTATGAAATAGAAATATAACTGAAATAAGTAGATAAATAAGAAGGATAACTGGAAAAGTAAATATAAGCAATATGGTGTGAACTGTAAATAAGAGAACTAGTGATACTGGCTAAGTGATTTAGAGTACTAGTTGGTCATGTGATCGGTTTGGATTGCACAAGTCTATTCTACGGTAACTCAATTATACGTGTATCGTATAATTGGCATGCACACAAATACGCTAAATGTTTGATCACATAACCAACTCCTACTCCCCCGTCCCGACTAATATTCATGGATCCAATTATGACACGTTATGTACACGAATATAATATGAGCACACGGAGCACACGAATAGATACGAGAACAAGGAATAACCAATGCATACGATAAAGTACATGTGTAAGGAGTACCCGATGCACACGTCAAATAAATAATATTTTCTGACTCGATCCATATAATACCAGCTCGTGTAACATGGTGTCAGAATCAAGTAAATAGATCTAGAATATGTGATATATATACTATTAAGTACTGAAAAGTAAAAGAAAAATATACTCGCCTGAGGTCCTGAGCAAATGATACGAAACGGTATCCGAACTGGTGTCACACAGACCTATGTATGTAATATTATGTCATTTACTGTAATAAAGGGATAAACAAGTTAAAATAAGTTAAACTGTGGTTTCTAGGTCAAAACTATGTCTCTCGAGTCAAACTAGGTCAAACTAGGGGTTTACCTTAATTTTAGGGTCATACCTAGCTTCTAAGTCTATTACAAGTATAATATATTGTCACTACCACATTTCCAGATAAGAGCATTTGGGTAATTCCACTATTTGGAATAATTATGTGTTTAATTAATCTGCGGAGTTTTTAAACTATTTATTTGTTATTGGTTGTGTTGGTTTAGGTCAAACCCTGGAAGTCAGTATGGCTAACCCTAGTTGAAAACCCAATTCTAGTGAAACCCTAGAATTCAACTTTAGGTTTGGACCTCAAACCCTAAAATTGCCGAACCTTAGTTAATTAGGTTCTTCATAACCTAGCTGGGGGGGGGGTTTATCCTAAAAACTATGCATTGAAACCCTAAAACCTAGTTTAATATATAAATGAGCCTCCCTCAAAACCATTCTTCAAGTAGAAAGAAGAAACCCTAGCCTCCATCAAGAAAACCATTCTCCACCTCCAGATTTCGGAATCCAGACCTAGGAGATCCCTTTTCCTCCTCCAAAGCAAAGAGAAGCAAGGAGTTTGGGTCAAGGAACCTTGGGGAAGAAGAACTTCCATTGGAGAACCATCTCTAAAGGTAAAATCCAATTTTAATTCATTTTATTTCTATTTTTTCTGTTGTTCATGCCCATTAGGAAACCCCCTATGGTGTAGATCTCGAATCCTAGGGATTCTACATGAAAACCTAGGTCGAATTAGGTTTTGGTGTTCCAACGAGGGTTTTCCCCAAATTCGTGGACCCTATATCATTAAGGTTTGCAAGTATACATGACTACAACTCCTACATGTAGGTTAGATCCCGATTTTAGGGTTTTGGTTGAGGAGTCATGGGTTCCAATGTGAAACCGATTTCAGCCCTAGGTGTTTGTAGGAATGCCTTAGGGATTTACCTATATATATATATATATATATATAATTACTTGTGTGAACAGGTTGTGCACAGTCGGGTCTTGTATGTGCTGTGTGCTTTGTGCACTGTGGGGGATCTCCCTGTGCACAGTCGGGTTTGTGTATCTGGGCATAATGTGTGAGGCATGTGTGCCTATGAGTAATTCTGTGTGTTAGGGGTGTTCAGTGTGAAGTATAGTGTCTCAGTTGAAACATTGTATTTTGGTTTGAGTGTGTGTCAGTGTAGGAGGAGCAAGGTAAATCTAAATCTCATCCACCAAAATCATATAGAAATAAATAACCAGTATCTATGAAACTAGATCTCAATAAGAAGTATCTAAGGATGATAGTTGGATGGAAACAAATCCACTACCAACTCTAATATAAGAGCAAATATCATATGAGTACAACTCCACAACACAATATAAGAATACCAGCTATCAATCACAGCTCGATGAGAAGACATCCTCGGATCACATGTAACCATCCAAATCTGCGCTCCTGCAAATACTCAAGAAAAGATACACCTGGCAGCGGACCATGTCCTCAGAGGGACGTAACAAGATACAAAAAATACGAGCCAATTTGAATACAGTAAACATGTATATGGTTTGAAAATAAATAAGTACGCTGTACAAGACAATCTATATGAATGCAAATAAGGACAACTTTTCGACGTATGGGCAAGGGTAGTCTACTCGATCTAAGCCTCACAACTCACACACCCGTCTAGAACATCAGAAATCGACATACCTCTGGGGTAGCGACCAGCGCGACTCTACAGAAATCGACATACCTCTGGGGTAGCGACCAGCGCGACACACGCTCGTAGTGCGAACTATATACTATGGTTTACCAGAGTGGTTAAAAGTCCATACGCCTAATGATTGTCCTCCCATGATACTAGGTGCCATGTGTGTGTCAACATATATAATACATAGTAATGACTGGAGAAAAACTACACATGCAAGAACTATACAGAAATGAAATAAATAAAAAGAAAATATAAATAGCATCAAAGTACTGTAAACAATTTGGCAAGGTATCTTGCCTGAGGTCCTGCTGCTGGTATGAATCAGAGTCCAAGTCACAGTCCAAATAGCCTATGTATTACAAATTTATCACGTCAAAAGATAATTTATTTTAATTTATTTAATTCTGGAATAATTACTCTAAAATCCTATTTTAATCTTATTATTCTGATTTTTATGTTAATTCCTAAATTTTGTCCAAAGAAACTGAATTTTATCAACTCGAGACTCATGGCACGCAAATCGAGGCGATCTGTTGACCAAAAAGTCAACCGACACAAACTCAACTTTCATGCATGATTTCCTGTAGATTTCAGCGTCAAAAACATGCTAGAATTTATAGCTCGTCCGAATTCAAATTCGTTTGGGAATTATGGCACATACAAATTTTGTATTGTGCACCGATGGTTAAATTCTAACCTAGAAGTTCTACAGAATTAACAGTAGGTAAATACTTCGAAATAAATTCTGGGAAAAATATATGTCTATGATCTCGATATTAGCTTTCCGAAACTTTAAACGGTTCATGATTCTGATTCCTGGTTCTCTCGAAATCGCGAAAACATCAAAATACGTCTATTTTTGGATATGCTGTGCTCTACGAATTTTACAGAATTTAATACTCATAATTTAGAAAAACAATTTATATAATCAGAAACCTAACCTCATTATCGTTCTAACAAAAAAAACTGGAGCACGTTTGCAGTCTGGAGCTAGGATATATTATCTTTTTAATTCGTCATAAAAAATGAGACTGAATTTATGACGAATTTTGACTATTTTTGGACGAAAAAGAGAGGAATTTGGGGAAAAAAAATTTAAGGATGTGGTATTTATAATGGTGGAGACTACTTAATTAAATACAACTAGGATTGGTTAATTTGGATAGGATTATGATGAATTTAAATAAGGATATGATATACATTAAGTTGCTTTCCTAGTAGGTTCAGGATTTGAATTAATTTAAAGTAGAGTTTGAATCTATCTCAATAATTTATAATCGTGAATATAATTAAATATAATATAAATAATTTATAAAATCTTATTAATATCTATTAACACTAAATTAGCATATATCTAATATTAAGACTATATATATCCAAATAAATCCTAATTAATTTCAAAAATCTAAAATAACCTAAAAATAATTCTAAATAAATATTTATATAAGTAAATATATCGAGAAATTCATTTGCTAATTAAATAACAGAATACTCTAAAGAAATTCAATATCTATAATAATATAAAATATACACAAAATATTTATTTTGGGTGAGGGGGTTTACAATCTACCCAACTTACAAAAATTTTGTCCTCGAAATTAAAATAGAACATGGTTTCTCTCTATCTAATCTCACTTGATCACAATCTAAAATAATTTATCTCAAGTTTAATAATGTAATTTCTACCCAACTTAGAATTTATCCATCTATCACATAAGGCTCTTACACTTAAGAAAATATTCCTCAATTTATTTTCTCATGTCATTCAATCCTCAAAACTTTAACACCAACTATATCATATGTGATATGCCCTTAATCAATTATGAAAGATAGTCACCAAATAATGTGATTGGCCTATGGGGTATATCTTGTACTATCCGTGTATCACTTATATCCAAGCACGAGATTTCGTCTTCCCGAAACAAGGGAAGACGGAAAGCAACGGAAAAGAGCTCAAGGAGGGGTAATAGAATGGAAGTATGGGAATCAAAGCGTTTAAAGAATTCAAATAGAAAATGTCAAGACAGTTGTGGATTGAAATCTTAATTTGGTAATTTCCTATTCGCATGCTCACATCGGTGCAGTTATGTACTTTATATGATATGCTTTGTCGTATCTAGAGGGTAAGTATATTTGTCTACTGGTCCACTATACATCTCAATCCACGTAAAATACTATTGCAAAGGACGAATCAAGCGCATTATGGCTAGCTAGACCATAATACACTGATTCTGATTAGACAATTTGTATTAGTATGGTTGATCTGGCCCCAATAACACATATGTCATGAACAAGCTCGATATAAGATTAAGCTTGCAAAAACTAGGCTATAATAGCAGCATAATTCAAGGTAGCACAGAAAATATAACGCTGGATTATGATGTGAGAAGTTACAAAATAATTCAAGTTCGCAAAAGCAAAAATAACATAAGCAATAATAATAATAAAAGACTCTATAATCTCTACAGTTATCATACAACCTCCTTATCTAAGTCGCTAGTCGACCAAATAGGGCAAGGACCTCTAAATTCTATGGTCTGAATAAACACTGTCGTCTTTTGCTAGCATGCGATAAATATCATTCGGTTACACTTCAATTAATAGGTCAAAAGACTATGTGATACTAGGTGTCAAACATTATGGTAAAACTTCTAACTAACTCTAGTAGTGTCTATACTACCCTCAAGTCTTCTTAATACATCAAGGGGTAATGGTATAACAATCTAAAGATAAGGAATTCTAGGTTCACTAGATATTCTAAACTTAGTGGTGTGTCTATATTCTCGTTGTATTTTTAATAGGTGTGCTACTCTAATTATCATCCTAATAACAGGGGTTCCTATATTCTAGCAGAAGGCTATACTCAAGGAACTATTAGGGAAGCACATGAATCAAACAGGATACAATTATTCAAAATAGAACAGATAGGAGGAGATGAATCACAGTCAATTATGGATGAGATCCTATACTCTAGTCCTAGGTGCAGGCTTGTTCGGTACAGTAACGTAACCGAGACAATATGCTCTCGACCTGCATGGGCCACCACAAAAATATGTCACGCCCCAGTCCCAAATACGTAGGACTAGGAACACGTAAGCATGCCAGCCGCATGGATATGGCAACTCCAATATATGGAAACCAAATCCATACGTACGCTGTAATATGAATACAAAATCCACAAGTGGTATAAAATGTAATACAAGTCACAGGGTAAAATCTAAATCTCATCCAGCAAAATTATATAGAAATAAATAACCAGTATCTATGAAACTAGATCTCAATAAGAAGTATCTAAGGATGATAGTTGGATGGAAATAAATCCACTACCAACTCGAATATAAGAGCAAATACAATATGAGTACAACACCACAACACAATATAAGAATACCAGCTATCAATCACATCTCGATGAGAAGACATCCTCGGATCACATGTAACCATCCAAATCTGCGCTCCTACAAATACTCAAGAAAAGATACACCTGGCAGCGGACCAGGTCCTCAGATGGACGTAACAAGATACAAAAAATATGAGCCAATTTGAATACAGTAAACATGCATATGGTTTGAAAATAAATAAGTACGCTGTACAAGACAATCTATATGAATGCAAATGAGGACAACTTTTCGACGTATAGGCAAGGGTAGTCTACTCGATCTAAGCCTCACAACTCACACACCCGTCTAGAACATCAGAAATTGACATACCTCTGGGGTAGCGACCAGCGCGACTCTACAGAAATCGACATACCTCTGGGGTAGCGACCAGCGCGACACACGTCCGTAGTGCGAACTATATACTACGGTTTACCAGAGTGGTTAAAAGCCCATACGCCTAATGATTGTCCTCCCATGATACTAGGTGCCATGTGTGTGTCAACATATCTAATACATAGTAATGATTGGAGAAAAACTACACATGCAAGAACTATACAGAAATGAAATAAATAAAAAGAAATATAAATAGCATGCAAAGTACTGTAAACAATTTGGCAAGGTATCTTGCCTGAGGTCCTGTTGCTGGTATGAATCAGAGTCCAAGTCACAGTCAAAATAGCCTATGTATTACAAATTTATCACGTCAAAAGATAATTTATTTTAATTTATTTAATTCTAAAATAATTACTCTAAAATCCTATTTTAATCTTATTATTCTGATTTTTATGTTAATTCCTAAATTTTGTCCAAAGAATCTAAATTTTATCAACTCGAGACTCATGGCACGCAAATCGAGGCGATCTGTTGACCAAAAAGTCAACCGACACAAACTCAACTTTCATGCATGATTTCCTGTAGATTTCAGCGTCAAAAACTTGCTAGAATTTACAGCTCATCCGAATTCAAATTCGTTTGGAAATTATGGCACATACAAATTTTGTATTGTGCACCGATGGTTAAATTCTAACCTAGAAGTTCTACAGAATTAACAGTATGTAAATACTTCGAAATAAATTTGGAGAAAAATATATGTCTATGATCTCGACATTAGCTTTCCGAAACTTCAAACGGTTCGTGATTCTGATTCCTGGTTCTCCCGAAATCGCAAAAACATCAATACACGTCTATTTTCGGATATGCTGTGCTCTACGAATTTTATAAAATTTAATACTCATAATTTAGAAAAAGAATTTATATAATCAGAAACCTAACCTCATTATCATTCTAACAAAAAAAATTGGAGCGCGTTTGGAGTCCGGAGCTAGGAGATATCGTCTTTTTAATTCGTCATAAAAAATGAGACTAAATTTATGACGAATTTTGACTATTTTTGGACGAAAAAGAGAGGAATTTGGGGAAAAAAAAATGAAGGATGAGGTATTTATAATGGTGGAGACTACTTAATTAAATACAACTAGGATTGGTTAATTTGGATAGGATTATGATGAATTTAAATAAGGATATGATATACATTAAGTTGCTTTCCTAGTAGGTTCAGGATTTGAATTAATTTAAAGTAGAGTTTGAATCTATCTCAATAATTTATAATCTTGATTATAATTAAATATAATACAAATAATTTATAAAATCTTATTAATATCTATTAACACTAAATTAGCATCTATCTAATATTAAGACTATATATATCCAAATAAATCCTAATTAATTTCAAAAATCTAAAATAACCTAAAAATGATTCTAAATAAATATTTATATAAGTAAATATATCAAGAAATTCATTTGCTAATTAAATAACAGAATACTCTAAAGAAATTCAATATCTATAATAATATAAAATATACACAAAATATCTATTTTGGGTGAGGGGGTTTACATGGGTTCCAATGTGAAACCGATTTCAGCCCTAGGTGTTTGTAGGAATGCCTTAGGGATTTACCTATATATATATATATATATATATATATATATATAATTACTTGTGTGAACAGGTTGTGCACAGTCGGGTCTTGTATGTGCTGTGTGCTGTGTGCACTGTGGGGGATCTCCCTGTGCACAGTCGGGTTTGTGTATCTGGGCATAATGTGTGAGGCATGTGTACCTGTGAGTAATTCTGTGTGTTAGGGGTGTTCAGTGTGAAGTATAGTGTCTCAGTTGAAACATTGTATTTTGGTTTGAGTGTGTGTCAGTGTAGGAGGAGCAAGGTATCAGTGGGATTATGTATTTCCTGTGTGTCCCAGAGTTTATGTGTTACTGTGTCTTGCTGTGTCGTACCTGTGGTTGTCTTTTGTCTCAGTTGTGTATGTGTATATTGTGTCTGTGTGTCTACTGAGGAATTCTCAGTGTGTCTAGGAATTGTATGTGTCAGTGTCCTATGTGTTTCTCAGTGAGCCTTGTGTAGCACTGTGTGTGTGTAGTTGTTTAGGTTCAGTGAGGGGTACTGTGTATCAATGTTAGCTGTGTGTCTCAGTGTTTATGTGCCAGTGTGTGTCTGAGCGTGTGTGCCAATGTGAAACTAGTGTGTGTGTATCAGTTAGACAGGGGTATGTGTTGTGCTGTGTCAGTAACTTGTGTGTGGTAGTGTAGGAATTATGTGGTGTCAGTATTTAGCAGTATAACAGGTACTGGGGGTTAGTATCTGGAGGATAGTAAGTTTAGAGTATCAGTATTGGGGGTTTCACTACTGTAAAATTATGTGTGAGACTAATATGTGTGAATACCTGAGAGAAGTATACCTATATGTTGTGAGTAGCTGTGTATGCCTCAATGAGAAGCCAGTGTACCTGTGAGTGAGTGTAACAGTATGTGTATCCTAGAACTCACTATGTGTAGAGGTGTGAACCTATGTATCAGTGTGTGACCCATGTGTGTCTCAGTATCAGTGTGAATACCTGTGTATCCCTGAGTTCTAGAGGTAGTATCAGTTAGACAGAAATCAGCATGTACCTGTGTATGTATGTACCTATGTGTAGATGATACCTGTGAGTGCAGTGAGGTATCAGTGTGCAGGAAGTGAGATCTGTGTATGAAACTGTGTGGGTGTGAGTTGAGGTGAGTTAGGGATTTGTGTGTGGCTGTGTATGTGTGCAGTGAGTCACCTGCATGTGTGTGTGAGTTCAGTGAGGAGTTCAGTTATGCCTGTGTGTTCTCAGTGTTAGTTCTAGGGCTGTGTGTCAGTTATTAACTATAGTGTGTGTGCTTTAGGTTAGTAACTAATAGTGTACAGTGTGTCTCCCTGTGTCAGTGAGCAGTGTAACGACCCGCACCCGGTTTAGGGGCACGAGTGCGTGGGTACGTCCAGCCTATGCCGTAGTATCGACGGTAGAATGCTGTCTAGGTCATGTAACTATCTAATCAAACTCACGTGAATACCCAACTCCATAAGGAGACGTGGATATCATAAAATAATGTTAGAAATAAAATAATGTTAGAAATACTCAATCACATAAACTAAAGCACGATGAGATATCAAGGCAAGCAAGAAATACAAGACAAGTCTAACGACAAAATAATCATACCTGCAATCATTAACTTCCAATCCTCAAGTGTGTCAGAAACCAGTCTACTAAGGTCACAGTCTGGAAAAATATTTTCCAGTCAGAAAGGAGCAAAGTACATCTCTAAATAGCAGTTCTATATTAATGATATAAACTATGTAGCAGTTCTAGATGGAAATATACCAGAAGCATGTATAGATACGAGAAATAAAAGAAATACTGGAAATACTGTAAGTAAATGCAGGAGAAGAAACAATATGTCCATGAGCAAGAACCTATGACTAAGTGTATGAGTATTAGCTTTAACATGTGATCGGCTTGGGAACTTGATCAGGCTGGTTACATGTGATTAGCTATGATTCTTATAAGGTCAGGCTAACCGTTGGTTAGCTATGATGCATGTAGAGGTCAGGCTAATCACACGTAACAGCTATAAAGCATGTAAACGGTCAGGCCGCACCCGACGTGAGATGTGGGGTGAGCTATGATGCATTTAAAGTTGGATATGATCACATATCTACACTAAAATACTCCCCACCTCCGACTGGTATAGTAGATCCAATCATGGTACGCTATGGCATGGGATTCCCTAGGGAGGTAGCAAATCTCCCCGGGTCTCAGTGTCTGTACATGCACAAGATAACAAGGAAACAAGTCTTGTACAAGCTACACCATGAATAAGGAATAACATCTCATAACGAGATCCGTGTATACCAATCCGTGTAACCAATGTGTCAAGAGCATGTATATCTACACTAGATATAGTGAACATAGCAGATATCATAAATTAGAAACTAATCAGAGAATGTACTCGCCTTGGGTCCTTAGCTGTCAATACCAATGTCCTGTCCCAGAGTATCGTTTGGAGAAACCGACAGTCCTATAAACATATAATAATATCATTTGTATCAGATGCTACACTAACACACAATAGAAATACACTGGCTTCAGGGCTATGCCAGGCATGGCTCTAGTCAACTAGGGTCATCTAGTAGGGATACGTATATAATACACATTTACACTCAGAGTATATACCAATAAAAACATACATAATATATATATAAGTGTCTATTAGTAATTGTACAAAATACGTATATGTGTATATACACTAAATAGATGTATATAAATATATTTTTATATACCAAAATACATATTTGTATATATATATCAATCAAATATTTATATATATATATATATATATATATATATATATATATATATATATATATATATAAAAAACTAATCAGAGAATGTACATAATGCCACACTTCTCAAGGTGATCCCAAATGAAGTAGCAGTTCGTTCCAATGAGTCCGGAGCAGTCCAAATAGCTAGAAACTATATAAAGAAGTCCAAGATCGGAGTTTGGCACGAAAATTGAGATAAGGATACCAGGCTAATAGGGGAAAGGGTCGTTTGTTTGTAATTAAGGTAACACCTTAATTTAATGAAAATCATTTCAAATTTATTTTGAACAATAATTACAAATAAAAGTTTATTTATAAAAAATCTAGAATTTATGTAAGCAATCATATATTTTTATATCTATGGTAAAAATCGGTCACCAGTCCAAATAATAATTTTGAACTAATTTTTATTATTGGAACTATTTCTTAATTAATAATGTAAACCAGAAATTATTATTTTTACATAGTCAAAACCCTTATAATTATTTCGTAATTACTGATTACATAAAAACTAACTAATTGCATATTAATATAACCAAGTCCTTATATATAATACATAACTAATTTCATACACATAATAAATAACTAAATTCATATATTATAAACAATAAAACTAATTATGTTTTATTTACTAAACTAATTACATGAATTTACTAAACTAAATATATTTAATTACTAAACAAATTACATTAATTACTAAACTAATTACAGATTAACTAATTGATTATGAAATTAATTAACTGATTATATTAACTAACCTCTTCATACAAATCAACTAATTATAGAACTGAAGAAAAGGGAAAGAGGGAAGCTCACGCTGGGTTTTTCTCCGGCGTCGACGGTCGGGGAAGTCCGCCGGGTCACGCGGTGGTCGGCGGATCTGCTGAGGCGGCGATCGAACTCGGCGGCGGCAGCGGAGCTCGACGACGGATCGGCGAAGCTTGGCTCGAGGCGGCGGCTGTCGAACTCGGCGGTGGTCGACGGATCCGAGGCGGCGGCGGTGGAACTCGAGAGCGGCGGCGTCGGCTCCGGATCTGAGGCGACGGCGGTGGAAACTCTAGAGCGGTCGACGGATCTGGCTGCGGCGGTGGCGGATCTTCGAGCTCGACGCGGTGGAAGGAGGGGACGGCAGCTCGACTCAGAGGAGGAGGTCCCAGTCGCCGGCGGCAGCGGGATCTAGGTTAGGGTTTGGATTCTGTGTACGAGTCGGGATGGATCGTGTCCGAGGCTGGACACGATGGTGGTGTTGTGGTATTAGGTGGACGTGTCCGGGTGTTGGACACAGAAATAATGTACTGTGGTAGGGATGTGTCCAGATGGTGGACACGAGGATGATGTTTGCTGTGGTGGAGGTGGATGTGTCCGGGTGTGTCGGACACAAAAATTTGGTTGTAATATTGTAAATCGGGACACAGGAAATGAATGGATACGGTGGGACACCCGGGGTCGGACCCGAGGCCAACACGGCTGACACGGTAATGCTGGACACACGGACACGAGCACTCAAATAAATGGTGATTGCTTGTTGGCTTGTGGGAATTTGTGAGGGCTATCTAGGGTTTCTTGGGAATGGTGATGAGAGACTTTAAATAGGGAAAGAGGGTGTGGGATGAAGGGTGAGGATTGGCCCAATAATGAATGGCCAAGATTATACATGAATAAGTTCTTCATGTGGGAATGAGGGTGTGTTGGCTAGTTAATGGGAAATGGCAAACTTGTAAAATTTTAAAAAGAAAAGATTATAATTTCAGAAAATATTTTAGGAAAGCTAACTGATTCCCAATTAGCTACTAATTAATTCATATTGCAAAATCTTAGAAAGTATGAAATTTATTTATTTACTATCCCAATAAATATAAATTTTATTATATTTTATCAACTAGTCCTTCAAATAATTTTTTTTATTTAAAACAATAATTTCATGATTTCAAGCCAATAAATATTCAAAGCTATAGTATTATATTTACATCATTATTTATCTATTTATTTTATAAGAAAGCGACATTTAGGAAAAATGATTTTGATAAAAGATTTTAAATCACCTTCTAAAATCAAACATTGTTCGAAAATCTAATACTAAAAATTCAAGGAGAAAATAATTTATAAACTTGATATTTAAATAAATTAAAAATCTAATTATTTCGAAAATTTGGAAATAGGAGGTTACAAGTCTACCCACCTTAGAAAAATTTCGTCCCCGAAATTTAAGGTCCTCAATAATTGCATTTACACATTGTATTGTTTCCATCAAAATTTAAATTTCAAACCAAATAATCATGAAGTAATTCCATATTGCTATTTCACAACCTTTCAAAAATTTTATAACATCATATTCCTGAAAATCTTCAAGTTTAAAATCAAATTCAAAATTTTCTCATAATCTCCTCCAAAATTTAAGTTCGTATCTAAATACTCAAGGATTTTAATATCCAATCCTCCAATTGAAATCCAAATTAATGCATATTTATAAAAATCGTATCCCAAAATTTAAATTTTAACCACTAATCCATCAATCATCTTACTTCTCTAACTCCAATTCAATTGATGCTTATTCAAATCTAAATTCTCCTCCGAGAATTGTATTCGACACCATTCTATTAACGATTTTATTTCCGAATTTTCTTTTTCCTCAAATACTCAATGATGCGATACTTTCAGAATCTTCAATGCAACATTCATAATATAAAATATAAAATTTCTATCTTGCAATCAATTAGATATAATGATAATTTCCCAAATTTTCTCAAATTTTTAATAACCAATTCAATCATATCAAGACCTTTCCTAAAATTAATAAATCCTCAAATTTTGCCCTGTGAATTTCTTAATTCTCTATTTAAGTTAATGTTTATCCTCGAATTTCAATCATACCTTGATTTTCGTAAAATCAATGATCCATCAACTCTGTTATAACAACCCCTAAATTCTTTATTTAATTTAATGCTCATCCACAATTTAATCATCTTGTCCCTTTTTGTCAGTCATAACCTTGTCATAGATCCTTGCTATGGTCAAAACCCCAATGATCATGGTTTAAGAAAATTCTACCCACAGCCATGCAATCTAAGAAAAATATATAGGTCATGTACCTTTTGTCATGGTATTTCAGTCTCTGTTGGGGTGTACTACTAGTTATATTCTAACAAGAAAATCATGAATACGAACTACAGCACTAGGGAAATCAATCAATCAAGAGACGGGAACATTAGGAAAAAGAAGAATCTGCTAACATATTTCTTGCGATATCTGCTATCTCTAACAAACACTTAACTCTAGCACATTCACTAACTAATTCCTATTCCTGTACACTGGTACCCCTATCAACTAATCACTAATCCACAAGATCCATGAATATATTTGTATTGCACACACCTGTCTATTACTGCCAAAATATGATGCCAAGAATCTCTAATATAACCATGATTCAATAATGCATCCAAGTCGATACCTCTATCTCTTTAGTACCATACCCTCTGTCAGTTCCCGTTCCTACTACAATTATTCATACTAGTCATTCTTATCACTCAAATATACGTCAAGTGCAACACCATACTAAATACTGCTCTTTCCAATACAATTTTAGATGGACACCCAAGTCAGTCTGCGGTGCCATCTCAATCATGCTCAAGTCACCAGATCCTTACACATGTATATCATCTACTCATATATTAATATTCGTATCTCTCATCTACCCTAAAATTAATCCTCAAAATAATCATCAAGGTTTAACTTCTCGATCAACTTAAAATAAATTACATATACCTCCTCAAAGTCAGATACTCAACAACGAAATAAAAATTTTAATCACTTCTAAAATCTTTGTAGCCTTGACCATTTTTATTGAATCAATATTTGAAATCCTCAAAAAATTTTAATGACATAATCTCAACTCCTCAATAATTCTTAAAATATAATTTTATTTCCACTTTTTAATTTATAACTCCACAAATGTACATATCAGTGCTCACGGTCTCTGATACTCAAGGTGTACTCAATGCATCTAGTGTCTGTAACTGTGTACTAAAATTGTACTGCCTGAATCACTTGCACCATTACCTCCAATGATCAAAGTTATCATCACATGTATTTTCTTCCATGATTTTCAATTTATGTCCACTGGTATATCATCTAATTATCATCATACAGAGTGCTTACTGTTATTAACGTCATTTTTGACTAATCCTCGATATAGGACCATTAGCACTCTTGGTATTATATCACCAGCTTCATTAATGGATTATCTCATCAAGTTCCTTAGAACTCTTGTTTCTTTACTCTCATGGGTATGTGTATGGTTCCTCATCTCGATTGTTGTATATGTATTTCCTTTTAACCTTTTTATAGCCTGTTAAACTAATCTGTGATACGCTTCACCATCTTCATTACCGATTCCGATATTTCTCTACTCATGACACCTCATTATAACTCCTCATGCATATAAATTTCTTTACCTTTAACATGCCCGATATCAATCATCCGATTGAACGTTATGCTCCATTAATTCTTAACACAATTCCTTGATACCTAATTGTTTACATAGATCACTTAATTACAAAATCATGATTATCTAGGACGGGTAATTGGCTCTAATACTAAATCTGAGAACTATCACTGATACTCTATACTCTCCTTCTACTCTCAGTCTCTAATAACACTTATCTCAGAACCATTGGTACAAGGTACTATGCTAAGGGCTAACTCTAGATTGCTTACTGCTCACATGTCCAACTAGGAAACACTTATAACTCACTAACAACACTCAACCAATACTAACACTCAAGACACAGCCATAATTACAAGTCACTAATTATCATTCTTAACAAGGAATCCTCAAAGAATAAAAGCTCAAAGGAACTGGATTGAGGACTGAAGGTGTTTCTACTGCTAGCAACCAAAAGGACAATGGAATAAAGTCTTGTATAACAGAAACAGATAAGTGTTGAGATGATACTTAAGAACAAAATTTTTAGACACAACCCGATAATCATACACGTCGGTCAGAAATTATGACGCTGAGGATCCTCGCCATGCCAGTAAGCATAGGTGCGATAAACGACAGGTTCCGTAACTAAAGTAAGCAACCCTACAGTCATGTCATCTAGAATCTTCGCTAACCGGTACGGCTGCGATAACTCTAGGTTCCATAACCCAAGCAGACGTTTCACCTTTCTCACTGTTCTCATCCATATACGTCATCAGATGATATCGAAAAATTTAGTCCGTAAAATTCATCTCGACATGAAATCAACTCTACAATGAAACCAAGATTTTAATTGATCAACAATAATCAAATTCAATATCAATGAGTGAGGATGGACGGAAACAAGGCGAAGGATTTAAAATTAGAAATTATAATAAGATTCTCAAGGGGTCGTCCCAGGAATCTCTCAAAAATTTTATGATTGAGTATCCTCTCTCATCCTAGTATCCTATGTCCTATATTCTATAGCAGGTACGTAGTAGTACAACTATGACGTCGCACTACTACGACATCGCACAATTAGCGAAGTCTGACCTGCATGGGCCACCACTAAAAATGTGTCACGACCCGCACCCGGTTTAGGGGCACGAGTGCATGGGTACGTCCAGCCTACGCCGCAGCATCGACGGTAGAATGCTGTCTAGGTCATGTAACTATCTAATCAAACTCACGTGAATACCCAACTCCATAAGGAGACGTGGATATCATAAAATAATGTTAGAAATACTCAATCACATAAACTAAAGCACGATGAGATATCAAGGCAAGCAAAAAATATAAGACAAGTCTAACGACAAAATAATCATACCTGCAATCATTAACTTCCAATCCTCAAGTGTGTCAGAAACCAGTCTACTAAGGTCACAGTCTGGAAAAATATTTTCCAGTCAGGAAGGAGCAAAGTACATCTCTAAATAGCAGTTCTATATTAATGATATAAACTATGTAGCAGTTCTAGATGGAAATATACCAGAAGCATGTATAGATACGAGAAATAAAAGAAATACTGGAAATACTATAAGTAAATGCAGGAGAAGAAATAATATGTCCATGAGCAAAAACCTATGACTAAGTGTATGAGTATTAGCTTTAACATGTGATCGGCTTGGGAACTTGATCAGGCTGGTTACATGTGATTAGCTATGATTCTTGTAAGGTCAGGCTAGCCGTTGGTTAGCTATGATGCATGTAGAGGTCAGGCTAATCACATGTAACAGCTATAAAGCATGTAAACGGTCAGGCCGCACCCGACGTGAGATGTAGGGTGAGCTATGATGCATGTAAAGTTGGGTATGATCATATATCTATACTAAAATACTCCCCACCCCCGACTGGTATAGTAGATCCAATCATGGTACGCTATGGCACGAGATTCCCTAGGGAGGTAGCAAATCTCCCCGGGTCTCAGTGTCTGTACATGCACAAGATAACAAGGAAACAAGTCTTGTACAAGCTACACCATGAATAAGGAATAACATCTCATGACGAGATCCGTGTATACCAATCTGTGTAACCAACGTGTCAAGAGCATGTATATCTACACTAGATACAGTGAACATAGGAGATATCATAAATTATAAACTAATCAGAGAATGTACTCGCCTTGGGTCCTTAGTTGTCAATACTAATGTCCTGTCCCAGAGTATCGTCTGGAGAAACCGACAGTCCTATAAACATATAATAATATCATTTGTATCAGATGCTACACTAACACACAATAGAAATACACTGGCTTCAGGGCTATGCCAGGCATGGCTCGGGGTAGATTGAGGTTGGTCCGACGCTCAGCTATCCCGAGCAGCCCGTAGAGATCTTGGACCGCAGAGAGAAGGTGTTGCGGAACCAAACTATTCCTTTGGTTCGTGTTGCATGGAGACATCACTCTCCAGGGGAGTCGACCTGGGAGAGAGAGGACGAAATGCGCGAGCAATACCCGTATCTCTTCTAGACTTGAGGTATATTTCCTTTCCTGATTTCATTCTTGTTCCAGTTTAGTCAAATTTCGAGGACGAAATTTTTTTTAGGAGGGTAGACTTGTCACTACCACATTTCCAGATAAGGGCATTTGGGTAATTCCACTATTTAGAATAATTATGTGTTTAATTAATCTACGGAGTTTTTAAACTATTTAATTGTTGTTGGTTGTATTGGTTTAGGTCAAACCCTAGAAGTCAGTATGGCTAACCCTAGTTGAAAACCCAATTCTAGTGAAACCCTAGAATTCAACTTTAGGTTTGGACCTCAAACCCTAAAATTGCTGAACCTTAGTTAATTAGGTTCTTCATGACCTAGCTGGGGGGGGGTTTAACCTAAAAACTATGCATTGAAACCCTAAAACCTAGTTTAATATATAAAGGAGCCTCCCTCAAAACCATTCTTCATGTAGAAAGAAGAAACCCTAGCCTCCATCAAAAAAACCATTTTCCACCTCCAGATTTCGGAATCCAGACCTAGGAGATCCCTCTTCCTCCTCCAAAGCAAAGAGAAGCAAGGAGTTTGGGTCAAGGAACCTTGGGGAAGAAGAACTTCCATTGGAGAACCATCTCTATAGGTAAAATCCAATTTTAATTCATTTTATTTCTGTTTTTTCTATTGTTCATGCCCATTAGGAAACCCCCTATGGTGTAGATCTCGAATCCTAGGGATTCTACATGAAAACCTAGGTCGAATTAGGTTTTGGTGTTCCAACGAGGGTTTTTCCCAAATTCGTGGACCCTATATCATTAAGGTTTGCAAGTATACATGACTACATCTCCTACATGTAGGTTAGATCCCGATTTTAGGGTTTTGGTTGAGGATTCATGGGTTCCAATGTGAAACCGATTTCAGCCCTAGGTGTTTGTAGGAATGCCTTAGGGATTTACCTATATATATATATATATATATATATATATATATATATATATATATAATTACTTGTGTGAACAGGTTGTGCACAGTCGGGTCTTATATGTGCTGTGTGCTGTGTGCACTGTGGGGGATCTCCCTGTGCACAGTCGGGTTTGTGTATCTGGGCATAATGTGTGAGGCATGTGTGCCTGTAAGTAATTCTGTGTGTTAGGGGTGTTCAGTGTGAAGTATAGGGTCTCAGTTGAAACATTGTATTTTTGTTTGAGTGTGTGTCAGTGTAGGAGGAGCAAGGTATCAGTGGGATTATGTATTTCCTGTGTGTCCCAGAGTTTATATGTTACTGTGTCTTGCTGTGTCGTGCCTGTGGTTGTCTTTTGTCTCAGTTGTGTATGTGTATATTGTGTCTGTGTGTCTACTGAGGAATTCTCAGTGTGTCTAGGAATTGTATGTGTCTGTGTCCTGTGTGTTTCTCAGTGAGCCTTGTGTAGCACTGTATGTGTGTAGTTGTTTAGGTTCAGTGAGGGGTACTGTGTATCAATGTTAGCTGTGTGTCTCAGTGTTTATGTGCCAGTGTGTGTCTGAGCGTGTGTGCCAATGTGAAACTAGTGTGTGTGTATCAGTTAGACAGGGGTATGTGTTGTGCTGTGTCAGTAACTTGTGTGTGGTAGTATAGGAATTATGTGGTGTCAGTATTTAGCAGTATAACAGGTACTCGGGGTTAGTATCTGGAGGATAGTAAGTTTAGAGTATCAATATTGGGGGTTTCACTACTGTAAAATTGTGTGTGAGACTAATGTGTGTGAATACCTGAGAGAAGTATACCTATATGTTGTGAGTAGCTGTGTATGCCTCAATGAGAAGCCAGTGTACCTGTGAGTGAGTGTAACAGTGTGTGTATCCTAGAACTCACTATGTGTAGAGGTGTGAACCTATGTATCAGTGTGTGACCCATGTGTGTCTCAGTATCAGTGTGAATACCTGTGTATCCCTGAGTTCTAGAGGTAGTATCAGTTAGACAGAAATCAGCATGTACCTGTGTATGTATGTACCTGTGTGTAGATGATACCTGTGAGTACAGAGAGGTATCAGTGTGCAGGAAGTGAGATCTGTGTGTGAAACTGTGTGGGTGTGAGTTGAGGTGAGTTAGGGATTTGTGTGTGGCTGTGTATGTGTGCAGTGAGTCACCTGCATGTGTGTGTGAGTTCAGTGAGGAGTTCAGTTGTGCCTGTGTGTTCTCAGTGTTAGTTCTAGGGCTGTGTGTCAGTTATTAACTATAGTGTGTGTGCTTTAGGTTAGTAAGTAATAGTGTACAGTGTGTCTCCCTGTGTCAGTGAGCAGTGAGTGTAGGTGTACCAATACCTGAGTGTATACTATGTGAACTATGAGTGTCTGTGTACATAAAACCAGTGTGAGAGCCTATGTGCATCAATAACCAGTGAGTGTGAGAATACCTGTATGTGTAATGTTCCTGTGTATTAAATTGTGTTAGTGTCAACCTGTGTGTAGCTATGTGTGTCTCTGTGTGTAGCTAGGTGTGTCTGTGTGTGAGCAGTAATTCAGTTCAGTATGTAGTCTTGTGTCTCAGTGTCTATGTATTAGGTATTACTCTTCAGTCAACCAATAGGGTACAGTACAAGGTTGGGAACTCAGGTAGCAGTTAAGGTAGTATATAAGTATGTCTATGACAGTTAAGACATAAGTGTTAGTTATTATAGACCAATGTGTATAGAGTATCATATTACTTATATTATTTTCATTAGTTAGTGACCCTAGAGACTAATTAACTAGTTTTGGACCTAAACCTTAGTGTGGACCTAGTTTATCTAGGATAACCTAGTACTGAACAGTAAACCACATAATTGACCTAGAGGCCTCGTTTTTTAATTAATTAAGCATGTTAATTCCTTTAAATTCAGTATCTGACATTATATTCCACAAATTGGTCATTGTGATCCCACTTTGGACATCGATCCTCATCCTTTGCTCAGGACCACAGGCGAGTACATTCTCTGACAGTTTTCATTGTTGATTATTTCTATAATTCAGTTGTACTACATACTTGATTCCGATACTATGGATACACGGGTTAGCACCCTAGATCCCCATCATGAGGAGTCGTGATTGGAATCCATCGTGCTAGCTGGGGGATGGGGAACTATTAGTAGATTATGTGATCATATCCAAATATTTACATGCATCATAGCTCACCCCACTTCTCACGTCGGGTGCGGCCTGACCATTTACATGCATCATAGCTGTTATATATGATTAGCCTGACCACTACATGCATCATAGCTAACCATATGGTTAGCCTGACCTACAAGAATCATAGCTAATCATATATAACCAGCCTGATCTAGTCCCAAGCTGATCACATAATAAACTGATATTTCAAACACTTAGCTAGATGTCTATTCTTTATTTCAGATTCACTTGTTCTAGCATTCACTGTTTATTGTTCATTGCTAGATGCTCTATTGCCTATTTCTTTTCTCCAGTACTTTACATTTCCAGCATTTATTCTTATCATGTATTTCTTACACTGTTTATAGTTTTTGTCAATTTAATGAAACTGCTGTTAGTGCTTGTGCTTCGCTCCAATCCTGACTGGATAACATTTTTCAGAGGACCTGGAGAACCTTTGCCCCACTCATTATGGCCCAGGTTCAGAGGGAGATTTCACTCCGAAAATTCCAGAAGAGTTGCCTATCCTAGAGGAGATCCTACCTGGCTGTTCTTAGATTATTTTTCTGCATTTATTGTTTTAGACTGAGACTGAGTTGTATTTTATTATTTGTGACTTTGTGAGGTCATCTAGACCCAGGACTTGTGTTGCACTCTTGTGGTTGGTTTATATTAGAACTCTTTTCCATTCTCATCGTGCCCATTATTCTTATAGCTTGTGATTGAGTATATTTATAGAACTGTGGATTATTTATCATTGTCCTCCGTACGGAGTTGAGACTATTGACAGGATATATTATGTTGAGACCTAGACAGCGTTCTACCGCCGATGCTGCGGCGTAGGCTGGACGTACCCACGACTCATGCCCAATTTCCGGGTGCGGGTCGTGACACGTTTTTAGTGGTGGCCCATGCAGGTCGAGTCCTAGATTCGCATTAGAGCAATATCGTAGTGGTGCTCGCTTAGAGTATTACTACGAGCCTGTTTTAGGAAATAGGAATTAGGCCGAGGATATGCTCAATCACAATTAGGAATTTTTGATTCTTATAATACTACTCTTAATGATTTTTTCTTTAGAAATTTACTGTCCTTCTTTGATGATATCGTGTCTATTGCCTTGATTAAATTCTTCGATCTGCCTTCAGGATGTCGCCGAGGACCAGATCCCGGAGAACCGGAGCAGCAGAGTCAGAGAGGTCTGCCACCTCTCGCCTTGCCGGACAGACATCCGCAGCACCTCCTACATCTCCAGTACATGTGGGAGTGTCTGCAGCATTTGGGGGTCCTCCACCACCTGTTCAGAGGGTCCCCAGAGCTACGACGGCGCCTCCACCACCACCACCACCAGTTCAGCATCCAGGAGGTGTGCCCGTCGATGGAGCACAGATGTTCACTTTGATTCAGGGCATGGTCGATGCCCAGAGGACGTCGGCAGAGGCCCAGAGGGTGCAGGCTGAGGCACACCAGGCCCAGACAGAGATGATGAGGGTGAACATGGAGATTGCTCATCAAGTGGCTCTCCAAGCTGTGGAGAGAGTCACTCAGCAGCAGCAGCGTCCTGATCAGCACCACCAGAGGCCGGGTACCATTGTTGATTTCAAGAGGATGATGCCTCGGGAGTTCAAGGGGATAGAAGGGATAATCTACGTCAATGATTGGCTAGAGGACATCGAGAGGAACTTGCGCTTGGCGCAGCTTCCGGAGACTCTTCAGATCGAGGCCACCGGCAGCCAGATGTTCGACATCGCCTTGACGTGGTTTCGCACAGAGTCGAGACTCCTTGACAGGGGACTCACTTGGAAAGCTTTCAAGGAGCTCTTCAAGGAGAAGTTCTTTCCTGATGTTGCCCTGGGAGCTTTGGAGAGTCAGTTCCATGACTTAGCCCAGGGGAGCTCATCCGTCGATGAGTATGCCGCAGAGTTTTGCCGCCTGAGCCGCTTCGCGCCATCGATGATTAGAGATCCGGGGGACAGGGCCCGAAAATTCAGAAAGGGGCTGGCAAGGGAGATCAAGTCTCGCACGTCGGGACGTCGCACAGCTACTTACGAGGGCATATTGATGGATGCCCAGATAGCCGAGGACGACTTGGGCCTCAGGCCCAAGAGGGGACGCGATGGTTCCGGAGGAGCAAACAGTAGTACGGGACCGGGCAAGCGTCCACACTTTCAGCAGCAGCAGAGGCCCTTTCAGCAGCAACACCAGGCACCAGCCCGAGGGCAGGTTCAGCATCAGCAGCAGTGGCAGACTCAGCCCGCCATCCAGTGTGCGTATTACGGGAAGACAGGCCATACTAGAGAGATCTGCAGGAAGAGATTGGGCTCATGTCTGTCCTGCGGATCGACGACACACCAGTTGAGGGATTGCCCTACCATTCGTTCGGGTCAGGGTGGAGCAGCCGCCCAGAGAGGACCAGACAGGGTACCTGCCGTACCAGGAGGCCAACAACAGAGGGCACCACTTCCACCGCAACATCAGAATTTTGCCCAGCACCAGCAGCAGAGAGGTGTACCCCAGGGGCGAGCGTACGCCATGGCAGTCGAGGAGATCGAGCCAGCAGGAGACTTGATTACAGGTTCGGTTCTTCTCGATTGTATTCCCGTATTTACCTTATTCGACTCTGGCGCTTCCCATAGTTTTGTGTCTTTATCTTATGCACTTCGACATCATTTAGACACAGAACCATTAGCTAGGACTTGTAAGATCATGACTGGTGGAGGTATTATCCTAGTCCGTGATCACTGCAAGGACCGGAGGGTGTCAGTAGGAGGCCGAGAGTTGAGCGTGAGTTTACTCGTCATGCCACTTCCGGGGTACGATATTGTACTCGGAATGGACTGGTTGAGTAGGCATCATGCTACTATAGATTGTTATAGAGGCAGAGTATTATTCAGACCACCAGGAGAGCCAGAGTTTGAGGTCGTCAGAGGAGCAGCGGAACAGAGCAGGAGCACATTTTGCGGAGCCAGGGCGGAAGAAGAGGAGTTGCCACATCCTCTGATAGCAGAGTTCCTGGATGTATTTCCAGAGGAGTTGCCAGGCTTGCCGCCAGACAGAGATGTTGAATTCTCTATAGACTTGATTCCAGGAGCGGAGCCCATTTCATAACATGTCTATAGAGTCAACAACAGCGAGCTGGCAGAACTAAAGAAGCAAGTTGAGGAGCTGCAGGACAAAGGCTTCATCAAATCCAGTTTATCACCATGGGGAGCTCCGGTATTGTTCGTACCGAAGAAGGACGGCACGGTGCGCATGTGCATTGATTATAGAGCTTTGAACAATATCACTATCAAGAACAAGTACCCGCTGCCGAGGATAGATGATCTTTTCGATCAGTTGAGTGGGGCGAGGGTGTTTTCAAAGATAGATTTAAGGTCAGGCTATCACCAGGTGAAAGTGAAGAGAGAAGACACGCCGAAGACAGCTTTTCGGACCAGATACGACCAGTTTGAGTTTATGGTGATGCCATTTGGTTTAACCAATGCACCGGCAGTATTCATGAACCTGATGAACAAGGTGTTCCATCAGTACCTTGACAAGTTCGTGGTAGTGTTCATCGACAATATTCTTGTGTATTCTAAGACCCCGGAGGAGCACGAAGAGCACCTGAGGTTGGTCTTAGAGACTCTCAGGAGGGAGAAGCTGTACGAGAAACTCTCTAAGTGTGAATTCTTTCTTGACAAGGTTGAATTTCTTGGGCATGTGGTATCGGGTGACGGAATCTCGGTTAACCCACAGTAGATCGAGGCAGTGAAGTCGTGGGCTACCCCCAGTTCGGTAGCTGAGATCAGGAGTTTTCTCGGGCTAGTAGGATACTACAGGAGGTTTGTACAAGACTTCTCCAGGATTGTAGCACCAATGACCAGATTGACTAGGAAGGATGTGGATTTTGTCTGGACAGAGGATTGCTAGGCCGCATTTGATGAGCTGAAGAAGAGGTTGACGACAGCTCCAGTTTTGACGTTGCCAGCAGGGACAAGTGGTTTCACCATCTACAGTGATGCTTCAGGTAAGGGTCTGGGATGTGTTCTTCAGCAGCACGGAAAGGTAATTGCCTATGCTTCCAGGCAGTTACGCCCTCATAAAGAGAACTACCCTACCCACGATTTGGAATTGGCAGCAGTTATCTTTGCTCTAAAGCTGTGGAAATATTACCTGTACGGAGAGCGTGTGGAGATCTTCACAGACCACAAGACCTTGAAGTACGTATTCATACAGAAGGAGCTGAACATGAGGCAGAGGAGGTGGTTAGAGTTGATGAAGGACTTTGACATCTCATTGCAGTACCACCCAGGGAAGGCCAATGTAGTCGCCGATGCCTTGAGCAGGTATCCGATGACTATGTACTTGACGACAGATAGACATTTGCTGGCAGATTTGGAAAGCTTGGAGATTTAGGTGTTAGTTCCCGGTACTGAGATTCAGATGTGGGGATTGCAGATACAGTCCGAGCTGATGGACAGGATCAGAGCTGCGCAGTATGATAATGAGGCTCTAAGGAGGATCAGGGCACATGTTCGGGCAGGATTGTCGGATGACTTTACTATCGCAGAGGATGGTTCCTTACGGCACGGCACGAGGATGTGTGTGCCGAGCGGGGAGCTGCACGAGGAGGTTTTGCAGGAGGCACACCGCTCTAAGTACTTAATGCATCCCGGTGCCAACAAGATGTATCGAGACTTGAGGGAGCACGTATGGTGGTATGGAATGAAGCGTGAGGTAGCATACTTCGTATCCCGGTGTCTAGTGTGCCAGCAAGTAAAGGCAGACCGGCAGAGGCCAGGTGGTTTGCTTCAACCTTTACCGATCCCAGAGTAGAAATGGGAGCACGTGACCATGGATTTTGTTTCTGGGCTTCCACGTTCTCCAGGAGGGAAGGACGCGATTTGGGTTATCGTGGACAGGTTGACCAAATCGGCCCATTTCTTACCTTTCAAGGTGAGCACGTCGACAGAGAGGCTAGCAGAGATGTACGTGCGTCAGATCGTTAGACTTCATGGAGTTCCTGTAAGCATCGTCTCGGATCGGCATAGCCGTTTTACTTCCCACTTCTGGAGGAGTCTGCAGGCTAGCTTGGGCACTCAGCTCAAGTTCAGTATCGCATATCACCCCCAGACAGACGGGCAGTCTGAAAGGACTATTCAGACTCTCGAGGATATGCTACGCACTTGCTTTCTAGATCTCGGAGGTTCTTGGGAGGATCATCTGCACCTGGTAGAGTTCGCTTACAACAACAGCTACCAGGCCAGCATCGAGATGTCACCATTTGAGGCTCTTTATGGACAGAGGTATCGTACACCGTTATCTTGGGACGACGTTGGAGAGAGAGCCTTGTTAGGACCAGAAATGGTCGTGGATGCAGCAGAAAAGGTGAAACTCATCAGAGATAAACTGCGAGTGGCGCAGGACAGACAGCGGCATTGGGCCGACAGCCACCGTAGACCCCTTGAGTTTCAGGTATAGATTGTTATTTTTCTGGTTTGTATTGTTTGTTTAGATTGCGTGTTAAGACTGTTTTGTTTTAGGTTGGCGATCTAGTGTTCCTACGGATTTCTCCGACACGTGGCATGATTCATTTTGGTCGAGGCGGGAAGCTTAGCCCATGCTACATCGGACCCTTTGGAATTCTTGCGAGGATAGGTGCAGTAGCGTATAGACTGGACTTGCCGCCTGCATTAGAGGGAGTGCATGATGTGTTCCACGTGTCGCAGCTGAGACGGTATGTGGCAGACCCTAGTCACGTACTTGACCACTCGGAGATTGAGGTTGGTCCGACGCTCAGCTACCCCGAGCAGCACGTAGAGATCTTGGACCGCAGAGAGAAGGTGTTGCGGAACCAAACTATTCCTTTGGTTCGTGTTGCATGGAGACATCACTCTCCAGGGGAGTCGACCTGGGAGAGAGAGAACGAAATGCGCGAGCAATACCCGTATCTCTTCTAGACTTGAGGTATATTTCCTTTCCTGATTTCATTCTTGTTCCAGTTTAGTCAAATTTTGAGGACGAAATTTCTTTTAGGAGGGTAGACTTGTCACTACCACATTTCCAGATAAGGGCTTTTGGGTAATTCCACTATTTAGAATAATTATGTGTTTAATTAATCTGCAGAGTTTTTAAACTATTTATTTGTTGTTGGTTGTATTGGTTTAGGTCAAACCCTAGAAGTCAGTATGGCTAACCCTAGTTGAAAACCCAATTCTAGTGAAACCCTAGAATTCAACTTTAGGTTTGGACCTCAAACCCTAAAATTGCTGAACCTTAGTTAATTAGGTTCTTCATGACCTAGCTAGGGGGGGGGTTTAACCTAAAAACTATGCATTGAAACCCTAAAACCTAGTTTAATATATAAAGGAGCCTCCCTCAAAACCATTCTTCATGTAGAAAGAAGAAACCCTAGCCTCCATCAAGAAAACCATTCCCCACCTCCAGATTTTGGAATCCAGACCTAGGAGATCCCTCTTCCTCCTCCAAAGCAAAGAGAAGCAAGGAGTTTGGGTCAAGGAACCTTGGGGAAGAAGAACTTCCATTGGAGAACCATCTCTATAGGTAAAATCCAATTTTAATTCATTTTATTTCTGTTTTTTCTGTTGTTCATGCCCATTAGGAAACCCCCTATGGTGTAGATCTCGAATCCTAGGGATTCTACATGAAAACCTAGGTCGAATTAGGTTTTGGTGTTCCAACGAGGGTTTTCCCCAAATTCGTGGACCCTATATCATTAAGGTTTGCAAGTATACATGACTACATCTCCTACATGTAGGTTAGATCCCGATTTTAGGGTTTTGGTTGAGGATTCATGGGTTCCAATATGAAACCGATTTCAGCCCTAGGTGTTTGTAGGAATGCCTTAGGGATTTACCTATATATATATATATATATATAATTACTTGTGTGAACAGGTTGTGCACAGTCGGGTCTTGTATGTGCTGTGTGCTGTGTGCACTGTGGGGGATCTCCCTGTGCACAGTCGGGTTTGTGTATCTGGGCATAATGTGTGAGGCATGTGTGCCTATGAGTAATTCTGTGTGTTAGGGGTGTTCAGTATGAAGTATAGTATCTCAGTTGAAACATTGTATTTTGGTTTGAGTGTGTTTCAGTGTAGGAGGAGCAAGGTATCAGTGGGATTATGTATTTCCTGTGTGTCCCAGAGTTTATGTGTTACTGTGTCTTGCTGTGTCGTGCCTGTGGTTGTCTTTTGTCTCAGTTGTGTATGTGTATATTGTGTCTGTGTGTCTACTGAGGAATTCTCAGTGTGTCTAGGAATTGTATGTGTCAGTGTCCTGTGTGTTTCTCAGTGAGCCTTGTGTAGCACTGTGTGTGTGTAGTTGTTTAGGTTCAGTGAGGGGTACTGTGTATCAATGTTAGCTGTGTGTCTCAGTGTTTATGTGCCAGTGTGTGTCTGAGCGTGTGGGCCAATGTGAAACTAGTGTGTGTGTATCAGTTAGACAGGGGTATGTGTTGTGCTGTGTCAGTAACTTGTGTGTGGTAGTATAGGAATTATGTGGTGTCAGTATTTAGCAGTATAACAGGTACTGGGGGTTAGTATCTGGAGGATAGTAAGTTTAGAGTATCAGTATTGGGGGTTTCACTACTGTGAAATTGTGTGTGAGACTAATGTGTGTGAATACCTGAGAGAAGTATACCTATATGTTGTGAGTAGCTGTGTGTGCCTCAATGAGAAGCCAGTGTACCTGTGAGTGAGTGTAACAGTGTGTGTATCCTAGAACTCACTATGTGTAGAGGTGTGAACCTATGTATCAGTGTGTGACCCATGTGTGTCTCAGTATCAGTGTGAATACCTGTGTATCCCTGAGTTCTAGAGGTAGTATCAGTTAGACAGAAATCAGCATGTACCTGTGTATGTATGTACCTGTGTGTAGATGATACCTGTGAGTGCAGTGAGGTATCAGTGTGCAGGAAGTGAGATCTGTGTGTGAAACTGTGTGGGTGTGAGTTGAGGTGAGTTAGGGATTTGTGTGTGGCTGTGTATGTGTGCAGTGAGTCACCTGTATGTGTGTGTGAGTTCAGTGAGGAGTTCAGTTGTGCCTGTGTGTTCTCAGTGTTAGTTCTAGGGCTGTGTGTCAGTTATTAACTATAGTGTGTGTGCTTTAGGTTAGTAACTAATAGTGTACAGTGTGTCTCCCTGTGTCAGTGAGCAGTGAGTGTAGGTGTACCAATACCTGAGTGTATACTATGTGAACTATGAGTGTCTGTGTACATAAAACCAGTGTGAGAGCCTATGTGCATCAATAACCAGTGAGTGTGAGAATACCTGTATGTGTAATGTTCCTGTGTATTAAATTGTGTTAGTGTCAACCTGTGTGTAGCTATGTGTGTCTCTGTGTGTAGCTAGGTGTGTCTGTGTGTGAGCAGTAATTCAGTTCAGTATGTAGTCTTGTGTCTCAGTGTCTATGTATTAGGTATTACTCTTCAGTCAACCAATAGGGTACAGTACAAGGTTGGGAACTCAGGTAGCAGTTAAGGTAGTATATAAGTATGTCTATGACAGTTAAGACATAAGTGTTAGTTATTATAGACCAATGTGTATAGAGTATCATATTACTTATATTATTTTCATTAGTTAGTGACCCTAGAGACTAATTAACTAGTTTTGGACCTAAACCTTAGTGTGGACCTAGTTTATCTAGGATAACCTAGTACTGAACAGTAAACCACATAATTGACCTAGAGGCCTCGTTTTTTAATTAATTAAGCATGTTAATTCCTTTAAATTCAGTATCTGACATTATATTCCACAAATTGGTCATTGTGATCCCACTTTGGACATCGATCCTCATCCTTTGCTCAGGACCACAGGCGAGTACATTCTCTGACAGTTTTCATTGTTGATTATTTCTATAATTCAGTTGTACTACATACTTGATTCCGATACTATGGATACACGGGTTAGCACCCTAGATCCCCATCATGAGGAGTCATGATTGGAATCCATCGTGCTAGCTGGGGGATGGGGAACTATTAGTAGATTATGTGATCATATCCAAATATTTACATGCATCATAGCTCACCCCACTTCTCACGTCGGGTGCGGCCTGACCATTTACATGCATCATAGCTGTTATATATGATTAGCCTGACCACTACATGCATCATAGCTAACCATATGGTTAGCCTGACCTACAAGAATCATAGCTAATCATATATAACCAGCCTGATCTAGTCCCAAGCCGATCACATAATAAACTGATATTTCAAACACTTAGCTAGATGTCTATTCTTTATTTCAGATTCACTTGTTCTAGCATTCACTGTTTATTGTTCATTGCTAGATGCTCTATTGCCTATTTCTTTTCTCCAGTACTTTACATTTCCAGCATTTATTCTCATCATGTATTTCTTACACTGTTTATAGTTTTTGTCAATTTAATGAAACTGCTGTTAATGCTTGTGCTTCGCTCCAATCCTGACTGGATAACATTTTTCAGAGGACCTGGAGAACCTTTGCCCCACTCATTACGGCCCAGGTTCAGAGGGAGATTTCACTCCGAAAACCCCAGAAGAGTTGCCTATCCTAGAGGAGATCCTACCTGGCTGTTCTTAGATTATTTTTCTGCATTTATTGTTTTAGACTGAGACTGAGTTATATTTTATTATTTGTGACTTTGTGAGGTCATCTAGACCCAGGACTTGTGTTGCACTCTTGTGGTTGGTTTATATTAGAACTCTTTTCCATTCTCATCGTGCCCATTATTCTTATAGCTTATGATTGAGTATATTTATAGAACTGTGGATTATTTATCATTGTCCTCCGTACGGAATTGAGACTATTGACAGGATATATTATGTTGAGACCTAGACAGCGTTCTACCGCCGATGCTGCGGCGTAGGCTGGACGTACCCACGACTCATGCCCAATTTCCGGGTGCGGGTCGTGACATATAATGAATACTAAGTCTTGGTTAGGTTTCTAAGGTTTTAACTTGAATGTATTAGCTATACTAACTAATATATATATATATATATATATATATATATATATATATACATACTAGTATTATATAATATATAATATTCCCTTAGAGTCTTAATACCTTACCCTTACCCAACTCAACTAACCAATATCAGTATTTAACTATATCTTATTACTTAGTATTATTAGATATTATCCTATCTATGATACTATGCTACCTTAACTAGTAGTTAACACTTACACTTGATACCAGTTGGTATCAATCACACACCACATAGGTACATACCTCAAGTAGGCATCTAAATATCAACTGATACTCCTAACAACTCATATGGGAACCCTCAGTTCCCTAACACTTGACTGCCTGCACTTGATGTTATACTGGAACTGAAACCTACACACACACACCAATACCTATTGATGCTTCACATACCCTACAACTACTTTCCTATATCTTGGTGCCTGCTGTGCCCTCAAACAAGTGCACTTGTACTGCACTAAGATGCAGGGACACAATGACACCCCTTACAATTTACTCCATACTCTATAGTAAATATTTATATATATATAACTATACCAATTATTAATAAATAAGGATATATCAATAAATAATAATACCAAATGACATAAATATTCCTATCCTGAAAAGTGATGGTTACAAGTATATAAGTGGTTAGGGTAATTGGGTTACCGATGTACAATTTAATTTAATTACAATGGGATTGAATATCTAAGCATAGATTTTTAGGAGGAGATATGTCATGAATGTTGTGGGATCAATATGGAGCATGGGAGTGTATATTTGGAAGTAGCAAATGTGTCATTAGTGAGGTATGTCCAGTTAGGGTTTTGAATATCAAGGCTAAGAATTGAGTCAATTTTGCGTATTCAAATCGACCACAATGAAGAATGATATCTATGTGTCATTTATGTGTACAATTTTGTCACGAATGTTGTGCGACTAAAATAAAGTATGAGAAAGTCAGTTTGTGGGTGATAGTCATATCATGGGTGTAGAGTGGCTAGTCTAGGTCATAAGGGTAAAAGTTTTTGGTAAGGAAAGGATAGTATTGTGCTCCAATTATCCGAGCCACAACAAAGGTAACAAGGATACAAAATTAAATAGGTAGCTTAATCCTAATTACTACCAAATAAATTTAAATTATCTAGGAATTCCAAAAATAATCCTACACTAAAACCAGGGGCTTATGAATGTAAATCAAGATAGGAATTATTGTTAGGAAAGATATAAATACAGTCAATTAAGTAATACAACAAATCCTTAATCTTAATACTATATTCCTATAAGTTATATTCTATATAATCTCACTCATACGATGGGAAAACTACTTCTATCTATAGGTATGCATTAAACAATCCTTACAACTTCATATAACTCGCCTATTCATAGCTTAGTCGGTAAGAGTCAAGGCTAAACTAAGTAGATACTCAGGTCTATCACTCATGGCATACTATTTACTAAGGACACTATTAAATCACTAATGGAATTGGTCATTCAAATACTAGTCTAACCTTCAATTAAAATATCTATCTATTCTCATACAACTTACCCCTTCCATTACCTATCCCTCTGTACTATTATTTTTCTAGTTTCTTCTATCTTAATACTTATATTTCTCATAAAAGTCCCCTTGGCTAGGTTACTATCCTAAACCCCAAGAATGGAGTCATGATCACCTCTTCTAAGTGATAATTTTATCAAATCCAATGAGATGGTAAGATTTTATACAGGCTTAGGTCTAATCTTAACTATAAGGATTATAGAATTATTTTATTCATAATAGGAAGCTTAAGTTATATATATTCTAAAGTCTTCCTTAAGGTTGGTCCTATTGGTTTATGGAGCTACAACTAATTCCAAGGTTTTATTTAGCTATTCTCTCAAATAGAACCATAGTAGTCTCGGTCATTATAAAAATTCTATATCTATCCTGACCAATATTTATGATCGGCAAAGCTTTTAGGCCAACACTAACTGCTGGTGGGAGTTCTAACAATATGTTGATAAGAGAAAGTTCTCTGCTAGGGGTAATCCTTGTTGGCCCATCCGGTCTCAGTAAACTTGATTTTGATAGTTAATTAAACCATGCATTGATATGTCGTGATCTGAAGCCTTAATACTTTTTTTACATGTCGTCTGTAATTCGTCTATTCAAATATAATATTTTATTTATTTAAGTCTAGGATTGATGTAAGCTGTCGCACTGGCAAATCCTAAATACCTATACCCAGATACCTAGTCCATTCAAATAAACCAAAAAACCTATCCACCAAATCAAGCCACATTCATTTACAAAGTCTACCATACTAAGAGACCAAACTCGGGCCGAACTCGTGCCAAACTCGGACCGAACTCGGTTACCCTTTGGGTATAATATCAACCAGTTCAATAGCTCCTGATTTCTTGTCCCAATGGTTAAAAATTTGAATTAAATTCTGACTGAATTCTGACCAAACTATGTTTGCCTACTGTAGAAGCATGAAAAAAATGCTTGGAAGATCTACGCAGCGTCTTGATACAGAGCAGCGTAAGCAGAGGCCTTCAGAGCCATCCAGCGTAAAACAGGGTTCTTCATCGCCTCCATGGCGTAAAACCCAGCAGCTCTCAAAGCAGCGTTAAAGCGTACGAGGAATGCTTCATATTCCCGAAAAGAAACTGTCCAGTCACGCAGTAAACCTGACCTCTGACTCCTGACAAAAAGTGCTGCACGGCTACCCAAACGACGGCTGGGAACGGGGGCAGACCCCTCGGGACGCGCTCCATAGTATGATGGCGGATCTCAGCATTTAATGCAGATGATTTGGTTAAAATATCACCAAACCGGTGCTTACTAAAATCCCCCGGCGTAAACTGCTCTTTCGCGTGCAAAGAGAACACGCTGCCTTGTTTTACACAGGCAAACATGGGCTGTTTTACGCTCCGCAGAAGATAAACCGCCTGCCACGTCAAAAGCTGCACTTCGTACAGGGCTCGAGGCACGTCTCTCCGTCAAAGCACACAGAGCGGTGACAGTGTCCCCTCAAGGCACGTCCCTCAGTCAAAACGCACAGAGCGGTGACAGTGTCCCCTCAAGGCACGTCCCTCCGTCAAAACGCACAGAGCGGTGACAGTGTCCCCTCAAGGCACGTCCCTCCGTCAAAACGCACAGAGCGGTGACAGTTTCCCCTCAAGGCACGTCTCCGTATTTAATGCACAGGATGATGGCAAATCTCTGCCAAAGATTTAATCTCCAAAAGCCGTAATTCCGGCTAAAGACATCCACATCAGCACCCTGGCACGGTACGCAGCGGCTTCTACGCCCATTCAGGATCTGTGCTCCTACGGCTTCCACGCCCCCTCAGTCTCTACGACTGCTCGACTTCCACGCCTGCTCGGCTTCCACGCCTACTCGGCTTCTATGCCTGTTCGGCTTCTATGCCTGCTCGGCTTCCACGCACCCTCAGTCTCTACGACTACTCGGCTTCCACGCTGTCACTACCACATTTTAGGAAAAAGGGTATTTTAGTAATTTCCTATTTAAATAAATATTGTGCATGGTAAATAATTTTTGTTGTATTATTTAATTGTTGTTGGATGTTATTTAATTATTTTGGACTTATTTTAGTGGACCCAACTAGTATAGTTTGGACCCATGGACCAACATGAATTAATTAGTTAGACTTGGCCCATTTAGAAAGCCCATAGTTAAGGAGATGGATTAAATTAATTAAATGATTAGACTAGAAGCTTCCTTCCTTAATTATTTCTTCATGAGAGGCCCCAAGGGATACATTGGACATTTTACAATTGCTTGGGGGAGGGGCTATGGCCGGCCTATTAAAGAGAGGGGGAAATTTCTCTCTCCTCTCATCTCATTCCAAATCTAGATCTAGAATTCTCCCACTACCAAATTCCCTCCATTCCCAATCCAATTCCCTACCAAATTCATTCCAAATTCTTCCCAATTTACCATTAGAGAAGGAGGAAGCAAGGATCTAGAAGAAGGAAGCAAGGATCTACAAAGAGGAGCAAGGATCTACAATTTGGAAGTAAGTTCATCTCAATTGGAGGTTTCATTGGGAATCCATCTCCCAATAGGTATAATTCAGATTTTCCCATTTAAATAGCTTCTAAATCTGAGATTTAATCATGTAAAATCAACCTATATGTATGTAGTACCCATAGGACTTTGTTTTGTGTTCATAGGAGACCCATGGAGAAAGTTATGGTGCTTTTTGTGTCAATTTTGTTGGAATTCCGAATTTATATTTTGTTGTGTGTGTCAATTGATCCTATAGATCAATTGAACATAAGATTTGTGTTTGAGGCTAGTGTCGTGTCCATATTGGGATACTTGTGGTTCCTATCCCAACTATTTGGTGATACGTGTCATTTGGGTGTTTTCCTCCGACACGGGGCTTTGAACATGTCGTATTTTGACACGGACACATAGATCTACTTTTGACGCTTTGATTTGTTCATAAATATTATTTGTGATCTGTTTGTGTCCTTCGGGGTGCATTTAGTTGTGTGTTGGACTCGTGTCGCATGCGTATCCTAGATCTAGTGGGATACGGTGAGATACTTTCCAATTGTGTGTATTTTTGTATAGATCTAATTAATTATGGTTCAATTTTTTCATTTATAATTAGTATATATATATGGATATTAAATATTTATTTTGTGTATTTATTATAGTAATTATTGTAGCATAGATCTATATTTTGGGTGTGCTAATATAATGTACAATATAATATGTAGCTTTTTTGCATGCAAATATATATGTTACTACTTGTTAAATAATATAATTTATACATAAAATGTTTTATAAAATATATTTGTATGTTTAATTATGTAATTATATTATTTATAATTATTTTGTAATTATTTGGATATTAATGTAAATATTTTAGGTGTGCTTCTAGCCATGTAAATTATATGTTCTTTGTTAAATATTTGAAGGTATAAGTTTATGTGTATATTAATATATATATGTACATTTTTGTATTAATGGTTTATATATATATATATATATACTGTTTTATATATTCTGTTTATATATATATATATATATATTGTTTTATATATTCTGTTTTTATATATATAATTATATATATATAACTTGTTTTAGTGACAGTGAATTAATGACAGTAAAAACTGTCATTAATTAGCCGACTAATAGCAGCCGCTGTAGCCTTCGGGCAATTAATGACAAACCTGTCATTAATTGCAGCAGCGGAAAACAGCAGCTTTTCTGCGACGCTTTTCCGCGACAGTTTAACTGTCAGCGAAAACCAAAGCAGTGGCAGTTTTATTTGGGTTTCGGTGACAGTCCTTCGGTGACAGTCCCGACTGTCACTATTTAAACTGTTTTGATTTAATCCTATTTTATTCACTGTTTTTCAATGACGCTTTGACAGATTTAATGTATATATTATATATTATAATTGTATATATATATATGTATATATATATGTGTTTTGTGAGGAATAATAATTGTAATAAAATATTATGTTATTTATATAAATGTTGGGTTGTATATATTATTTTAGGGTATATATTAATTGTATTATTAGTATACTTTGTGTGAGTTTTTTTTGAATCTAATTTGATTCCTAAATTATTGTAGTTTATCTCTATATTATTTTATAGATGTCTTGTGAGGTTGACTTTGGGTTTGACCATGTTTGACTTTAGTGGACTTTAGAGTTGACCATAGTTGACTTTTGACTTAGAATTGACTTATTGACCTAGAAATTGCCTAGTTTGACTTGTTCTCTTTCCGGGACCTTGTATTAATGTGGTATTCCATATCTAGGTCTTCGAGGCACCGAGTCAGACATTTGTGAGACTGTTCATTGGACTTCAAGCGAGTACATTCTCTGATAGTTTCTCATTTATGATATCCTCTATGTTCGTTGTATCTAGTGTAGATATACATGTTCTCTTGACACTATGGTTACACGGATTGGTATATCCGGATCTCGTCATGAGATGTTATTCCTTGGTATATGGTGTATATGGTGCAAGTATTGTTTTATTGGTTATCTTGTACATGTACAGACATCGATTCTCGGGGAGACTAGCTATCTTCTTGGGGAATCTAGTGCCATAACGTACCGTGGTTGGATCTATTATACCAGTCGGGGTGGGGAGTATTTTAGTGTAGATATGTGATCATACCCTCCTTGTGCATGTCTTGTTCCTTGTTAGTGTTGATCATACACCGCACGTATAATCAGCCAGGCCATTATACTCTTGTGCAAGTTCCTAAGCCGATCACATGTTAAAGCTAGTACTCACACACTTAGTCATTAGTATTCTTGTTCTATCAGCATATTGTTCATTATTGTATTTCTTTCCAGTACTTCCTTATTGTCTATACATTTCTTGTATCTATTTATGCATCTTGTTTATCCACAACTATTTACTGTTACATAGTTTTTATCATTATTTGAGAACTGCTGTTAGGGTTGTACTCTGCTTCTTTCCTGACTGGATATATTTTTCCAGATGACACTGAGGAGTACCCTACCTATTATGGACCCCAGGATGTTGTGGGTTTAGATTCTGAGACCCTGGCTCAAGAGGGACTTATCCCAACTGAGACAGTTGACCCTGGAGTTGTAGCTTTATAGTTTTGTAGTATTCTTTTGTACTGGATTTGTCTCCAGCATATTTCTGTATTTTTCTTCAGACTCATTGATGTATTATTTTAGACTCATGAGTTGTATTGTGACTATTCTATTCTTTATCTGATTCGTGCTCATTTCCATCTTAGTTCTGTGATTGAGTATACTATCATTATTGGTGGTTCATTATATTGTTAGATAGTTTATCTAGACAGCGTTCTACCGCCGATTCTGCGGCGTAGGCTGGGCGTTGTTTCCGACTAGTACCCTTACCCCGGGTGCGGGTCGTGACACATTTTTGGTGGTGGCCCATGTAGGTCAAGCTTCACAAGTATGTGATGTCGTGGTAGTGCGACAACTTAGTTGTACTACTGCGAGCCTACGATAGGATATAGGATATAGGCTGAGATACTCAATCACATCTAGAAAAATTCTTTTGATTCAACTATTCTCCTTTGACGTTGATACTTGATCTCTTAAACTGTCCTTTCCTTGAATATCTTACATCTTGTGCCATATTGATTCTTTCTTTCGCTTTGTCTCAGGATGCCGCCTAAGACTAGATCACAGCAAGGGAGAGCAGTTTCTGAGAGGTCTGCGACATCCCGAGGGCCTGCACCAGTCACTTCTCCGGTGATTGGAGTGTCAGCTGCTTTCGGAGGTCCACCACCCACTCAGAGGACTGTGCCAACTGTATCTGAGGGGCTTCCACCTCCACCTCCTGTGCCAGCAGAGGCGTCACAGATGTTTACTCTGTTTCGTGAGATGCTCGAGGCACAGAGGGCTCAGTCAGAGGCACATCAGAGGCAGACCGACGTTCTACGGCAGGGCATCGAGAGTGCTCATCAGCTTGCTCGTGCTGTAGTTGAGAGAGGAGTTCCGGTCCAGCAGCAGGTTGTTCCTCAGGTTGCTCAGCTTCGGCCAGGCAATATTCAGGACTTCAAGAAACTGGAGCCTAGGGTTTTCAAAGGGACGGAGGGCATCGTCTATGTTGATGATTGGCTCGAGGACATTGAGCGTCTTATGAGGGTGTCCCGTCTTTCTGAAGATCTGAAGGTTGAGGCGGTAGGACTTCAACTGTTCGACGTCGCTCGTACCTGGTTTAGGAATGAGCCGGTTCTAGTTGACGCAGGACAATCTTGGGAGGTATTCAAGGACCTTTTCAAGAAGAAGTTTTTCGCCCGGATAGACAGGCTTGACTTGGGGAGACAATTTGAGAGTCTCATTCAGGGAAGCATGTCTGTGGAGGAATACGCTGCAGAGTTCGGTAGGCTGAGCCGATTTGCAGAGTATCTGGTGAGGGAGCCGGAGGTTTGAGCTATTCGTTTCCGAGAGGGTCTAAACTGGGAGGTGAAGATTCTCATTCCGTCTTTTTATGAGACATACTCGGAGATACTTGCGGAGGCACGCAAGGTTGAGCGGGATCTGGGTTTGAAGACCAAGAGAGACCGTGATTCTTTTCTGGGGGCCAACGGTAGTGCAATATCTGCCAAACGTCCTCATTTCCAGTCCAGACCTTTCCAGCAGCCACAGCAGAACCAGACTCCAGCTAGAGCGCCTTTTCACCAGGCACCTCAGCAGCAGAGGCAGTTACAGCAAGCTCTATGCAACTTCTGCAAGAAGCCCGGCCACATCTGGGAAGTTTACAGAAAGAGGCTAGGAGTTTGTTTGTATTATGGTACTGAAGGGCATCAATTGAGGGAGTGTCCTCGTCGTGCAGTTCAGGGAGCAGCTCCAGCTCCGAGGGCACAGATGAGACCACCTGCAGCACAACCGAGGAGACCGCTTCCGACACAGTAGCAGCGTTTTGTCCAGCATCAGCAGCAGGGAGGTGCTCGGCAGGGACGAGCGTTTGCTATGACAGTCGAAGAGGAGGAACCCACAGGAGATGTCATCGCAGGTTCTATTCTTCTTGATTCCATTCCAGCTTTAGCTTTGTTTGATAGTGGTGCTTCCCATAGTTTTATATCTGTTTCTTTTGCTCTAAAGCATGGTTTGGTAGCTGAGTCTTTGCTTAGGACTTGCAAGATCATGACCGGGGGAGGCATTATCCTGGTTAATGATATTTGCAAAGATCGGAGAGTTATTCTGGGAGGCCGGGAGTTGAGTGCGTGTCTACTTGTAATGCCACTTCCGAGCTACGACATTGTACTTGGGATGGATTGGTTGAGTAGGCACCGTGCTAGCATAGATTGTAGAGGAGGTAGAGTTTTGTTTGGTCCGCCAGGAGAGACAGAGTTCGAGTTTGCTAGAGGAGCTGCGGAGCAGGAAGAAGGCATTATTTGTGAAGCTATGGTGGAAGACAAGGAGTTGCCACATCCGTTGATAGCAGAATTTTTGGATGTGTTTCCTGAAGAATTGCCAGGATTGCCGCCAGATCGAGATGTTGAATTTTCTATAGACTTGGTGCCAGGTGCAGAACCGATTTCGCAGCATGTCTATAGAGTAAACAACAGCGAACTGGTCGAGTTGAAGAAGTAGGTGGACGAATTGCAGGATAAGGGATTTATCAGATCGAGTTCTTCACCATGGGGAGCCCCGGTATTATTTGTACCGAAGAAGGATGGATCGGTGCGTATGTGCATTGATTATAGGGCTTTGAATAATCTCACTATCAAGAATAAGTATCCTTTGCCACGGATTGATGATCTGTTTGATCAGTTGAGTGGTGTGAAGGTGTTTTCTAAGATAGATTTGAGATCAGGCTACCATCAGGTGAAGGTGAAGCCGGAGGACATACCGAAGACTGCTTTTAGAACTCGGTATGGTCAGTTCGAGTTTATGGTGATGCCGTTTGGTTTGACTAATGTACCGGTGGTATTTATGAACTTGATGAACAAGGTGTTCCACCAGTACCTTGACAAGTTTGTGGTGGTGTTCATCGATGACATACTCATATACTCGAGGACACCGGAGGAGCATGAGGAGCATTTGAGGATTGTGTTGGATGTGCTGAGGAAGGAGAAGCTGTATGGAAAGTTGTCCAAATGTGAGTTTTTCTTGGACAAGGTGGAATTCTTGGGGCATGTTGTGACTGGTGATGGTATTTCAGTGGATCCGAAAAAGATTTCAGCAGTGGAATCTTGGAAGACTCCGAGTTCGGTAGCAGAGATCAGGAGTTTCTTGGGATTGGCAGGCTACTACAGAAAGTTTGTGCAAGATTTTTCGAGGATTGCCGAGCCGATGACCAGACTCACAAGGAAGGATGTGGAGTTTGTTTGGACGGAAGATTGCCAGGCCGCTTTTGAGGAGTTGAAGAAGAGGTTGACGTCTGCTCCTATTTTGACATTGCCATCAGGGTTCGGAGGTTTCACTATTTATAGTGATGCATCGGGAAAGGGTTTAGGTTGTGTTCTTCAGCAGCATGGAAAAGTGATTGCCTATGCATCCAGGCAATTGCGTCCTCATGAAAAGAACTATCCTACCCATGATTTGGAGTTGGCAGCTGTCATATTCGCCCTGAAGTTGTGGAAACATTATTTGTACGGAGAGCGTGTGGAGATCTTCACAGACCACAAAAGCTTGAAGTACGTTTTCACGCAGAAGGAGTTGAACATGAGGCAGCGTCGGTGGTTGGAATTGATGAAGGATTTTGATATCTCTTTGCAATATCATCATGGAAAAGCCAATGTAGTTGCCGATGCTTTGAGCAGGTATCCGGTAGCTATGTTCTTGACGCAGGATCGATAATTGTTGGAGGACTTGGAGAGCTTGGGCATTGAGGTGATTATTCCGGGTGGTGCTATGCAGATATGGGGATTGCAGATACATTCAGATTTGATGGATAGGATCAAGGCAGCACAGTATGATGACGTATCTTTAAGGAGTATCAGAGCTCAGGTGAGAGCAGGATTGGAGGATGATTTCACTATTGCAGAGGATGGATCTTTGAGGCATGGAGTTAGATTGTGTGTGCCTAGTGGGGAGTTGCGAGAGGAGATATTGCAGGAAGCGCATCGCTCTCAGTATTCCATACATCCAGGTGCTAACAAGATGTATCGGGATATGCGAGAGAGTGTGTGGTGGTATGGCATGAAGAGGGAAGTGGCACAGTTTGTATCCAGATGCTTAGTGTGCCAGCAGGTAAAAGCCGAGAGGCAGAGGCCAGGAGGTTTACTTAAGCCATTACCCATTCCAGAGTGGAAGTGGGAATACATTACTATGGATTTTGTGTCCGGACTACCACGATCTCCAGGAGGGAAAGACGCGATTTGGGTCATTGTTGTTAGATTGACCAAGTCGGCCCACTTTTTGCCTTTCAAGGTGGGTTTGTCTACGGAGAAGCTGGCAGAGATGTATGTGAGGCAGATCGTTAGGATACATGGAGTTCCCGTCAGCATAGTCTCAGATCGGGATAGTCGTTTCACTTCTCATTTCTGGAGGAGTTTGCAGGAGAGTTTGGGCACTCAGCTCAAGTTCAGTACTGCATATCATCCCCAGACAGATGGGCAGTCAGAAAGGACTATTAAGACTCTCGAGGATATGTTGCGCACTTGTGTACTAGATTTCGGGGGTTCTTGGGAGGACTATCTCTATTTGGTAGAGTTTGCTTACAACAACAGTTACCAGGCCAGTATAGAGATGTCACCTTTTGAAGCTCTATATGGTCGGAGGTGTCGTACTCCTTTGTCTTGGGACGATGTTGGAGAGAGAATTTTGCTTGGGCCAGAGATGGTTGTGGATGCAGCGGAGAAGGTTCATTTGATCAGAGACAGACTTCGAGTGGCGCAGGACAGACAACGGCATTGGGCCGATAGCCATCGGAGACCCTTGGAGTTTGAGGTATAGTTTAGATTTTATTTTGTGTGCTTGTTCTTGGTTGTTTGTTATAGATAAGTTCTTAAGGTGGTGTTTTGTTCTAGGTGGGTGGTTTGGTGTTTCTGAGGATTTCTCCGACACGAGGCACGATTCGCTTCGGTGGAGGCGGAAAGCTTAGTCCGCGATTCATTGGACCTTTCACTATTCTAGAGAGGGTCGGTGCAGTTGCTTATAGACTAGACTTGCCACCTGCATTGGAGGGAGTGCACAACGTGTTTCATGTGTCGCAGTTGAGACGATACGTGGCAGATCCTAGTCATGTATTGGATCACTCAGAGATAGAGGTGGGCCCTACTCTTAGCTATCCAGAGCAGCCAGTTGAGATTCTGGATCGGAGAGAGAAGGTGCTGAGGAACCAGACTATTCCTTTGGTGTGCGTCGCATGGAGGCATCACTCTCCGGGGGAGTCTACCTGGGAGAGAGAGGATGACATGCGAGAGCGTTATCCATATTTGTTTGTACCTTGAGGTATGTTATTTCTAGTTATGTTCTGTTCATTAGTTAGTTGTGATTCTTTAGTTCTGTTCTGTATTTTTCTGGGGGTAGTTTTCGTCTTTGAATTTCGAGGACGAAATTATTTTAAGGAGGGTAGACTTGTCACTACCACATTTTAGGAAAAAGGGTATTTTAGTAATTTCCTATTTAAATAAATATTGTGCATGGTAAATAATTTTTGTTGTATTATTTAATTGTTGTTGGATGTTATTTAATTATTTTGGACTTATTTTAGTGGACCCAACTAGTATAGTTTGGACCCATGGACCAACATGAATTAATTAGTTAGACTTGGCCCATTTAGAAAGCCCATAGTTAAGGAGATGGATTAAATTAATTAAATGATTAGACTAGAAGCTTCCTTCCTTAATTATTTCTTCATGAGAGGCCCCAAGGGGTACATTGGACATTTTATAATTGCTTGGGGGAGGGGCTATGGCCGGCCTATTAAAGAGGGGGGGAAATTTCTCTCTCCTCTCATCTCATTCCAAATCTAAATCTAGAATTCTCCCACTACCAAATTCCCTCCATTCCCAATCCAATTTTCTACCAAATTCATTCCAAATTCTTCCCAATTCACCATTAGAGAAGGAGGAAGCAATGATCTAGAAGAAGGAAGCAAGGATCTACAAAGAGGAGCAAGGATCTACAATTTGGAAGCAAGTTCATCTCAATTGGAGGTTTCATTGGGAATCCATCTCCCAATAGGTATAATTCAGATTTTCCCATTTAAATAGCTTCTAAATCTGAGATTTAATCATGTAAAATCAACCTATATGTATGTAGTACCCATAGAACTTTGTTTTGTGTTCATAGGAGACCCATGGAGAAAGTTATGGTGCTTTTTGTGTCAATTTTGTTGGAATTCCGAATTTATATTTTGTTGTGTGTGTCAATTGATCCTATAGATCAATTGAACATGAGATTTGTGTTTGAGGCTAGTGTCATGTCCATATTGGGATACTTGTGGTTCGTATCCCAACTATTTGGTGATACGTGTCATTTGGGGGTTTTCCTCCGACACGGGGCTTTGAACATGTCGTATTTTGACACGGACACATAGATCTACTTTTGACGCTTTGATTTGTTCATAAATATTATTTGTGATCTGTTTGTGTCCTTCGGGGTGCATTTAGTTGTGTGTTGGACTCGTGTCGCATGCGTATCCTAGATCTAGTGGGATACGGTGAGATACTCTCCAATTGTGTGTATTTTTGTATAGATCTAATTAATTGTGGTTCAATTTTTTCATTTATAATTAGTATATATATATGGATATTAAATATTTATTTTGTGTATTTATTATAGTAATTATTGTAGCATAGATCTATATTTTGGGTGTGCTAATATAATGTACAATATAATATGTAGCTTTCTTGCATGCAAATATATATGTTACTACTTGTTAAATAATATAATTTATACATAAAATGTTTTATAAAATATATTTGTATGTTTAATTGTGTAATTACATTATTTATAATTATTATGTAATTATTTGGATATTAATGTAAATATTTTAGGTGTGCTTCTAGCCATGTAAATTATATGTTCTTTGTTAAATATTTGAAGGTATAAGTTTATGTGTATATTAATATATATATGTACATTTTTGTATTAATGGTTTATATATATATATATATATATACTGTTTTATATATTCTGTTTATATATATATATATATATTGTTTTATATATTCTGTTTTTATATATATAATTATATATATATAACTTGTTTTAGTGACAGTGAATTAATGACAGTAAAAACTGTCATTAATTAGCCGACTAATAGCAGCCGCTGTAGCCTTCGGACAATTAATGACAAACCTGTCATTAATTGCAGCAACGGGAAACAACAGCTTTTCTGCGACGCTTTTCCGCGACAGTTTAACTGTCAGCGAAAACCAAAGCAGTGGCAGTTTATTATTTGGGTTTCGGTGACAGTCCTTCGGTGACAGTCCCGACTGTCACTATTTAAACTGTTTTGATTTAATCCTATTTTATTCACTGTTTTTCAATGACGCTTTGACAGATTTAATGTATATATTATATATTATAATTGTATATATATATATGTATATATATATGTGTTTTGTGAGGAATAATAATTGTAATAAAATATTATGTTATTTATATAAATGTTGGGTTGTATATATTATTTTAGGGTATATATTAATTGTATTATTAGTATACTTTGTGTGAGTTCTTTTTGAATCTAATTTGATTCCTAAATTATTGTAGTTTATCTCTATATTATTTTATAGATGTCTTGTGAGGTTGACTTTGGGTTTGACCATGTTTGACTTTAGTGGACTTTAGAGTTGACCATAGTTGACTTTTGACTTAGAATTGACTTATTGACCTAGAAATTGCCTAGTTTGACTTGTTCTCTTTCCGGGACCTTGTATTAATGTGGTATTCCATATCTAGGTCTTCGAGGCACCGAGTCAGACATTTGTGAGACTGTTCATTGGACTTCAGGCGAGTACATTCTCTGATAGTTTCTCATTTATGATATCCTCTATGTTCGTTGTATCTAGTGTAGATATACATGTTCTCTTGACACTATGGTTACACGGATTGGTATATCCGGATCTCGTCATGAGATGTTATTCCTTGGTATATGGTGTATATGGTGCAAGTATTGTTTCATTGGTTATCTTGTACATGTACAGACACCGATTCTCGGGGAGACTAGCTATCTTCTTGGGGAATCTAGTGCCATAACGTACCGTGGTTGGATCTATTATACCAGTCGGGGTGGGGAGTATTTTAGTGTAGATATGTGATCATACCCTCCTTGTGCATGTCTTGTTCCTTGTGAGTGTTGATCATACACCGCACGTATAATCAGCCAGGCCATTATACTCTTGTGCAAGTTCCTAAGCCGATCACATGTTAAAGCTAGTACTCACACACTTAGTCATTAGTATTCTTGTTCTATCAGCATATTGTTCATTATTGTATTTCTTTCCAGTACTTCCTTATTGTCTATACATTTCTTGTATCTATTTATGCATCTTATTTATCCACAACTATTTACTGTTACATAATTTTTATCTTTATTTGAGAACTGCTGTTAGGGTTGTACTCTGCTCCTTTCCTGACTGGATATATTTTTCCAGATGACACTGAGGAGTACCCTACCTATTATGGACCCCAGGATGTTGTAGGTTTAGATTCTGAGACCCTGGCTCAAGAGGGACTTATCCCAACTGAGACAGTTGACCCTGGAGTTGTAGCTTTATAGTTTTGTAGTATTCTTTTGTACTGGATTTGTCTCCAGCATATTTCTACATTTTTCTTCAGACTCATTGATGTATTATTTTAGACTCATGAGTTGTATTGTGACTATTCTATTCTTTATCTGATTCGTGCTCATTTCCACCTTAGTTCTGTGATTGAGTATACTATCATTATTGGTGGTTCATTATATTGTTAGATAGTTTATCTAGACAGCGTTCTACCGCCGATTCTGCGGCGTAGGCTGGGCGTTGTTTCCGACTAGTACCCTTACCCCGGGTGCGGGTCGTGACACACGCCTACTCGACTTCTATGCCTATTTGGCTTCTACGCCAAGGTGACAGACATTTGGCTTCTACGCCAACCTCTTATACACAAGGGATACCTACCTACGTGGCTTCTACGCCGTGATCTCCGCAGCAGATATACACGTTTCGTCCCCTTAGTTGGACGCGCGTCACTTGCTCACTCAAAAGGTCATTATTACGCAGGCATTGATTACTTTAACCGTTGTGTAAAAGGGTGCTCTATTGTCCACTCCTCGATTGCTATACCAACGGAGTGGTCACTGTCACCAAAGACTCTATAAATAGAGGCCCCTGTCAATGGGGAACAAGGTCAAAAAATTGGTCAAGAAACCGATATCAGATCCCAGGTCAGAAAATTTGGCCAAGAATACCAATATCAGATCAAAGCTCGGAACTTTGAAAGAAGGATCGAACAAGGTCACCGAACCGGAGATCAAGAGGGAGAGACAGAGAGAGAGATAAGAATACAGAGCTCAGGCAAGGAATAGGGAGCGACGACCTTCAGCATCGCGCATCCACCCTCCTTCGCAACCTCCGAAGCTGCATCCTGTCTTCCACGGCACTTCTTCAACATCGTGTAGTCCAAGGGCTAAAGTGATCGATAGCAGATCAGACACCTATAGCAATTTATACCCAGATTAAATAAATTGTACTCCCACATCCTCGTATAGGATCGAATTGTACAAGTTTGTTTGTAAACCAAAGGACACGGGTCTCGTATAAACCCTGTCATTGAAATACACTTTCATTCTTTCGTTTAATACCACAAACAAGATGGCGACTCTGCTGGGGACGTCTTTCTCTTCTGACGAGGAAGTAATTGCTCAACACGATGCGGTATCTGTAGGAACCGTGAAGAAGACACTGGTCGTTCATTTCGACCAGTCTGCCTACGAAGACATGCTTCGGACTAGGGGTAGCTCTCACTCTCTCTCCGTCCAAGACAACAGGAAGCTACGCAAAGTGTGGATGCCCAAGACATCCTCCGTCGTTCCTGTGGACTCTCCGATCTCTCCGACCAATGAGGTGGTAGCATCGCTCCCTCCGTGCCCCGCACGTAAAATTCAGTCTCCCGCTACGCGCGGTACAGACAAAACTTCTGGTAAAGCCTCAGCGCTAACCCAGGAGTATCCACTGCGCTATATGCGCAGAAATCAGTCTCCCGCTACGCGCGATACAGACAAAACTTCTGGTAAAGTCTCAGCGCTAACCCAGGAGTATCCACTGCGCTATACGCGCAGAAATCAGTCTCCCGCTACGCACGGTACAGACAAAACTTTGGGCAAAGCCTCAGCGCTGACCCAGAAGTATCCCTTGCGCTCCACGCGTAGGAACCTGTCTTCCGCTACGTGCGGTACAGACAAAACTTCCGACGGTGCCTCAACGCCAAATCGGAAGAACAGATCATGCTCCACGCGCAAGACGACATCTGACCTCTACGACGAACCAGATGAGCGCCGTGGTCTCCGCAAGAGGTAGCAAGCAGGCGAGTACTCAACTCCTCGGCCGTTACACCAGCGAAGAAGCAATCTGCCTATCCTCCGGATTACGCGGGAAGACGATGGTCGACTGAACACCTCTTCAGCTTTACGCCTGTCTGAGCGAATCTCCAAATCATGCCTGGGTAAGTCCCATGGCGCAAAACAAGCTCAAATTGCTACTCTTGACCTACGCGAATGCCTAATCCAGAAGCGTAAGGAGAGGGGACCTTCCAACATGTCTATTACGCCCCCAGGGAACAATGTTGTAATAGTCATAAGATTGTGATTGACTGCTACTGTTCTAAAGCAAAACGATCGGTCTTCGACCGATTGAACTACTCTCAATCTTTCCCGGAAGAGGAGCACGCGTATGCGTCCGTGAACATGGCTTCACGCATACCTAGAATAGGGTCGAGCTCAAAGCGTCTTCCCTCTGGACCTCCAAGCCAGAGAAAATTCGAAGACCTCCTCAGGAACGCTGAAGTTGGGGTATTCCAAAACACCCGTGCAAGGTCACAGCAACCAGCTCCGTACGCGTCTGATTCCGACGCTGGGGGTCGCCGATCTCCCAGATCAGATGCCGAGAGTATAGAATCGACTTCTGTAGCGACCTATACTTACCCTTCGACGACGCCCAGAGAAATGGGAGCTTACGCCATCGAAGACGAACGCGAGGGAGCATCGCCATCAAGAGACGCAGAACAACGCATCACTGACCTGGAGACGTCGCTAAAACAAATGCAATCCGTAATGGAGAATATGCACCAGATGATGCTAACTCAGCACGCAACTGCCATGGCTCAAGCATCGGTTCCGCCAACTCAGATACATGTGGGGGTGGACTTGCCACCATCCAGCCCAAGCCAAGAACCTGCTCTAGATCAAGAGTCAGCAGTTCCTCCGCTTCCAACGAAAAATCTGATGCAGGCTGTCCGGGAGTTGAAAGCCCAGTTCGATGCCTTGAAGCACAAAGATCAGCTCAAGAAACTGGGAATCAACCAGCCGTACCCAGCTATCTGGGAAGAGGTCCCTTTCCCTCCAAAATACAAACCTTAGGCGATGGCTCTGTTCAAGGGAAAAACATCACCAAGCCAATACATGAACTATTTCAGTATGATGACGGTGCTGCTACAAGGGAACGATGCCCTCCTCACTCGGGTGTTCAAAGGCTGCCTCTCAGGAGTAGCCTATCAGTGGTACCGTAGCTTGGCGGACAACTGCATTACTTCCTTCGAGGATTTCAAAGCTCTATTCTTTACACGATTCTACAAGGGAGGAATGGACATGTCTATGTCCTCTCTCATCGAAGTCAAGCAGAAGGAAAAGGAAGACGTTCGCATCTTCATCGAACGCTTTCGTCAGGCCACCTTACAGATGCCTCCAGGAGTTCCAGACTCAGCATTGGTGGACATTTGCAGGAAGAACCTCCTTCCCGTGGTCTCAGTGTTCACAGGACCATATCAGTTCCATGATTGGCCCTCGTTCATTCTCTCGGCGGTAGCCGCCAAAGACAACAGTCGCAAGGCGCACGACAATGGCATCATGATCTCCGCCTCTAACAGAAGCAAGAGGTCATCCCCTAGCAGCGACCATCATCGTGGTCCCAAAGGGAAGGAAGCACTGGCAATCAACACGGCCAGGCCAAAGATTGCGACGACCGCCCAAGCAAAACCGGGGGCTCCGAGGCCCGTCGAAGTCTACTCTTTCGACGACGACGATATCCCAAGTATCTTCGAATGTCTCGTCAAAAGTGGCAAGATCACCCTCCCAGAACTAAGGCGGCCCCAGGAGGTCGGCAATACTGACGACCCAAAATACTGCATCTTCCACAGATACGTACACCACCCGACAAAGGCGTGCTATGTACTAAAAAAGAAGATCCAGGGGTTAATCGATGCTAAGGCCATCACTCTGCACAACACCGAGAAAACGGTCACGGCCAACATGATCTCTCTGCAGTTTGGCAATTTTCCTCCCCAAAAGGTCCCTGATGGTGTTACACCTATCCCCCGGGCAACGATGAGCCTCGTTAACCTCCCCCCTGCTAGGGATCAAGGTCACAACCTGGTGCCCCTAACTATCCGGCGGGGCGAGATTATGTGGGTTCACCAAGATTTGGTATCGGATCTCGAGGAAGAGACCAAGGCAACCAGGGCTACCCCCAAGAAGAATCCCAAATACAGATCATGTTGCATGGTCACAACTTCTTCTACATCAGACGGAGACGAGGTACTTGTCGCAACCCGTTAAGAGAGGACCTACCTCAACAACGATGGAGCAAATCAGGAAGGTGCGCCGGCTGACGCTCCAGCTACCAAACCGTCAGAGCAAGATCCCGTCGTGCCAAGCATCAGCTCTGCGAAACCTACTCCGGCGGAAAAGGCAAAACAGAAAGAAGTACGCTTCGACAAACCTGTGAAAAATATTCCGAGCAAAGGTTTAGAGAAGCCGTACAAATTTGACATCCTGGCCCAACTGGCCAATACGCCAGCCAGGTTGTCCATCTTCGAGCTACTCAGGCTCTCCCCCGACGCTCGTCTAGCTCTGAGTGAAGCACTAATGCAGGCGAAAGTATACTTGACCCAGCTCAAGTACCCCGACGAGGAACCAGTGGCATGTCCTCAATGCCACAGCGTGATGGAGGTGGTCCCGAATATCACTTTCACTCAAGACGACATGCTATTAAAACATAATAGACATGACAGACCCCTCTATTACACCGGGTACGTCGGTTCCATGGAGGTCGACCGGATTCACATAGATCCGGGATCGTCGATCAGCATCATCTCTCGCAGTCTGCTCTGGCCACTGAGAATTCCTACCAGCGAGCTGGCTTACACTACCACTACAATCGTGGGTTTCAACGCCGGAAGGAGTAAACCATTAGGAAAGATTCGCTTGAGAGTCCAGATCGGCAACCTTAGATCAGTGGCCATATATTACGTCATCGATTCAGAGGTATCCTACAACATTTTGCTGGGAAGACCATGGATCCACGACCACAACATCGTTCCTTCAACCCTACATCAATGCCTTAAATATGTAGACACACAAGGAACCGTACAAACGGAGGTGGCTGACCTAAACCCGTTTAAAGGAGTAGAATCCTACTATTCCGATGCCGTGTTGTATTCCCATGACCACACGGAAGAAGTGCCAGGAGTGGCGAAGAAGGAATCCCACCGGGAGCCCGAAGAGCCCTCTGCCACACTACCACTGTCAATCAGAGTGAAAGGACGATCCGCTCGTCCAAAAGAAATAGAACCTACGGCTGTCCACCTGAGAAAGACCAAGTCAGAAGAAGGGGGTGATCCTCTAGTAATCACTTTGAACCGGAAGCCTCCACCCATAGTCATCAACCATCGGCGCAACCAGCAGCCGACTGATGTAAATGCCACCAGGAATGGAGTTCCAGATGATAATAAACATCCTCTTTTCCAGTACGTTGGTACTCAGATTCCGAAACATGAACCCACTCCATATGACGAGGTAGAACCAATGGCTCAAAAGTTCTTAGAAGCTATAAACTCCTACCGCCCGTATGTCTGGGAAGTAACATCACCATCCGACGTCGTCACAGCATATGGGCCACATGAGGATTCTATCTTCATTGTCCCGCCTACCTGTAGCAGTCAGCATTCGATAATCTTTGGTCGCATGCGGAATCAACCGACTGTCCAGGAAGATCCTTTCGATGACGATACCGGGAAAGTGCAGGTTCGCCAATATAGCCCGCAAGCGCAAAGGATCATGCAAAACATGGGCTACGACTTGAAGCGGAAGCCAGGCCTCAACTACGGGAGAGGCAGACGGACGCCGCTGCACGGCGACCACCGCTATCGACAGACTCGTCTCGGGTTGGGGTATGCCACCTCCCTCGCAACTTCCAAGCCAGATGAGGACCCCTTTCCATCTTCCCAGAGCAGCTCGTCGTCCTCCGACTCACCTGATGCTCTCAAACTAACACTATCAGTGAATATGGTGATGACAAGCCCCTCAAAAATCGAGGAACAGGATACGGAGCCGTTCGAGAACGACCCCTGGGCTCAATAAATGGATACACAGTGGAAATTCCGCTTCGAGCAGAGAGAACCTCCCACCAAGGATGAAGTTATCCAAGTCAATGTTGGGGGTGAGCTCTCACCAAAGCCAATATTTGTCAGTAACAATCTTCCCTCAGTTGAAAAGGAAGAGATCATACAGCTGATAAAGGAATATGTCGACGTCTTTGCATGGAGGTATGAGGACATGCCAGGCCTAGACCCAAGGGTAGCTACTCATAAGCTCAATATTTCGACCGATTCGAAGCCAGTGAAATAATACCAACGTCGGTTTTGCCCGGATATGATGGACGCCATCGAGGACGAAGTCAAGAAGTTGATAACCTGCGGTTTCATCCGGGAAGTACAACATCCCGACTGGGTCGCCAACGTTGTCCCAGTCATGAAGAAAAATAGGAAGGTACGTATCTGCATCGACTACCGAGATCTGAATGCGGCCTGCCCCAAAGATGAATTCCCCCTTCCCATCACGGACATCATGATCGACAACACCGGCGGCTTCGAGCGTATGTTTTTTATGGACGGGTTCTCGGGATACAATCAGATCAAGATGCATCCGGAAGACGAAAAGCACACTGCCTTCCGGACACCACTGGGGGTATATTGCTACACGGTCATGCCCTTCGGATTAAAGAATGCCGGGGCTACATACCAACGAGCTATGAGTAACATATTCCGTGAGCAGTTATGCAAGACAGTGGAATGTTACGTGGACGACATAGCTGTCAAAAGTCGCCTCAAAGGTGATCACGTTCGAGACCTGAGGGCGGTATTCGAGTTAATGCGCCAGCATCAACTCAAGATGAACCCTACAAAGTCCTTTCTGGGAATATCCAGTGGCAAATTCCTGGGATTTGTCATTACCACCAGAGGCATCGAAGTAGACCCTGACAAAGTCCAGGCGATCATAGCAATGCGACCACCTCGTAATCTGAGGGAACTCAGGGGGTTCCAAGGACGTCAGCCCTTCTCTCACCTCATGAAGAAAGGTGTGTCCTTTATATGGGACGAAACCTGCCAGCAAGCTTTTGGGGATATCAAGCGCTACCTAACCAGTCCACCAGTTCTGGTGACTGCCGTCATGGGAAAACCCTTCTTGCTGTACGTTCGGGCAATGGATCATTCGCTAGGAGCTCTCCTTGCACAGAAGAACGATGCGGGTCATGAACAGGCTATCTACTACCTCAGCAGGATGATGGTCGGGGCCGAACACCGGTACAACCCAGTGGAGAAGGAATGCTTGGCTCTGATGTTCGCTGTCCAGAAGACGCGACACTACGTCGTCGGCCAGACTATTCATATCATCTCCGGGATTAACCCTCTTCGGGTGCTGATGAGCAAGCCAAGTGCCCTTAACTCCCGACTCGCAACTTGGGCAATGCTACTGACGCCATATGACATGGTCTACGTCCCACAGAAGTCCATCAAAAGCCAAGCACTGGCCGACTTCCTAGCAGCTCATCCAATCCCGGAGACCTCCAAACTATACGAAGACATCCCCGATGAAGTTGCGGAATGTAATTTTGCAAGAGAAAGTGACGTATGGCAACTATTCTTCGATGGCGCCTCCAGAGTCGGTCCTAAGGGAAACGTCGTTTCAGGAGTAGGAGTCCTCCTAGTTACTCCAGATCAGCTCGTCATCTACCGAGCATATTCTCTTAGCGAGCCCTGCTCCAACAATGTGGCAGAATATAACGCCCTGCTAATCGGGCTCCAAGTCGCTAAAGAGCTGGGGGTGGAATCCCTGGAAGGTTTCGGCGATTCTCTGCTCATCGTCAACCAAGTCAGGGGGACATACGAAATCCGGAATCCAGACCTCATCCCCTATCACCAAGCAACGGTCGAGATAGCCATGACGTTCAAAGGGTTCTTCCTAGAGCATGTACCTCGATCTCAGAATCTGGAAGCTGATGCCCTGGCCAGCCTAGCTGCGGACTTAGCCACCCCTATAAGAAGGCAGGATTCGGTAATCCTTCTTAACAGAGATTTATTCTGTGTGAAGAACAGCTGTCACCTAGAACGCAGCTACGCTGTAAACGTCGATCCTCCTACAAGAGATTGGACGAGTCCCTTCATAGATTTTGTGGCATATGGAATCTTGCCAGAGGACCCCAAAGAAGCTGAATCCGTCAAGAGACGATCGTTACGCTTCTACTTCGATGCATCTTCACAATACCTGTATCGCCGGACCTACGATGGACTGCTGTTAAGATGTCTCGCTGGCGCCGAGGCACAGTAGATTATCTGTGAAGCTCACGACGGCGTATGCGGAGCGCATCAGCCCGGTCCTAAGCTGCAGGACCGCATCAGTAGAATGGGCTATTACTGGCCTACTATGATCACAGACGCGATCAGCTATGCAAAACGATGTAGGTCCTGCCAGGTCCATGCAGACTTCATACATCAACCGTCTGAATATCTACATCCTACGATTACATCCTGGCCCTTCGAAGCCTGGGGTATGGATATCGTTGGGCCCATTCACCCGTCTTCCTCCAGAGGCCACCGGTTCATACTGGCCATCACAGATTACTTTTCCAAATGGGCCGAAGCAATCCCTCTGGCTGAAGTAAAGGCGTCTGACGTAATCAGCTTCATCAAGCACCATGTCATTTATCGCTTTGGGATTCCTCGAAGGATAATCCACGACAATGGACCTCAGTTCATCAGCCAAGCGTTTCATCGGTTTTGCGATAATAACCGGATACACAACATTGCCTCTACGGCATATTATCCAGCTGCTAATGGTTTGGCGGAAGCCTTCAACAAAACCATTGTCAAACTCCTGAAGAAGTTCGTTTCTTCAAACAAAAGAGACTGGAACGAGAAGCTGGGCGAATGTCTCTGGGCATACCGCACAACGGTACAGACACCAACAGGTTGTACCCTCTTTTCACTAGTCTACGGAAGCGAGGCGGTCCTTTCTATCAAAATCCAGATCCTGTCGCTCCGAATAGCCGTGACTAGTGAGCTGACTCGAGAAAAGAATGACCTGTTGAGGCTCCAAGAGCTGGAAGGATTAGACGAGAAATGCCTCCAAGCTCAGCAGCGCATCGCGCTCTACCAAGCACGCATTTCCAAAGCTTTCAATCATAAAGTAAAGGAAAGAGTGTTCAAAGTCGGCGAGCTAGTTCTAGTCGTGAGAAGGCCGATGATTCTAACTCACAGAAGTAAAGGCAAATTCCAGCCCAAATGGGAAGGCCCTTATGTGATCGAGACAACATTCTCAAATGGCGCCTACAAGATAGCCCAGCCCAACAGTGATCTGTTAATGGCTCCTATCAACGGCAAATTCCTGAAAAGGTACTATGCCTAATCTCTCCTGCTCAAAGAGGAAAATAGCAAGGACCTCGATTCTGACAAAACTACTTCCAAAAAATATAATTAGTTGGGTTACACTCTATCATGTCCGCATGACCTCTGAATAGATATGTCCCGCTAAGAAGTTTATCGAGAGTTTATCACGTCCATACTACCTCTGATATCACTCTCACCTAACCTGTCATTTACATTCCGAAATGATGGGTCCACAACAGTCAGAAAAGAGTCGCTGTTATTCATTCCCGAAGAAGGCAGAATTACATAGGAAGGGGTACATCAAGATGGCGAAGTAATCAGGCCATGAATCTGCCGCTCCAGTGCAGCTATCCTATCATTCCTAAGGGCCAAAGCATCAGCGTGAGCCTGCTCTAGCTGTGCCTCTGGAGTATGCGTAAGGGTCAGATTAGCCCTTGCCAGAAGACAGCCCGTACGGGCAGCTTCCGTACGGTCCAGATCCCGTCGTGCTTCGCTCAGTCGACCAGTCGCTACCTCCAAACCTGCCAATGACTGGGAAGCCCAATCCTCTGCCCGAGCAAGTTTTTCCCGTAGCTTGGAGGCCCTCGCCGCATTCCCTTTATGCTCGGATCGATACTGCATCTCAACGGCAAGGGCTTCTTCCACAACAGCTCTTCTCCTATCCATCTCCAGCTTATGCGTCTGGATAGAGTTGTCTAGGCTTTCAAGCTTTGTAGCGAACCGCTCAGACATGAGGTCATACCGAGCCTGGACATCAGCATCAAGGCTGCCCTCAGTCCGCTGCAAGTATTCGTTAATGGGTTGCTCTAAACCATTAACCACCGCCTCCAGAGCGTCAACCACTCCAGGATTGCCAAGCCCCCTGACAACCTCGATCGAAAGCTGAGAAGTCTTCTTCAGGAGCTCAAAGTCAAGGTTCTTCGCCAACACCATCGGTATCATCATTTTTAAGCCAGTGTAGACGAGGCTGGAATGCTGCTCGATCAACGCGACTAAACCCGACTGAGCGCCCGGAGCGGCCACAATTACAGACGAGGTAGCCACCGCCGCCTCAACAGGTGGCACGCCCGAAGAAGGTGCGATGGCGACAATCGAAGTCATCGGCATACTCGCAACAGGCGAGGTCACGATGACAGGTTCGTCCTCCCCTTGAGACGACGAAACCTCCCCGGGCGAGCTAGCCCCCGAAGACACTCCTGCCTCAAAATCTGGCGCCTCTACGTCACCGCCAGGAGCCAGAACAAAGTCGGAAGGTGCTTCAACGCCATGCTCCCCGTGGACGTCATCCCCTGAAAAGAGGACAAGAAAGCAAAATGTCAAACACAGTGGTAATCCTCCTAGGAGGAGACATCGAAACGATGTTTACCCGGAGCCAACGGCATATACGACGCATCTGCAGCAGATGTAGCTAAGCCACGCCTTAATGACGCGATACGAACTGTCATACCTGGAGAAGGAGGTGGGCCGACCGACATCGCCAAGAGTTCGGTCAAGCCTTCCCCGAGACACGGTCGAGGTTCATCAGCCGGAGTCTCGCTAAGCGCGCTCGCTAACGCAGGAGTAACTTCGCCCGCTACTGACCTCAGGGAAGATTCTCCCATCTGTTGGGGCCACGCAGGCAATCCCGCTCCGCTGCTTGGAGCAGTCGCAGCGACAGCAGCCTCTAGCAAGGACTCTCCGGCGCCGCCAGCCAGAACTGTAGAAGGTCCCCCTCTGAAAGGCGTGGAACCTCTGGCCAAAGAATCATCCCTGATACGGGGAGATGCAGGCTCATTCCCAGGAACCTCAACACCAGGAATACGGAGAGGACGAGCAACCATCTCCTTCCTCCTCTTACGAAGGGAAGCTTCCTTCAGAGCAGAAGCCCGTCGCTTCCCGGAAGAGACTACCAGAGCCCCCGCCGGCAGAGGCACTACACACCTCGGCAACGACACCAGAGGCTCATCCGGAGTACCAGATTCCTCCCCCTCGTCAGAAGAAACCGAGGGGACTTCGACCCTTCCCCCAGGCTTGGCAGAAGGCACCCTGAAGCTCCCACGCCTGTCGAAATCGCGGTGGAAAGTATTAACCGCCACATAAAATTGGGCGTAGGAGTGAAGGATGCGCAGCTTCGTGGAGGTTGTAACGACCGGCACGATAAAAATTGCCCCCGTACAACCCATGATAAAATATCGCCACCCTCTAGCTCCATCAATGAGTCCACCCCTGGACCTGAAGCTGGTGACGGCGTTGCCCACATGCAACTGGTCGTACCCGAACTGCCTGGCGAACCGACTAGGCAGGTAGGGCTCGAAGAAGCAATGGTCTTCGCTCCTATACAGCAGATGGGAAGGTCTAATACAGACCAACCAATTAAACGCCTCCGGAGAAAGAACGGTCTTCCCTCGACCTGAATCCTCGAACCACAGCCCTGACTGGTTGCGATGCACAGGAGGGGGAGTACAAAGGATCTTCCAGCCATGGCTGAGGTTCAAAACCAGCCGACAGTCTAAAACTGTATTCACATTCCAGGAGGAGTCCCTGTAATTCAATAGGAATATACCCCCTGAGCTGCTACCGGAACCGGGTGACATAACCCGGGAATTGTGGAGAATTAACCATCCCATCAAGTACAAGTATGGTAATTCCACCCTAGTAAAGCTCTCCCGCCGAGCTTCATCAACGAGCAACCCATCTGTCATGGCCCCCAGGACAGCCTGTATACGGCACACCATGGCAGGAAGCAAGCCCAGTCTTTCCCCAAACACCAGGCGCACTGCCGGCCACAGGATATTGCGGTGAATGCGGTCCGCGGACGCGGTGCCCGGCACCACTACTTGACGCAGCCATATGGAGAGGAAACCAGCCAGCTGGGCCTCCTTAGAGAAAGGCCTGCGACAATGCCTCAAGTAACTACAGGCCTTAGTGCCTTCCGGGTACTTTCCTACCCCCTCCACAAGAATCTGATCTGGAGCTTCAGCCTCCTCCATAAGAGTCTCCACAACCTGGGCACTGAGGACGCCCAAGCAGTTCACGGGCTCTTTCTTACCACCCGAGGCTTTCTCCGACCTGGCGGCCCTGGCTCGGTGGAAGAAGAGGTAAGACATCCACTTGGTGGTGTGAGCCAAATCAGAAGGCTCGTTATAAAAAGTGGTGCACGCGAAGTACTGACACATCAGCTCCTGATATACTTTCGCCACCCGAGGGTCCAAATCCCCCAACTCCCGGTTGGTGGGAACGTACTCTTCATATGGGGTATCCCCCATCGGCAGTCTCGAGACAACTGCCATCTCATGAAGGGCCAACCCTAACTCCCCTAGTGGAGTGGCGAAGGTCCCGGTGAGCGGAATATACCGCTCCATCAGTGCCAGAAACAAATTAGGGTTCGGAGGCAGCCCGACGCTCGTCGCACTCACCGCGGCATATAGTCCAATGCCCTCCAACTCTCTCTGGAAGTGCTTTAAGGCCCAGTCAACTAGGCATCTCCATCGGGAGTTTGTTGGGGCGATCCACCCATTGCACCGAGGATTCTTCTTAGGATATACCCCACCTCGACCCATGAAGTCGTTACAGAAGGTCGGCAATTGGACCGGCTGGATCACCGAGCTATCTTCACTTGGAACACTGCCCGGACACAGTCCTCGGAACAGCGTCACAACGCCAGAAGGGCGACTAACAAACGACCCCTGGTCAACGCCTTTCAGATGAAAGATCTTCCCCGGGTTCCCGTGAAGATCAGGAGTCAGCTTCCAAGACATCTTCCTGGGATGCGTCGCATGGGAGAAGGCCGAGATGGGATAATCCCTCGGCATCGTCGGCAGGTACAAGACCAAATCCCCGGTAGGGAAAACCCAAGGCTCCCTCTTGGGCTTCGTCTGGGACTGTTTATCAATCATGTCCCCAAAAAGGAAAGCCGGCTTTATGTACTGCTCCCCATCTACACGTACCAAGGGTTCGCCGTTGATCATACTCGACAACATTCGCTCACCCTGGGCCGATATCAGGAGCTCCCTTCCCTCAGGATACTGGGGTCCAGAGATGGGAAATGCCACATGGCACAGATCCTCCAGATAGTTCGAGTGCAGCATCCCCGCAGCGGAGCCCATCACCTCAGCCAATGGGGACTCACCCAGATCAACTGCAAGATAATGTAAAGAAGATATGTCATTACAAGTCTGGCACAAACACACGGACCAAGGAAACGACAGTCTGTGCTTTACGCCAAGATTGTACAAATTTGGTCACCTTACGCCGGAAGTCTCCTCCACAAACGTAAAATTCAAATTTTATGAAATACGCCAATTTTCGGTAGCCCGAGCTATTTATGCCCAGAGCTACGAAAATATGGAGTCTTTACGCTGACACATTAGAAATATGGGCGTAAAAGATGAAAACGCCTCCGTGCGTCATCTTCCTCAAAAGAGGCTATCAGCATAGAAGACGACCTAGCGCAGTCACGTTCAACGTGTGCGAAGGATTTTTTGTCGTTTGTGTCATCCCAAAAAGTTCTACCTCTAAAGCCGGGAGCGCTAGTCGTCGGCGGGATGCTCCCCTCAGAGGGAAGTTCACCTTGCCCGACCGGAGATTCCCTCGCCGGGACAGAAGAATGAGAAGAAGAACCTATGCTCTTTCCCTTTGCGGAAGGGGTTTGTTTCGGCGCCATTTCTGAAAGACTCGAAGTGCTCGGAGAAAGAACGAAGAAAAACTCGAACAGTCGAAAGCTCTCTTTCGCAAAAGACAGATAAAAAGTTTTTCTTTTCAGAAGCTGGGGATATATATACAGTCCGGGTCGACTCCTCGAATCCTCGGACGAACCCCTCGAGACCCTAACCAAATCTCGCAATTAATAGTTGATTATGATTGGATGCTACGTCAGCCCACTACCCTTGGAAGACGGACAGTCAGCGAATTCGAAAGGTTTTTTCGTGCAAGACGGTTCAGCGGGTTCTACGCTAAATGAGCTTTCTACGCTCGACAGCAACGGATCTACGGTTTTACGCTCGCAAGCTACAAGTCTATGATTTTACGCCCGGATGCCTTTGTGCTCGGTAGCTTTTATGCTCGAGAGGCCACAAACCCACGACTTTACGCTCAGCAGATACCAAATCGATGATCTCACGCTCGGTGGCGCTCAGTTTACGCTTAGCAGCAACAAATCCGCAAACCTCACGCTCGAAGAAATTTTCTTTTCAGGAGCTACAAATCAAACAGTTCTACGCTAAAGGATCTTTCTACGCTCGACAGCAACAAATCTAATGGCTTTATGTCCGACAGCTACAAGTCTATGGTTTTTCTTGCCCGGATGTCTTTGTGCTCGGTAGCATTCTATGCTCGAGAGGCAACAAACCTACGACTTCACGCTCAGGAACCACAGGTCTACGATTTCATGCTCGATGGTGTTCTACGCTCATAGGCTACAGATCTACAGTCCTACGCTAAAGGAGCTTTTCTACGCTCGACATCTACGAATCTAACGGCTTTACGTTCGACAGCTACAAGTCTATGGTTTTTTTTGCCCGGATGCCTTCGTGCTCGGTAGCATTCTATGCTCGAGAGGCAACAAACCTACGACTTCACGCTCAGGAACCACAAGTTTACGATTTCACGCTCGATGGTGTTTTACGCTCAAGAGGCTACAGACATAATTTCCCGCTCCACGACTTTCCGCATATCCAAACAGTCCCCAAGGCGGTCAAGTGCAAAGAGTTCACACAGAAGATACTCGTTCTTGACCCAAAGCATCCCCAAGTACCTGAAGTATGCAGAGTTCAAACATTGAGAAATTACTCCTCTCGGGTCCAGAAAACTGGAGGTTCATCCAGATTCCAGTCTGAACATCTCGTCTATCAAAGTGGCAACTCAGTTTGACAGCCAAAAACCTCGACCCTGTTCCAAGGGAGTTTCGAGAGATCAATCTTGAAGACGAATTCTGAACAAAACGAAATTCCGCTCATCAGAGAGGCAACAGTTCAGAAATTCTACGCAGTCCCTCAGTCCTAGCAACAGGGACAGTTCTAAATGTTCAAAGTGCTCAACAGCGTTCTATGGACTATCCGCTATGCATAAAGGACAGGGCCTAATACTCTTTCTATCAGAGTCAGCGTAAAGATTCAGACGTGTCAAAGCTGCACATATTCAGACTTCACAAGCAACGTATGGCAAGACGATCATATGGAGAAGAAGATGATTTTATTAAAGATTAAAATCATGATTACATATGAGGGAAATCCAATCTACAAGGGTTTTTCCTCTATTATTCATGGTTACATATGAGGGAAACTCCATCTACAAAGGAGTCCCCCCATCATCGTCCTAAGATCGCCCAGAAGCTGTACTGACAGGTTCTCACATGGGTGAAGGTCTTCCTCTTCTTCGAGGGCTGTTCATCGACTACCACAGTCATGAACAAGAAGATCCTCGATTCGCCATGGCCGATCCAGTTGAGGCTTCTTTAAGCCCAACTCGATTGGGGACGATAGATTACAGTTTATCTAATCTCGTCCGCGGGGATCTCAGGGGAAGATACACAGCATGCCAGCCGCTGTGGGCCAATACGACCCTTCCTCTCTCCTGGGGCAACGCCATACAAAGTTGCTGATTATCCCGAGCAAGGGAGGCTAAGATGTCCTTCCATGATCCATCGTTGCAGTGGACACTTGCTCGAAGACACCATCTTTTACGGCTCCCTACATGCTGGAAGAACATGATCTCCTTCTTCCTCAGATCGATCCGTCGAACTCCGGCGATCATCTCTGCATGACAATGGGAATGTGGTGAAGAAAGGTTCACCCCCCCAGCCTTTTATAGGCAAAAGAGATCACAGCGGTCCCCAATAAATCCTCCATAAAGTCAGCATCGACCGTTTTAATGCTCCATTCAGAAACATTTCGAGTTACGAGGGGCCGTTCATGCTTCATTCAAAGCGTTTCAAATTCCGAGGAATTTAAAAGCTTTAAAGGGGGTCTTGTAGAAGCATGAAAAAAATGCTTGGAAGATCTACGCAGCGTCTTGATACAGAGCAGCGTAAGCAGAGGCCTTCAGAGCCATCCAGCGTAAAACAGGGTTCTTCACCGCCTCCATGGCGTAAAACCCAGCCGCTCTCAAAGCAGCGTTAAAGCGTACGAGGAACGCTTCGTATTCCCGAAAAGAAACTGTCCAGTCACGCAGTAAACCTGACCTCTGACTCCTGACAAAAAGTGCTGCACGGCTACCCAAACGACGGCTGGGAACGGGGGCAGACCCCTCGGGACGCGCTCCATAATATGATGGCGGATCTCAGCATTTAATGCAGTGGATTTGGTTAAAATATCACCAAACCGGCGCTTACTAAAATCCCCCGACGTAAACCACTCTTTCGCGTGCAAAGAGAACACGCTGCCTTGTTTTACACAGGCAAACATGGGCTGTTTTACGCTCCGCAGAAGACAAACCGCCTGCCACGTCAAAAGCTGCACTTCGTACAGGGCTCGAGGCACGTCTCTCCGCCAAAGCACACAGAGCGGTGACAGTGTCCCCTCAAGGCACGTCCCTCCTTCAAAACACACAGAGCGGTGACAGTATCCCCTCAAGGCACGTCCCTCCGTCAAAACGCACAGAGCGGTGACAGTGTCCCCTCAAGGCACGTCCCTCCGTCAAAACGCACAGAGCGGTGACAGTTTCCCCTCAAGGCATGTCTTCGCATTTAATGCACAGGATGATGGCAAATCTCTGCCAAAGATTTGATCTCCAAAAGCCGTAATTCCGGCTAAAGACGTCCACATCAGCACCCTGGTACGGTACGCAGCGGCTTCTACGCCCATTCAGGATCTGTGCTCCTACGGCTTCCACGCCCCCTCAGTCTCTACGACTGCTTGGCTTCCACGCCTGCTCGGCTTCCACGCCTACTCGGCTTCTATGCCTGTTCGGCTTCTATGCCTGCTCGGCTTCCACGCCCCCTCAGTCTCTACGACTACTCGGCTTCCACGCCTACTCGGTTTCTATGCCTATTTGGCTTCTACGCCAAGGTGACAGACATTTGGCTTCTACGCCAACCTCTTCTACACAAGGGATACCTACCTACGTGTCTTCTATGCCGTGATCTCCGCAGCAGATATACGCATTTTGTCCCCTTAGTTGGACGCGCGTCACTTGCTCACTCAAAAGGTCATTATTACGCAGGCATTGGTTACTTTAACCGTTGTGTAAAAGGGTGCTCTACTGTCCACTCCTCGGTTGCTATACCAACGGAGTGGTCATTGTCACCAAAGACTCTATAAATAGAGGCCCGTGTCAATGGGGAACAAGGTCGAAAAATTGGTCAAGAAACCAATATCAGATCCCAGGTCAAAAAATTTGGCCAAGAATACCAATATCAGATCAAAGCTCGAAACTTTGAAAGAAGGATCGAACAAGGTCACCGAACCGGAGATCAAGAGGGAGAGACAGAGAGAGAGAGAAGAATACAGAGCTCAGGCAAGGAATAGGGAGCGACGACCTTCAGCATCGCGTATCCACCCTCCTTCGCAACCTCCGAAGCTGCATCCTGTCTTCCACGGCACTTCTTCAACATCGTGTAGTCCAAGGGCTAAAGTGATCGACCGCAGATCAGACACCTATAGCAATTTATACCCAGATTAAATAAATTATACTCCCACATCCTCGTATAGGATCGAATTGTACAAGTTTGTTTGTAAACCAAAGGGCACGGGTCTCGTATAAACCCTGTCATTGAAATACACTTTCATTCTTTCGTTTAATACCACAAACACCTACATCCTATAAATAGGATTATAATTCTTCATTCTTATTCACTCAACCATTCTTAAGTCTTCTATTCTATTGTGAGCAAACCCCTAAAGCCTTAACTTTTCCTTCTCAAAGAGCAACTCCCTAGACTTTCTAGTGCCAAGTGTGATCTCGGTCTAGAAGTCTCCTGAGTTGTAAAGAGCATTGTTCGATCAGTTACTCTCTCTCTCCAAGCTGTGAAGTTGCGAGACTTCGGATCAAACCTCATGGTGTAAAGAAGTGGCAAGCCTTCGGATCATAGCATGTGATTCATTATTGATGATTATAGTATAGAAAACTCTGAGCTTGAGTTCTCAGGACTGGACTAGTTCTCTCGGAGGGAAACTACTATACATCACGGTGTTTGCGTTTGCTCTCTCTCTCTCTCTCTTACTTTTTTACATTATTATCTTGCATATACACTGTTAGTTGCTAGCTGCCTTCACTTTGCTTAATTTTAATTGGGTAGATTATTCCTCTGTACTCTATTCACCCCCCATAGAGTTGCCTTACGGTACTTCAATTGGTATCAAAGCTAGTTCTCTTGATATTTGGCTTAACATCCTAAGAGACTTATGGCAACTGTTAGATCTATCTGCACCAACAATAATGAAGGCCAGTCCATAAATAGGCCACCCTTATTTGATGGTACTAACTACATATATTGAAAGACATGTATGAGCTTCTACCTAAAGTCACTTGATTTTGACCTTTGGGCTTTAGTAGTAGAAGGATACAAGAAGCCACCTAGAATAGTCATAGATGGTAACCTTGTAGAGCCTCATGATAAGTACACAAACACCGAAAAGAAATAAGTTAGTCTTGATGCTAAAGCTATTAATTCTTTATTTTGTGATATAGACATAATTCAATTTAATAGGGTCTCCACTTGTGAAACTTCATACGAAGTATGGAAACTTTTTGAGGTCACTCATGAAGGAACCTCCTAAGTGAAAGAATCAAAAATAAGTCATCTAACATAAGAGTATGAAGCAAAATAAGACGATTACTCAAATGTTCACGAGATTCCTTGATATCGTCAACCCTCTATTATCACTCGGCAAGGAGTACAGCAATCACGAGAAGATTCGCAAGGTACTCAAGGGACTCACTAAGAACTGGAATCCCAAGGCCACTGCAATTATAGAAGGGAATGATCTTACCACGATGACCCTCGAGACACTCATGGGCAAGCTGATGACTCACGAGCTGGATCTTAAGAAATTTGAAGAACCCACTCCCAAGGAGAAGATGGTCGCTCTAAAGGCACATCACAAAAAGATCACCAACTATAAGTCCGACGACAATGAGTCTCAAGATGAGGAAGTTGCCCTGACCACCAGAAACTTCAAGAAATTTCTAAATCTTGAGAAATCAAAGAAGAAGAAGCCAACTGAAAACAGTGATGAAGAGCCTATATGCTACAACTGTAAGAAGATATGGCATATAAAGAAGGATTGTCCAACCCTAAGAAAAGAAAATTGCCACAACTACTCATCTAGAAGAACATCATTACAGAAATATGCAAACACTAGTATTTGGCACGAAAGTGAAGCTACTGAATCCGAAAAGGGAATCCTCGAGAGCAGTAAACCTATGCTTCATGGAATTAGCTGATCAGGTAACGGATAACAACTCTTATGATAATTTTACTTTTGATGAACTAGGTAATGCTTTTAGTGGTCTGCTTGATGATTTTAGAAAACTTAGAAATAAGTACAAGCATGTTAAGAAAGATGTTTAAGAATGTCAAACTGAAATAGAGAGACTAACATCTCTACTAAGTAAAGTAAATGATACCTCAAACGATTTAGATGAGAATTCTAGACTTAAGCTTAACCTCCAAGAGGCACTTGCCAGTCATGACAAGAGCTCTCAGGAGAATGCTAAACTTATGGAAGAACTCGAATATGAAAAGAAGAAGTATTCCATTGCTGCACATAGAATAGATGCTCTCACTGCTAAATATAATAAAGTATATGCTACCTCTAAAAAGTTAGAGATTAGATTGGGTAAACATGTTGAATAAACCTCCACCCAACCTAACACGAGACACGTAGCAAGACAAAAGAACTCTCACAGTTATGCTCATACCTACATGCATAACAGTTCATGCAATCATCATGCACATAGAACCAAACACAATCATGCATTATATTATAGAAAACCACAAAGAAATTTTCCACACAATCATGCATTCTATTATAGAAGACCACAAAGAAATGTCCCACACAATCATGCATTCTATCCACATAGACCATAAATAACTGCTTCACACAATCATATCTATCATGCTACACCAAGTATCAACCACACATCTATATGTCACTACTGTGGTAAGAAAGGACATACATCTAGATTCTGTAGAGCAAGGAAATTAGTATATATGAATGTTTATGCATGGGTACCAAAAACTAACACAGCAGGACCCTCAAGGAAATGGGTACCAAGGGTTACATCTATAACTCATTTTGTAGGTGGACCAACCCTCTCATGCTAGAAGCAAGTGGATTCTCGATAATTGTTGCTCACGATATATGACTGGTGATGCTAACCTATTTGTAACGCTATCGATGAAGAAAGAAGGTTATGTCTCCTTCGGCAATAACCTCAGAGGATACATTATTGGTAATGGTAATATAGGTGTTCCTCCCTATCCTGTCGTAAAAGATGTTTGTCTAGTAACGGAATTAAAACACAACCTACTTAGCATTAGTTATCTAGCTGACCATGGTTATGGTATTAACTTCGTTAAAAATAAATATTCTATTTATGAAAGATCGACTGGTAAGGTTATCTTTGAAGGATCAGGGAAGACAATATATATATTTTCTATCTTGCAAAAGATACTGACAATGCAGGCAAATGTCTATACGCCAACAAAGATGACAACTGGCTATGGCATATGCGTCTAGGACACACAAACATGGACATTATTGCAAGATTGTCTACAAAGAAACTCGTAAGAGGCTTACCAGAGATTACTTTCAAGAAATATATGGTATGTGCTGACTGTGAAAAGAATAAAGCTACTAAATCTTTCTTTAAATCAATAAACTTTGTAAGTACCTCTAGACCTCTCCAACTCTTGCATATGGACTTGTTTGGACCCAGTAGAGTCGCCAGTCTTGGCGGTAAGCTTAATGCTTATGTTATTGTTGATAATTTTTCTAGATATACATGGGTTTATTTTCTTGCAAATAAAAATAAAATATTTTTTGAATTTGTCACTTTTTGTAAAAAGGTTCAAAACGAAAAAGGTTTTATGATTACTCGTATCCGAAGTGATCATGGAGGCGAATTCAAACATAGTGATTTCAAAAGATTTTGCAATAAAAATAGTTTTTTTCATGAATTTTTTTGTCCTCGAACTCCACAACAAAATGGTGTTGTAGAGCGAAAGAATAGAACTCTTGGCGATATGGATAGAGTTATGTTAAATCAGTATAACCTTCCAAAATATTTTTGGGCTGAAGCTGTAAGTACTTCATACCATATTTTAAATATGGTACTTATTCGACCTATATCGAAGAAAATCTCCTATGAACTTTGGTTTGATAGAATCCCTATAATTTGTTACTTTAAAGTTTTTGGATGCAAATATTTTATTCTTAATACCAAAGATAATCTAGAAAATGTTGACTCCAAGGTCGATGAAGGTATTTTTCTAGGTTATGCCGCCAAAAGTAAAGGTATGCATTATACAATCCTTATAACTTCGTCTTACTTGCCTATTCATAGCTTAGTCAGTAAGAGTCAAGGCTAAACTAAGTAGATACTCAGGTCTATCACTCATGGCATACTATTTACTAAGGACACTATTAAATCACGATTGGAATTGGTTATTCCAATACTAGTCTAACATTCAATTGGAATGTCTATCTATTCTCATACAACTTACCCCTTCCATTACCTATCCCTCTATACTATTATTCTTCTAGTTTCTACTATCTTAATACTTATATTTCAAGTAAAAGTCCTCTTGGCTAGGTTACTACCCTATAACCCAAGAATGGAGTCATGATCACCTCTTCTAAGTGATAATTTTATCAAATCCAATGAGATGGTAAGATTCTATATAGGCTTAGGTCTAATCTTGACTACAAGAATTATAGAATTATTTTATTCATAATAGGAATCTTAAGTTATATATATTCTAAAGTCTTCCTTAAGGTCGGTCCTATTGGTTTATGGAGCTACAACTAATTCCAAGGTTTTATTTGGGTATTCTCTCAAATAGTAACCATAGTAGTCTCGGTTATTATAAAAATTCTATATCTATCCTGACCAATATTTATGATCGGCAAAGCTTCTAGGCCAACACTAACTGCTGGTTGGAGTTCTAACAATTTGTTGATAAGAAAAAGTTCTCTGCTAGGGGTAATCTTTGTTGGCCCATCCGGTCTCAATCAACTTGATTTTGATAGTTAACTAAACCATGCATTGATATGTCGCGATCTGAAGCCTCAATACTTCTTTTACATGTATGTATTTCGTCTATTCAAATATAATATTTTATTTATTTGAGTCTAGGACTGATGTAAGCAGAGTCACACTGGCAAATCCCAAATACCTATACCCAAATACCTAGTCCATTCAAATGAACCAAAAAACCTATCCACCAAATCATGCCACATTTATTTACAAAGTCTACCATACTGAGAGATCGAACTCGGGCGCTAACTCGTGCCAAACTCGGATCGGACTCGGTTACCCTTTTTGTATCAAATCAACCAGTTTAATAGCTCCTAATTTCTTGGCCCAACGGTTGAAAATTTGAATTAAACCCTGACCGAATTTTGGCCAAACTCTGTTTGCCTACACCCTATAAATAGGATTAAAATTCTTCATTCTTACTCACTCAACCATTCTTAAGTCTTCTATCCTATTGTGAGCAAACCCCTAAAGCCTTAACTTTTCCATCTCAAAGAGCAACTCCCTAGCCTTCCTAGTGCCAAGTATGATCTCGGTCTAGAAGTCTTCTGAGTTGTAAAGAGCTTTGTTCGATCAGTTACTCTCTCTCTCTCTAAGCTGTGAAGTTGCAAGACTTCGGATCAAACCTCGTGGTGTAAAAAAGTGGCAAGCCTTTGGATCAAACTTGTGATTCACTATTGATGATTATAGTAGAGAAAACTCCGAGCTTGAGTTCTCGGGACTGGACTAGTTCTCTCAGTGGAAAACTAGTATACCCCGCGGTGTTTGTATTTGCTCTCTCTTACTGCTTTACATTACTATCTTTCATATACACTGTTAGTTGGTAGCTGCCTTCACTCTGCTTAATTTTTAATTGGGTAGATTATTCCACTGCACTCTATTCACCCCCCCTCTAGAGTTGCTTCACAGTCCTTCAATCCTTATATATAACTCCAAGATATCCTCTAATTCTAGTAGTATGCCTATTACATGCATCTATCTTACCCACTTTTAACTTAGATAACCCTTCCTATGGATTATTCTACCAACCATGCTTATATCCTATAATAAATATATAAGTAAAAGTCAAGCACACGTTTTTGTTCTTCCGAAATAGGAAAGAACGAGAATCAATGAATGGGAGTTCAAGAAGGGTATAATCGAATACGAATTTTGAGGTTCAAAGACGATAATATAAATCAAAAGAAGGTTCAAAGAAATTATGGATTGAGATCCTAACAAATATATCCTAGCATAGGCTCACTTGGCAGAGTAATATAACCATAATGATTTAATCAGGACCTGCATGGGCTCCCCAGTCCTAAAATATGTAAGACTAGGAATACGTAACATGTCAACTATGTAATCAATCAGACTCTTGTCCGACTCGAATACGTATAAGCTGTACTATAATGGTCACTATTTAGATAACAAAGTATATATATATATATATATATATATATATATATATATATATATATATATATATATATATATATATATATATATATATATATATATGTCTCAATCCATAATGAATAAAAATATAAGAATAAGCTACATGTGCCAAAGTTGACCGTCCAGTAACAAATAAGGTCGAATAGACTCGAGAAAGAAGTATGAGTCTATAAAACTAGGCTATAACAACATAAATAAGTAACAAGAAATAACTATAAACATAGAAGAATATGATGAGCGTATCAACTACATATACCTGAACCCTGCAGAAATAATCATCCATTAATATGCTCCACCAATCCAGCTTAGCAATATCCTGCGGCAAAAAAAAATCCAGATCCAGGTCCTCAGGGGACATAACAAGGTAGAAGAAACAACAGACCATAAGTAAAACAATAATATAATATAAATCTCAGGGGTAAACTACTGTAACCATCTAAGTGATATGAAAATGAGAGATCACTCATACTCAGGCAGGAGACTCTCAAGGTTCTGTGTGTGCGAACCCCAAGAAGTCTAATAATAATAATAATAATAATAATAATTACTAAGGACTCTGTAACAGGAACCCAAAGCAAGCAAGTAGAACTATATCACTAAAGGCTCATAATCAGAGAACCTAAAGCAGGCATGTAAAATATCACCATAGCTCTAATACAAAGACTAAGGTATGCACGTATATATAAATATTTGCCCAAAGTACAGTGTAAACTCTCCCCTCCCATGTAATCTTATGTCTCATGTCCATAACGTCGCATATCTATAATACGCATGATCAAGACCTCCAACTATCACAACGAGTCATACTATATATATATATATATATATATATATATATATATATATATATATATATATATATGTCATGTATCTTGAGTCCTATAATACTATACAAAGTCACCAAGAACATATCCCGAAAGACTCTGTTATATAAAATAGTGTCAAGTGTCCTATGGTCTGTCGTGCTAATCATACAAGAACGTATCAAGATTCACGATAATGACACTCTATCTACGATACTCGACTCCACTGATGGACTTCGACACCTGAATCTCATTCCGACACTAAGTATCGTACAACGGTCCTAGGATGACAGTTATAACTATACAAGTATAAAATAATAACATCTAAAGTATTAAAATAGGTAATGGAATCTGTGATACAATCTGATAAGGAACACTTGCCTGGATCTTGGATGATGGTATGACGAAGTCTAGGTAGCGAGCTTATACGCCAACTTCTCCCGCAGAGGTGGAGTTTGCACTAACACCTCCGAATGCTAAAAAATAAGGCATGAGTCGAGGGTTCTATTTGTGAAGCCTATGTTCACGAGAATATTATAAACTATTTTTTGATGTATTTCATACCTCATGTTGTTACTAATAGAATAAGATCTTCGAGAAATGATGATAGATATCAGGAATATAATGATGTAATATTGAAAGTATTCAATGCTTTCAAAAGCCTTGGGGGAAAATGAAGAAGTGATATCTAAATGACGACGAGCTAAGGGCTTCTTAGTTGTATATATTACTTAACTGCGATGATGATGAAGTGGAGAAGCAAGGGGGTTAAGTAATTAATATGTCCACGTTCACGTCATCTTAATGTAATAATATACGCAAATATTATTACACAAAGCAGCTGATGCTTCGTTATTTTTTAGCACATTTAATGATGAGGTAAGATCGATTAGACTATACATAACAGACGAAGAAGTAGAACCAGAAATACGATATCATTTTCCTTCTTAGTTGAGCGCATATGTAAGGAGCTCAGTAATTTTTTTTTGTATGCACTTACATAATAATTAATGGAACGTTAAACTTAATATCCCTTCTTTGTTATTTAGGTCGATCGTTCAGACACAACACTTAAGAATGAATCTATTATAACTCTAGCCCATGGACCAATTTATGTCGTCAAAATCTGGCCAAGTGTCACCCTCACATTTCCAATTAAGGGTAGTTTGGTAATTGACACAGGTATTTTATTTTTAGGAGGATTGTATTTAATATTGTGCATGAGTAATTAATTATTTGTTGTATTATTTAGTGTTTGTTTAGACGTAGTATTTATTTTAGACTTGTGTAGTGGACCTAACCTATTTTATTAGATGCATGAACCCAATATTTGGATGAGTTTAGTTTGAGCCCATGAATTAGGCCCATGGATTAGGAGGTTGGATTTAATTAGTGAAACTATTAGACTAGAACCTTCTCCCTTAATTAATTTCTTCATGAGAGACCCCAAGGGGTATTTGGGACATTATACATTGCTTGGAGAGAGGTTTATGACCAGCCATAATTAGGAGGAGAGAGAGTGCTCTCATTTCATTTCTTCCCTAAAATTTTAGATCTACTTTTCCCTCTTCCATTTTCCCTCCATTCCCCCATCAATTCTCCACCAATTCTTCTCAAATCTCTTTCTAAATTCATCATTGAGGCCTCTACATCAAGGATCTACAAGCAAGGAGCAAGGAACAAGGAAGAGGAGGCCAAGATCTACAAGGAGAGGAGCTACTTTGCATTTGGAGACTTTTTATTGGGAATCCATCTCCCAATAGGTACATTTCAGTTTTTCCCCTTCTATTAGACTCTAGATATGAGATTTTACCATAAGAAACTAACCCACATGCATAGGCTACCCATAAGATTTGGTTTGGAGTCATTCGGAGACCTACGGTGGAAGTTACAAGCAATTTTGGTGTCAATTTTGGGAGAATTCCGAGATTGGCACATGTTGTGTTTGTCAATTGGTCAATTAGACCAAATTGATATATGATTATTTGTTGGTGACTAGTGTCGTGTCCACAATTGGATATGTGTAGGCCATACCTCGTCAATTTGACAAAACGGGTTGATTTTGGGGGTTTTCCTCCGACACGAGGCCTTGTGCATATCGCATTGAGACACGGACACGTAGGCACACTAATTACTATACGTGTTATTCATAATTTATGTATTGGATGCGTTCGTGTCCTCCGGGATATGTTTGGTTGTGTGTTGGGGCTGTATCGCAAGCGTATCATAGAAAAGTGTGATACGGGTGCGATGCACTCCATGTGTTTGTTGTTTGGCTCTTTTTCCTATACATGCATGTGTATTTATATATGTATATATTAATTAGGTGATATATAGATGTATATGCTAGTGTATTAGAGTTTATGTATATGTGTGGGTCTATATGTATGTATATTGGGTTATATGGTGATATATAGATGTATATATATATCTCTATATATATGTGTTAGATTCATATAAAGGTCTACCTAGTAGTAAGGGTTGTTTTATATTGATATATGTAGAGAGGTATACTTATTGTGTTTGCACTGATTATCTATATATAGCTATGCATACTTTGTGTTGGGTTGTATATGTGTTTATACATATCTGGACAGATTGGTATATATTGCTAGAGGTTTTGTTTTGTCATGGCACATGTAGTAAGGGACTCCACAGCAAGAACTATGCAAACTCAAGGGGATGTAAGTAGCAAGTCTACAGAGGACTCGAGCAGCGAGTACTCGAGGCTTGACAGCCTTGAACAACCAGTGTTCATGCAGCTGGGATTTCACAATAGAGTACCACTGCGTAACCGCTAGGTTCAGCATTGGGCGAAGGGATCAGCAGCAAGATGGGGGCTCGACAGTATGGAGGTTCCCATAAAATCAGGCACTGCACAGTGGCTGGACAGTGCGCACAGTTTTGCACTGTGTAGCGAGCACAGTTCCTGAAGTTTCTTCCTGTGCAAGTGCAATAATGTGAAGATCAATCTTGAGTAGTTCAGTATACTAGCAAGCTAGAAGAGCTCCAGGTAGCTGTGCAGTTCGTGCACTGTGTTTTCAGCAAAGAGCTCCAGGTAGCTGTGCAGTTCGTGCACTGTGTTTTCAGCAAAGAGCTTTAGGTACCTGTGCAGTTTTGTATCAACTAGTGTACATCATCGTGTCTACTGCAGTAGAGGATACAGGAGCCTGCAAGCGGGTGCAGGGGGAGGTTGCACAGCATTTTGGGTGGACATTGTTGCAGTGCTCAACAAGAAGAGGGCAGCAGTTGAGCTAAGATCAACTGCACAACACCTGTGCAGTGAGCAACTACATAGTGCAACAGTATACACTTTGTGCACTACAGCTCATGCACAGGATGCTACAGCAAGGAGATCCAAAAGCAAGAAGGCCGTGTATGCACTGCAGCCTCGAGCAAGTACGGTCTCAACAACATAAGTACAGCAGACTGCATCGAGAGGCAATTTGAAATAGCAGTTTCTTCTGTTTGTACAGCAAAGGGAGCCGCGTGTACAGCCTGGCAAGGTTAGCAAGAACAAGGTGCATCAATGCACTAGAGAGGGGCTCGAAGGGGCTTCACAGCAGCGTGCAAGACTCGGGGAGCCACTGCAAGGGCAGTCCACACTGCAACAGTAGCAAGCTAGGTGTGCAGCAAGGTATCAGTCGAGCTAGGCAACTAAAGTTGCAACTGCAGCCTTGAGACAAAGGCAAAAACTGCAGCTAAGTGCAGTCAACCAACAGAGTATGCAGTATCAGCTCTGTACCAGTGCACGCCCAACAACAAGTGAGTTAAGTAGGTTTTAATGTGCACAGAAAGGTTTCAATGTGCACAGTAGAGGTAGTGTGCTCTGAGATGTATCGAGCAGTTCAGCAGTTGCAGCAAGAAGTCTCAACAGTTGTGGATCCATTCACTGTGCAGTTATGCGCAGTTTCAGTGTAGTATCAGTGATGATACTTCACTCAGTTTAGTTTCGAGTCTTGTTCTTGAGTTTGATTTAGTTTCAGTTTTAGTTAGTTGAGTGAGGTAATGAGAAGTATAAGTGGGGTTCATTTCAAGTAAGGTTTATGGGCTTGAGTAAGGTTTTGGGTATAGTTGTGTTAGTTGAGGTTTCGATTAGGAAGTCAATGTATCTGTTCCCAGTTTCAATTGAGGTATTGATAGTGTGTAATATCTACATCTAGTTAATTGATTATATATATATACTTGATTATATAATTAGTTAAGTATTAGTGTGTAGTGTCAGTTTAGCTTAGTTTTTGTTAAGAGTTAGTTATACTTAAATACTTGTATTAGTTGTTAGTAGCTGTTAGCCTATAAATGTATATTATAGGGTAGTTGGTATTGTTAGTATACAGATGGTAGTTAGTGGGTAGGTATTTCATTGATATCAATTTTAAGTACATAGTATATATATTGTTATAGTTAGCATATTAGTTTTGAGGTATATATATATATATATATATATATATATATATATATATATATATATATATATATATATATATATATATGTTTATCTTTTAGTTTTAGATTACCTCGGGATACCAAGGTATTTCCAAGGTATTGGGTCGACACCCAAGGTATTGAGTTTGGATATCGAGTTAGGAGCGATACACATTGGTACAAGGCCAAGGTTTCATATTTCAACTGTTTTGTTATAATATTATAGTATTTGACTCGTATACATATATAAAACCTATTTTTATATTAAGAAAAGTTGCGTATCTTAGGATACGGCTCGTTGAGTGCCTTCTTATATCGTAGCTTAGCTAGTATAGCCTAGTTTCTTAATGTTTTGACTTAGTGGCTAAGCATTAGACTCTTGCAACCTAGATTTTATCGGTTTGACTTAGAAATGGCCCTGTGACCTAGATGTTGACTAGTTTAACTTAATTTTTTTCCAAAACCTTGTATTAAAACAATATTCTATATATAGGTTTGTGTGACACCAGTTGGGACACAGTTTGACATTCATTGCTTGGACGACAGGCGAGTACATTCTCTGATAGTTTTTATTAATTGCTAATTACTATAATGCAAGAATTTAGAAATATTTTACATGACTCTTAACACATTAGTACACGGACTAGTATACACATGGATCAGTCATGGGATGTTACATATATATTGTTCATTATTTCTCGTGTTCTTAATGTTTAACTTAGACAATGTTTCATGTTCCACATTTATGTTTAACTTAGACAATATTTCGTGTTCAAGGTTTATTGTTTACATGGCCTTGAGTATCTTGTATCATAACGTGTCATGGTTGGATCCATTGTACTAGTTGGGGAAAAGGAGAAATGTTAGTTTGGTATGTGATCAAATCCTAGACAATATTTCATGTTAACTTAGACAATGTTTATCCAACGTTAAAGTAGACAATGTTCACCCAAGTCGATCACATTTCTATCTAGTATTTCAATCACTTAGCATAGTTACAGTTCTTCACCACATTGTTCATTGTTTACCTATTTTTCCATCATAGTTGATATTATTCATTGTATCTCGTCTTGTATTATATTCTCTATTTCTGTTTATAGTCATTATCAATTAATTGGAACTGCTATTGGGTTGTACTTCGCTCCATTCCTGACTGAAAAACATTTTTTAGATGAATGGTTAGAGAGGATGTGTCCCACTCACTATGGACTGACAAATGGAGTGTCACCCGAGGATAGTGCCAGAGACTGAGGCCTTTTTTAATTTCTATACCTTGTAGTAGTTATGTCTATTTTAGACATTGGGTTGTATTATTGTTTGAGATCTGGAGTTGTGTTTAGTTGGAGATGTTTATGTGATGTATTGAGACTTGTATTTCTTATTCTTTCTATTCCATATCGTGCGTACATCTTTCTTCAGTTTTATATGTGATTGTGTATGATTTGGTATTGAGATGGCATGGCAGAACTTTATACACTTTGGGTGAGATATTAGATATAATAGTAGACCAAGACAGCGTTCTACCGTCGATTCTGCAGCGTAGGCTGGACGTACCCACGTACTCGTGCCCCTATACCGGGTGCGGGTCATGACACATTTTTAGTGGTGGCCCATGCAGGTCAGGCTTCGTAATAGTGTGATGTTGTGGTAGTGCAACAACTTAGTTGTACTACTACGAGCTGGCGATAGGATAGGATATAAGACACTAGGATGAAAGGGATACTCAATCACAACTAGGAAATGATTCCAACATAATTGTATCTTGTCATCTTTATTCTGAATATCGTTTTCCTTGAAAATTTTAGTCCTTCCTTGATGATATTGTATCTTGCTCAATATTAATTTCTTATTTTGAATCTGTCATCAGAATGCCGCCGAAGATGCGTTCCCAGCGCTCAGGCATAATGTCAGCACGATCAGTCACTCCATCACCCTTGAGGACAGCACCCTCAGACGAAGGTCCAGTACCTACATTTAGGAGGTCATCTTCACCAGTCCAGGTGGGCGTATCTGCAGCAGCTTTCGGAGGTGCTCCACCTCCAGTACCGAGGACAGGGCAGACAGTTTTCGAGGATTTTCCACCTCCGCCACCTGCAGTGGATCAGACACAGATGTTCGCACTCTTCCAGCAGATGATGGAGGCACAACAACGACAGTCCGAGGTCCTACGGCAGAGCATGGAGAATGCTTATCGGATCGCGCTCGCAGCAGTTGAGAGAGCTACCGCCCAACCACTGACGGCACCATCTCAGTTTATTCCGCATCAGCCGAGGCCGGGTACTATCATAGACTTTAAGAGGATGGGGCCGAAGGATTTCAGGGGCACAGAAGGGATTATCTATATGGATGAGTGGATCGAGGACATGAGCGGAACCTGCGGCTGGCGCAGATTCCAGAGATGCTACATATAGAGGCAGCGGGATGTATGATGTTGGATATTGCTTGACATGGTTCAGGACAGACCCAAGGATATCAGCGCCGGGAATTACTTGGGAAGTTTTCAAGGAACTGTTCAAAGAGAAGTTCTTCCTGGATGTGGCTCAGAGTACTTTGGAGAGTCAATTTCAGAACCTCGTCCAAGGGGACTTGACGGTGGACGAGTATGCGACGGAGTATTGCCGATTGGGATGATTTGTTGAGGGACAAAATCCTTGAGCCAGAGCTAGGAAGTTCAGGAAGGGACAGAACAATAAGATTAAGTCTCACACTAATGGAGACCGTACCGCTACGTTTAAGGAAATTTTGAGGCATGCGCAGCGGGCGGAAGATGATTTGGAGCTTGGCTCCAAGAGGCCGAGGGACACCGGAAGAGCAAGTAGTGGTGCGGGGCCAGCAAAGCGCACCCACTTTCAGCAACCAAGAGTATATCAGCACCAGCAGTACCTTGTGCCAGTTAGGGCACCAGCTCAACAGATGCAACAGTTTCAGAAACCAGTGTATCAGGCACCGCAACAGCCTCAAAGGCAGATTCAGCAGATTTTTTCTTGTGCCTATTGTGGAAGGCATGGGCATAATTGGGAGAACTGTCGAAAGAGACTCAGACTATGTTTGTATTATGGTTCCCCTAACCATCAGGTGAAGGAGTATTCCAACAACCCGTATGGACCAGATCGCGGTCAAAGGGGTAGAGCTAGGCTACATGTGGTACCGCAGACTAATCAGCACCAATATGGAGAGCCACCCCAGCAGGGTGGGATATTTGCAATGGCAGTCAGAGAGGATGATACTTCAGGTGATCAGTTAGCTAGTTTTGTCATGTTTATTTCCTTTCTATCTGTTATTTGTGTGGTTCGTTATTGCCTTATAAACTGCTTGCGTATTATTGTGTAGTTAGTATATCCTGTCGGAGACTGCAAAAACTATGATGGACAGAGACCATAGTTAGTGATGTGTGTTTTAGTTTAGACTGGGTTGACCTAGAGGGGGTTACGATCATCTTTAATTTTGAGGACAAAATTTTTCTAAGGTGGGTAGGATTGTCACCCTCACATTTCCAATTAAGGGTAGTTTGGTAATTGACACAGGTATTTTATTTTTAGGAGGATTATATTTAATATTGTGCATGAGTAATTAATTATTTGTTGTATTATTTAGTGTTTGATTAGATGTAGTATTTATTTTATACTTGTGTAGTGGACCTAACCTATTTTATTAGATGCATGAACCCAACATTTGGATGAGTTTAGTTTGAGCCCATGAATTAGGCCCATGGATTAGGAGGTTGTATTTAATTAGTGAAACCATTAGACTAGAACCTTCCCCCTTAATTAATTTCTTCATGAGAGACCCCAAGGAGTATTTGGGATATTATACATTGCTTGGAGAGGGGTTTATGACCAGCCATAATTAGGAGGAGAGAGCAAGAATTTAGAAATATTTAGAAATAGTTTTCGTGTGCTCTGAGATGTATCGAGCAGTTCAGCAGTTGCAGCAAGAAGTCTCAACAGTTGTGGATCCATTCACTGTGCAGTTATGCGCAGTTTCAGTGTAGTATCAGTCATGATACTTCACTCAGTTTAGTTTCGAGTTTTGTTCTTGAGTTCGATTTAGTTTCTGTTTTAGTTAGTTGAGTGAGGTAATGAGAAGTATAAGTGGGGTTTATTTCAAGTAAGGTTTATGGGCTTGAGTAAGGTTTTGGGTATAGTTGTGTTAGTTGAGGTTTCGATTAGGAAGTCAATATATCTGTTCCCAGTTTTAATTGAGGTATTGATAGTGTGTAATATCTACATCTAGTTAATTGATTATATATATACTTGATTATATAATTAGTTAAGTATTAGTGTGTAGTGTCAGTTTAGCTTAGTTTTTGTTAAGAGTTAGTTATACTTAAATACTTGTATTTGTTGTTAGTAGCTGTTAGCCTATAAATGTATATTATAGGGTAGTTGGTATTGTTAGTATACAGATGGTAGTTAGTGGGTAGGTATTTCATTGATATCAATTTTAAGTACTTAGTATATATATTGTTATAGTTAGCATATTAGTTTTAAGGTATATATATATATATATATATATATATATATATATATATATATATATATGTTTATCTTTTAGTTTTAGATTACCTCGGGATACCAAGGTATTTCCAAGGTATTGGGTCGACACCCAAGGTATTGAGTTTGGATATCGAGTTAGGAGCGATACACATTGGTACAAGGCCAAGGTATCATATTTTAACTGTTTTGTTATAATATTATAGTATTTGACTCGTATACATATATAAAACCTATTTTTATATTAAGAAAACTTGCGTATCTTAGGATACGGCTCGTTGAGTGCCTTCTTATATCGTAGCTTAGCTAGTATAGCCTAGTTTCTTAATATTTTGACTTAGTGGCAAAGCATTAGACTCTTGCAACCTAGATTTTATCGGTTTGACTTAGAAATGGCCTTGTGACCTAGATGTTGACTAGTTTAACTTAATTTTTTTCTAACACCTTGTATTAATACAATTTTCCATATATAGGTTTGTGTGACACTAGTTGGAACACAGTTTGACATTCATTGCTTGGACAACAGGCGAGTACATTCTCTGATAGTTTCCATTAATTGCTAATTACTATAATGCAAGAATTTAGAAATATTTTACATGACTCTTAACACATTAGTACACGGACTAGTATACACATGGATCAGTCATGGGATGTTACATATATATTGTTCATTATTTCTCGTGTTCTTAATGTTTAACTTAGATAATATTTCGTATTCAACATTTATGTTTAACTTAGACAATATTTCGTGTTCAATATTTCGTGTTCAAGGTTTATTGTTTACATGGCCTTGAGTATCTTGTATCATAACGTGTCATGGTTGGATCCATTGTACTTGTTGGGGAAAAAGGGAAATGTTAGCTAGGTATGTGATCAAATCCTAGACAATATTTTATGTTAACTTAGACAATGTTTATCCAACGTTAAAGTAGACAATGTTCACCCAAGCCGATCACATATCTATCTAGTATTTCAATCACTTAGCATAGTTACAGTTCTTCACCATATTGTTCATTGTTTACCTATTTTTCCATCATAGTTGATATTATTCATTGTTTCTCGTCTTGTATTATATTCTTTATTTCTGTTTATAGTCATTATCAATTAATTGGAACTGCTATTAGGTTGTACTTCGCTCCATTCCTGACTGAAAAATATTTTTTAGATGAATGGTTAGAGAGGATGTGTCCCACTCACTATGGACTAACAGATGGAGTGTCACCCGAGGATAGTGCCAGAGACTGAGGCCTTTTTTGATTTCTATACCTTGTAGTAGTATATCTATTTTAGACATTGGGTTGTATTATTATTTGAGATCTGGAGTTGTGTTTACTTGGAGATGGTTATGTGATGTATTGAGACTTGTATTTCTTATTCTTTCTATTCCATATCGTGCGTACATCTTCCTTCAGTTTTATATGTGATTGAGTATGATTTGGTATTGAGATGGCATGGCAGTACTTTATACACTTTGTGTGAGATATTAGATATAATAGTAGACCAAGACAGCGTTCTACCGCCGATTCTGCAGCGTAGGCTGGACGTACCCACGTACTCGTGCCCCTATACCGGGTGCGGGTCATGACACGTTTTTAGTGGTGGCCCATGCAGGTCAGGCTTCGTAATAGTATGATGTTGTGGTAGTGCAACAACTTAGTTGTACTACTGCGAGCCTGCGATAGGATAGGATTTAAGATACTAGGATGAGAGGGATACTCAATCACAACTAGGAAATGATTCCAACATAATTGTATCTTGTCATCTTCAATCTGAATATCGTTTTCCTTGAAAATTTTTGTCCTTCCTTGATGATATCGTATCTTGCTCAATATTGATTTCTTATTTTGAATCTGTCATCAGAATGTCGCCGAAGATGCGTTCCCAGCGCTCAGGCACAATGTCAGCACGATCAGTCACTCCATCACCCTTGAGGACAGCACCCTCAGACGAAGGTCCAGTACCTATATTTAGGAGGTCATCTTCACCAGTCCAGGTGGGCGTATCTGCTGCAGCTTTCGGAGGTGCTCCACCTCCAGTACCGAGGACAGGGCAGACAGTTTTCGAGGATTTTCCACCTCCGCCACCTGTAGTGGATCAGACACAGATGTTCGCACTCTTCCAGCAGATGATGGAGGCACAACAACGACAGTCCGAGGTCCTGCGGCAAAGCATAGAGAATGCTTATCGGATCGCGCTCGCAGCAGTTGAGAAAGCTACCGCCCAACCACTGACGGCACCATCTCAATTTATTCCGCATCAGCCGAGGCAGGGTACTATCATAGACTTTAAGAGGATGGGGCCGAAGGATTTCAGGGGCACAGAAGGGATTATCTATGCGGATGAGTGGATCGAGGACATGAGCGGATCCTGCGGCTGGCGCAGATTCCAGAGATGCTATATATAGAGGCAGCGAGATGTATGATGTTCGATATTGCTTTGACATGGTTCAGGACAGACCCAAGGATATCAGCGCCGGGAATTACTTGGGAAGTTTTCAAGGAACTGTTCAAAGAGAAGTTCTTCCCGGATGTGGCTCAGAGTACTTTGGAGAGTCAATTTCAGAACCTCGTCCAAGGGGACTTGACGGTGGACGAGTATGCGACGGAGTATTGCCGATTGGGACGATTTGTTGAGGGACAAAATCCTTGAGCCAGAGCTAGGAAGTTCAGGAAGGGACTGAACAATGAGATTAAGTCTCATACTAATGGAGACCGTACCGCTACGTTTGAGGAAATTTTGAGACATGCGCAGCGGGCGGAAGATGATTTGGAGCTTGGCTCCAAGAGGCCGGGGGACACCGAAAGAGCAAGTAGTGGTGCGGGGCCAGCAAAGCGCACCCACTTTCAGCAACCAAGAGTATATCAGCACCAGCAGTACCTTGTGCCAGTTATGGCACCAGCTCAACAGATGCAACAGTTTCAGAAACCAGTGTATCAGGCACCGCAACAGCCTCAAAGACAGATTTAACAAAATTTTGCTTGTGCCTATTGTGGAAGGCATAGGCATAATTGGGAGAACTGTCGAAAGAGACACAGACTATGTTTGTATTATGGTTCCCCTAACCATCAGGTGAAGGAGTGTTCCAACAACCCGTATGGACCAGATCGCGATCAAAGGGGTAGAGCTAGGCTACATGTGGTACCGCAGACTAATCAGCACCAACATGGAGAGCCACCCCAGCAGGGTGGGACATTTGCAATGGCAGTCAGAGAGGATGATACTTCAGGTGATCAGTTAGCTAGTTTTGTCCTGTTTATTTCCTTTCTATCTGTTATTTGTGTGGTTAGTTATTGCCTTATAAACTGCTTGCGTATTATTGTGTAGTTAGTATATCGTGTCGGAAACTGCAAAAACTATGATGGACAGAGACCATAGTTAGTGATGTGTGTTTTAGTTTAGACTGGGTTGACCTAGAGGGGGTTACGATCATCTTTAATTTTGAGGACAAAATTTTTCTAAGGTGGGTAGGATTGTCATCCTCACATTTCCAATTAAGGGTAGTTTGGTAATTGACACAGGTATTTTATTTTTAGGAGGATTATATTTAATATGGTGCATGAGTAATTAATTATTTGTTGTATTATTTAGTGTTTGATTAGACGTAGTATTTATTTTAGACTTGTGTAGTGGGCCTAACCTATTTTATTAGATGCATGAACCCAACATTTGGATGAGTTTAGTTTGAGCCCATGAATTAGGCCCATGGATTAGGAGGTTGTATTTAATTAGTGAAACTATTAGACTAGAACCTTCCCCCTTAATTAATTTCTTCATGAGAGACCCCAAGGGGTATTTGGGATATTATACATTACTTGGAGAGGGGTTTATGACCAGCCATAATTAGTAGGAGAGAGAGTGCTCTCATTTCATTTCTTCTCCAAATTTCTAGATATACTTTTCCCTCTTCCATTTTCCCTCCATTCCCCTATCAATTTTCTACCAATTCTTCTCAAATCTCTTTCTAAATTCATCATTGAGGCCTCTACATCAAGGATCTACAAGCAAGGAGTAAGGAACAAGGAAGAGGAGGCCAAGATCTACAAGGAGAGGAGCTACTTTGCATTTGGAAACTTTTTATTGGGAATCCATCTCCCAATAGATACATTTCAGTTTTCTTCCTTCTATTAGACTCTAGATATGAGATTTTACCATAAGAAACTAACCCACATGCATAGGCTACCCATAGGATTTGATTTGGAGTCATTCGGAGACCTACGGTGGAAGTTACATGCATTTTTGGTGCCAATTTTGGGAGAATTCTGAGATTGGCACATGTTATATTTGTCAATTGGTCATTAGACCAAATTGACATATGATTGTTTGTTGGTGACTAGTGTCGTGTCCACAATTGGATACGTGTAGGCCATACCTCATCAATTTGACAAAATGGGTTAATTTGGGGGGTTTTCCTCTGACACAGGGCCTTGTGCATATCGCATTGAGACACGGACACGTAGGCACACTAATTACTATACGTGTTGTTCATAATTTATGTATTGGATGCGTTCGTGTCCTCCGGGGTACGTTTGGTTGTGTGTTGGGGCTGTATCGCAAGCGTATCATAGAAAAGTGTAATACGGGTGCGATGCACTCCATGTGTTTGTTGTTTGGCTATTTTTCCTATACATGCATGTGTATTTATATATGTATATATTAATTAGGTGATATATAGATGTATATGCTAGTGTATTAGAGTTTATGTATATGTGTGGGTCTATATGTATGTATATTGGGTTATATGGTGATATATAGATGTATATATATATCTCTATATATATGTGTTAGATTCATATAAAGGTCTACCTAGTAGTAAGGGTTGTTTTACATTGATATATGTAGAGAGGTATACTTATTGTGTTTGCACTGATTATCTATATATAGCTATGCATACTTTGTGTTGGGTTGTATATGTGTTTATACATATCTGGACAGATTGGTATATATTGTTAGAGGTTTTGTTTTGTCATGGCACATGTAGTAAGGGACTCAACAACAAGAACTGTGCAAACTCAAGGGTATATAAGTAGCAAGTCTACAGAGGACTCTAGCAGCGAGTACTCGAGGCTTGACTGCCTTGAATAACCAGTGTTCATGCAGCTGGATTTCACAATAGAGTACCACTGCGTAACAGCTAGGTTCAGCATTTGGCGAAGGGATCAGCAGCAAGATGGGGGCTCGACAGTGTGGAGGTTCCCGTGAAATCAGGCACTGCACAGTGGCTGGACACTGTGCACAGTTTTGCACTGTGCAGCGAGCACAGTTCCTGAAGTTTCTTCCTATGCAAGTGCAGCAATGTGAAGATCAATCTCGAGCAGTTCAGTATACTAGCAAGCTAGAAGAGCTCCAGGTAGCTGTGCATTTCGTGCACTGTGTTTTCAGCGAAGATCTCCAGGTAGCTGTGAAGTTCGTGCACTATGTTTTCAGCAAAGAGCTTTAGGTACCTGTGCTGTTTCGTATCAACTAGTGTACATCATCGAGTCTACTGCAGTAGAGGATACAGGAGCCTGCAAGCTCGTGTAGGGGGAGGTTGCATAGCATTTTGGGTGGACATTATTGCAGTGCTCAACAAGAAGAGGGCAACAGTTAAGCTAAGATCAACTGCACAACACCTGTGCAGTGAGCAACTGCATAGTACAGCAGTATACACTTTGTGCACTACAGCTCATGCACATGATGCTACATCAAGGAGATCCAAGAGCAAGAAGGCCGTGTATGCACTGCAGCCTCGAGCAAGTATGGTCTCAACAACATAAGTACAGCAGATTGCATCGAGAGGCAGTTTGAAATAGCAGTTTTTGCTGTTTGCACAGCAAAGGGAGCCGCGTTTACAGCCTGGCAAGGTCAGCAAGAACAAGGTGCATCAATGCACTGGAGAGGGGCTCGAAGGGCTTCACAGCAGCATGCAAGACTCGGGGAGCCACTGCAAGGGCAGTCCACACTGCATCAGTAGCATGCTAGGTGTGCAGCAAGGTATCAGTCGAGCTAGGCAACTAAAGTAGCAACTGCAGCCTTGAGACACAGGCAAACACTGCAGCTAAGTGCAGTCAACCAACAGAGTATGCAGTATCAGCTCTGTACCAGTGCACGCCCAATAACAAGTGAGTTAAGTAGGTTTCAATGTGCACAGCAGAGGTAGTGTACTCTGAGATGTATCGAGCAGTTCAACAGTTGCAGCAAGAAGTCTCAACAGTTGTGGATCCATTCACTGAGTAGTTATGCGCAGTTTCAGTGTAGTATCAGTACTGATACTTCACTCAGTTTAGTTTTGAGTCTTGTTCTTGAGTTCGATTTAGTTTCAATTTTAGTTAGTTGAGTGAGGTATTGAGAAGTATAAGTGGGGTTCATTTCAAGTAAGGTTTATGGGCTTAAGTAAGGTTTTGGGTATAGTTGTGTTAGTTGAGGTTTCGATTAGGAAGTCAATGTATCTGTTCCCAGTTTCAAATTGAGGTATTGCTAGTATGTAGTATCTATATCTAGTTAATTGATTATATATATATATACTTGATTATATAATTAGTTAAGTATTAGTGTGTAGTGTCAGTTTAGCTTAGTTTCTGTTAAGAGTTAGTTATACATAAATACTTGTATTGGTTGTTAGTAGCTGTTAGCCTATAAATATATATTATAGGGTAGTTGGTATTGTTAGTATACAGATGGTAGTTAGTGGGTAGGTATTTCATTGATATCTATTTTAAGTACTTAGTATATATATTATTATAGTTAGCATATTAGTTTTGAGGTATATATATATATATATATGTTTATCTTTTAGTTTTAGATTACCTCGGGATACGAAGGTATTTCTAAGGTATTGGGTCGATACCCAAGGTATTGAGTTTGGGTATCGAGTTAGGAGCGATACGTATTGGTACAAGGCCAAGGTATCATATTTCAACTGTTTTGTTATAATATTATAGTATTTGACTCGTATACTTATATAAAACCTATTTTTATATTAAGAAAACTTGCGTATCTTAGGATACGGCTCGTTGAGTGCCTTCTTGTATCGTAGCTTAGCTAGTATAGCCTAGTTTCTTAATGTTTTGACTTAGTGGCTTAGCATTAGACTCTTGCAACCTAGATTTTATCGGTTTGACTTAGAAATAGCCTTATGACCTAGATGTTGACTAGTTTAACTTAATTTTTTTCCAACACCTTGTATTAATACAATATTCCATATATAGGTTTGTGTGACACCAGTTGGGACACCGTTTGATATTTATTGCTTGGACGACAGGCGAGTACATTCTCTGATAGTTTCTATTAATTGCTAATTACTATAATGCAAGAATTTAGAAATATTTTACATGACTCTTAACACATTGGTACACGGACTAGTATACACATGGATCAGTCATGGGATGTTACATATATATTGTTCATTATTTCTCATATTCTCAATGTTTAACTTAGACAATATTTCGTGTTCAATATTTATGTTTAACTTAGACAATATTTCGTGTTCAATATTTTGTGTTCAAGGTTTATTGTTTACATGGCCTTGAGTATCTTGTATCACAATGTGTCGTGGTTGGATCCATTGTACTAGTTGGGAGAAAGGGGAAATGTATTTGATCAAACTTAGACAATGTTTCATGTTAACTTAGACAATGTTTATCCAACGTTAAAGTAGACAATGTTCACCCAAGTCGATCACATATCTATCTAGTATTTCAATCACTTAGCATAGTTACAGTTCTTCACCACATTGTTCATTGTTTACCTGTTTTTCCATCATAGTTGATATTATTTATTGTTTCTCGTCTTGTATTATATTCTCTATTTTTGTTTATAGTCATTATCAATTAATTGGAACTGCTATTGGGTTGTACTTCACTCCATTCCTGACTAGAAAATATTTTTTAGATGAATGGTTAGAGAGGATGTGTCCCACTCACTATGGACTGATAGATGGAGTGTCACCCGAGGATAGTGCCAGAGACTGAGGCCTTTTTTGATTTCTATACCTTGTAGTAATTATTTCTATTTTAGACATTGGGTTGTATTATTGTTTGAGATCTGGAGTTGTGTTTAGTTGGAGATGGTTATGTGATGTATTGAGACTTATATTTCTTATTCTTTCTATTCCATATCGTGCGTACATCTTCCTTCAGTTTTATATGTGATTGTGTATGATTTGGTATTGAGATGGCATGGCAGTACTTTATACACTTTGTGTGAGATATTAGATAGAATAGTAGACCAAGACAGCGTTCTACCACCGATTCTGCGGCGTAGGCTGGACGTACCCACGTACTCGTGCCCCTATACCGGGTGCGGGTCGTGACACCAAGCTACTATATGAATGGGTTTAGGTTCAAGTCAACAAATGCCAAGATAAGAGAAAACTTTCTGGATCTCGATACTACGAAAACAGTTGTTTGTGTATCAAATCTTCGAACTACAAAGCCATCGATCAAGACAATAATATTTTTGGCATCTTATGAGAGATTATGGAATTGACATATAATTATGTCATGGAGCCTGCTAAGATCATGTTATTCAAGTGTGATTGGTTTGATCTAATATAAGATCAAGGTTAGAAAATTGACAAGTATGGTCTTGTGGATATAAACTACCGGTGTCGATATCAAGGATACGAACCATTTGTCCTATCAAGTCTGGCTCAGCTTATATACTTCACAACATATCCTAGATGGGGAACAACGAGGTCGGACACGTGGGTAGTATGCAAGACTAAAGCTAGAAATACCTTCGACGTTGATGAAATAGCTTATCAGGAGGACGACCTACCACTTGTAACAAATATTATAGATGTGGACTCAACGAAAGTTCCTCATTACATGTCTAATAATATAGAAGAGGTAGAATTATTTGAATAGGAATAAGAAGTAGATAAAAGTGAAGATGAGGAGGATCATGAAGAGGAGGACGAGAAAGACGAAGAAGATAAATTTTCAGAAGAGGATTGAAAATAAAATAAAATCCATTTAGACTCGTCACATGTATTATATTTTGATTGTAGAATAAAATATCAATTCAGATCACTTGTGACATGTACTAGTTATTCAAAATGCAATTTCATTTACACTTGTGGCCATGTACTATATTTTTCTTCTTTATTATATTTTGTTCATGTTATAGATATATCTGTGTATTTGTTTTCTCATCATATGTTGTTATCATGTATGGTATAACGACGCGGATCGTTCGACCAGTCCTGAGGTAAAGGCTCTAGATGAAGTGCTCCTCCGGTACCAAATTTTGGTTACGGTCCCTCGTCTCCGAGTACTCCAGTGTTTCAGCCACTTACATCTCAGACTGCGTCGACTGTATGTGGTAGTACTCCTAGTATTAGCAGTTCCAGGCCCAAGACTACTCCCCATCCATCGTTCCTTTTGCTGATGGTACCATGGAGACAGAGGAGCAGATGGAGAAGGTCGAGCCGACTCTGACTCCATTTTTGTATCAGATCGATCCTTCATGTGTACCTCCAGATGAGACAAGGATGGAGATTTGGGCTGACGGGCCTACAAAGTTAATTAGTTAACATTATATATATATATATATATATATATATATATACCTTTTTATGAATTTAATTATCGTTGTATAGATATCGATCCCCGATGATACATAGAGCACTAGGGCAGTTTTTGAGGCACAATGGTGGGCCTTGGATCAACTACTCGGATGCTCCGAAAAAGAGGGAGGCATTCTAGTTTGTGCACTTCATGAGAATTGAGCCACCACACTGGACTCAGAAGATCGAGAAGTAGTTTCCTACCGTCGCCTCCAAGTTGATCCGTGATGCTATCAACAATCAGAAGGTTTGTGCTCGCTTCGAACAATTGATCCAAATTTGGATCACGCATGAGCGGTGGACTGCGATGAGGTCTAACTTCGAAGATCCAAGGTACATGGAAAGGTCGGAGAAGGCGAAGGTGGCTAGAAAGAATGTAGGAAAGTGGTGTGGTTGTTCAATTTCCATGACGGGACATTTTTGTCGACTTATATGTAATTTATTATATATATATATATAATTTTAATCAAAGTAGGATAATTTTTTTAATTTTAATAACAAATACTATATTTTTAACAGGTACAGAGTGGTGAGGACGCCAACATGGTGACCGTCTTCTTGGCCACCCATCGGAACGGCGGGAAGCTCTTCGACGAGAGGGCCACACGGAGCTTTGTAAGTATTACTTGACATTTTATTAATTTTAACATAACTTAGAAAATATGCAAATAAATATCTATGTAGTTAGTAATAAGTACCTTAGACATAAGCAATTATGACGATTGGATAGTAAGAAGTATACATAATTTTCTAGGACAAGTATCTTTGGCTCCATGAGCGGGCGAGTGCTAGTGCACCTACCGAGGGAGAGGCTGGTACTTCTTCGCACACCCCCTCATCTCCATCGGCGGGAGAGCTTTGGATGGCCACCTGTGGTGGTCTTCAGAGGGGTACATACTACGATACAGGATCCTACGACACCCTTGTTGCAACGTAGTCCTCCAGGTCCCCTCTGTTGGCAGTGTGCATTCCCCATTGCCCTCGTAGGAGTCGACCCAAGTCAAGGAGAGTGTTGACCATCAGATTATGTCTCTATGAGACGAGTTGCTATGGAGGATTATGAAGAAGCCCCAGTCTCAGCCGTAGACGGACGATATGCCACTTACCACACGATTTGATAAGCTTCAGTGTAACATCATTGTAAAACCCCTCGACCAAATTTAGGTCTACTTAGCTTAGATAGAGAGACTAGGGATAGTTTTAAGCCAATTAGAATTAGAACACAGTGTTTCTAATTTATTGCACAATATTTATATCACTTAGTGCACATTACCGTTGCTTCGATATTTGGAGCGCTACACTAGCATTTACCTTCAAACAAATTTCACACACCTTTCCTAGACGTGCCAGCCTTCTATTCTGATCCTTGTGTAACTCGTAAATATTCTCCCTTGTGCTTCATTTTAGTCGCATAATATTCATTACAAACGTCCGTTCTTAAATTTAAATAAATCCAACTTTGCATCCTTGTCCGTTCCAATCAAAATTGGAGATGCAACCTCAACCCGTTTTGTTCAACCCAAATATTGACAATATTCTTTTCTGAGTCTACTACGTCCATGATACTTGTGTTCCACCAAAATTTAATCCTATGTATTCCCAATTAAATTTAGAATACTATTTATATTAATTTTTAATTAAATTGGTGTAAGGACCCAACTTAACCCAAAACTAGACCCAACACCAAACCAAACTGCCATTCACACCCTTAAGACTCATACTAAATACCACACACCCTTTTTATCCACTACATCACACCAAATATGGTATTTTCCCTCATTAAATCCTAATTTCCACTTTTTATGCAATTTTCTAATTGTTGGGGACTTTTATGCAAAAGTGCAATGAGGTGTCACAATCCTATTGGTCAAGGCACATGAAGAACCAACCCCCTCCCTCTTTGACCGGTCCAACTCTCTCCCTCTCACCCCTTTTTGTTTGTACCCTCTCCTTTATATTGAATCTTGGCCATTAATTCAAAATAAAGCATCATCTACACCACACACACCCTCCTATATATAATCCCTCATCCTCAACCCTTTCCCAATGAGCCAACCCCATCCCAAGGCGTACATAGGCCAACCCTAATCCCTAGGCTAGTATCACCATCTTCTCTCTCCTACATGCAAAAATTTCCTCCATTATTTTTATCATCCCCTACATACAAACTACAATACCCAAAACCCTAGACTTCACCCTCACCAACTCCTCTGGCCTCTTCCCCGACTCCACTACCGGACTCGACCCTGACCCTTTGTCACTACCACGTTCCAAAAATAGGGGTATTTTTGACTTGTTATAATATTTAATATTATGGTAGTTACAATTAAGTAATTGCATGATAAGTATATTTAATTTAAATAATTATGTAAGATGTATAATTAAATATATTATTATATACAGTGTTCATTTATGTTTGAGCTGGTAGACTTGACCTAGAAGCCACTAGTTGAACACCTGTCTGAATTATGGGATTATGTATTTAATTATTTTATTTAGAATTTAATTTATTGGAGGTTGTAATTAACTACCGTAATTTATTTAATTATTGCGCCCTGCCCTTGCTTCGATAATTGGAGCGCTACCCTAGCTTTTGTCTTCCAATAAATTTCACAACCTTGCTCTAGACATGCCCGCCTTTCATTCTGACATTTTTGCAACTCATAATTATGCTTTCTAGTGCTTCATTTTAGCCGCACAAAAATCGTCGCGGACGTTTATTTAATTCCTAAATAAATTCTAACTTTGTATCGTTGTGCGTTCCAATCAAAATTGGAGGCAATCTTGACATATTTTTTGTGTGACCCAAATTAGGGAAATATTCTGTTCTGAGTCTTCTTCACTAATGGTATTGATGACCCGACCTGATTTTGGCCCCATGTCCTCCTAATTAATTTTAGAACACAGCTTGCATTTATTCCAAATTAATTTGAGGATACCATTTTAACTGATTTCCGTAAATCCCAATTAAATTCCAGTGCCCTGCTATTTGAGCCCATACCAAACATACATCGCCCCCTGACCCTACAAAACACCAGACACCGAATCGCCCGCCAAATTTTTGTCATTTTATGCGTCTGTGCAAATACCCAAATTTAAGGGGGCTAATTTGCAAATTTGTATTAGGTGTCGACACCCCATTGGTTCAAACAAATGGAGAAGCCCAACATTGACTAGTCAACACCCTTATTCCTACATGAATAAATTTTCCCCTCATGACAAATCTAGGCCATCCATTCAATGGGTGCATCCTAACCCTTCATTCCCACACTACCCTATTTAAAGTCACATCATCCCCTCTTCCCTAGGAAGCCCTAATCCCCAAAAACCTAGGTTTTCCTACCTCCTCACAAGCCCCCACACTCAACCGTAGCTTCTCTTCTCTTTTTTATTTTTTATTTTTCTTTTTCCTTCTTCTTCTTCTTCTTCTTCTTCTTCCTTCTTCTCCATTGTTTTTCAAATTTTTAAAAGGGGGGAACACCCAATCTCCTGTTCACTCCCCACACCTGGCCGAGCCCATCCCCCCGGCGGCCCTCTGTCTGCTCCGGCCGGCCAAGCTCGGCCTGCAGCCCTCGACTCGAGCCCGGAGCCCCGTGCATCTCCCCCGTCGAGCCTGCAGTCTACATCCCTCCTCCGTTCGACCGACTTCCTCCCAACTCCCCGCTGCAACTGCTCACCCCGACCCCAGCGGCTTTCCCCCGGCGCTGTCACGTCCTCTCCGACGGCCAGTCGACCTACCCCGCCGACCTGTGCATCCCTCCGGCAACCTCACGGCTCTGGCACCACCCCCTCCTTTTCTTCGTGCATTTCCTTCCATCTCCCCCGACCTCATCCCCCTAGCTCCCCGCTCCGGCGAGCTGCCCCCTGGCCAAGCACCCCAACCCGCTGGCTTGCTCCTCCCCTCGCCACCCGCAGCTTCTTCTCCTCCTCCCATCTATCACCACCTCCATCACCATCTATCACCACCTCCATCACCATCTATCACCACTACCATCACCATCTACCACCCCCATCACCATCTATCACCACCACCACCATCTACTATCACCATCCCCCGCCGGCCAGCTCACCCTCCGGCCGGCCAGCCAGCCCGGCAGCCACTGTGAACTCCTCTCCCCCTTTCCCTCCTTCTTTATATATATATATGTATATAAATACGTATTTGTGTATATGTATGTGTATTATATGTGTACGTATCTACGCGTATGTGTGTATATGTGTACATATATATATCTATAAATATATAGTGTATTTTCTCTATTTGTATATAGTATACGTACTATTTTGGTATATGTATAAACATATATATATATGTATGTATTTTGGTATAATTATATATTGGTAAAATATATATTAATTTAATACATATTTTGGTATAAATATGTGTACCTATATATATATGTATATTCATACTTTGGTATATACTTATATATACGTAGTATATGTTAGTATTTGTAAATGGTGTATATATATATACATATATATACGTAAGTATTTGGTATGTAAATATATATAGTATATATATAAAACTGTATTGATATATATATGTACTTGTAAAACATATTTTGGTATATATAAACAAATGTAGCATAATATATATATTTGGGTATATAAAATGTATATATATATACGTATTTGATATATGTATTAATTGGTATATATATATTCTGAGTATAAATGTATAATTATATATGTATCCCTACTAGATGACCCTAGTTGACTAGTTCCATGCCGGGCATAGCCCTAAGGCCAGTGTATTTCTATTGTGTGTTAGTGTAGCATTTGATACAAGTGTTATATTGTGATATGTCTATAGGACTGTTGGTTCATCCAGGCGATACTCTGGAACAGTACATCAGTATTCACCAGCTAAGGACCCAAGGCAAGTACATTCTCTGATAATTTCCAATTGTTGATAATTTCTATAAGTTCAATAATCTAGAAATGTTACATCTGAATCTTTGACACTGTGCTACACGGACTAGTATATAGCTTGGATCTGCAGTCATGAGATGTTATATTGATTATCGTATTGACATTGTACACGACATGTATATTAGACATCGTACATGATAGATTGGACTTGCTCGTGTATCGTGACGTGTCATGGTTGGATCCACAGTACTAGTTGGGGGCGGGGAAGTAGTTTGTAAGAAATGTGATTATAACCTTTTATTACATTATAGAACAATGTAAGTGTTAATCATGCTCTTCACATATGATTAGCCAGGCCCTATAGCTCTCGTACATGTTCCCAAGCCGATCACATTTTGAAACTACTATTTCAAACACTTAGAATAGATTACAGTACTTTATTTAGATCATATACTACATCACCCGTATGTGATCCTGTACCTTGTTCTCTCCATTTCATATATGCACTGACTGTATCACATTGCCTATTTTCCATGTCTTTTTACATTGCCTGTCTCTTTATTTTGCCATTGCATTTTTTACTGTCTTCTCAGTATCTAGCATCATCTATTTATTACTTTATAGTCCTTATCAATTAAATAGAACTGTTATTTGAGATTTGTACTTTGCTCCTTCCTGACTGGAAATATTTTTCCAGACTATGCCTTAGAGGACCGGTGTCCGACACTTTATGGACCATATGGTGAGTAGCTGCAACTTGGACTTGATAGTTTAGTTGTGATTCCGGGAGGTCTAGCCGGAATTACTAGTTTTTCTAGTTAGTTCTTTTAGTAGACTATTTGGTGCCGGATTTGTCTCCGGCATACTTGTTGAGACATGGATATTGTTGAGTTAGTTTATTACATTTAGACTTGTGTTGTATTTAATTTATTTGTTCGATATCTTACCGTGTTGTAGTCATGTGATTGAGTATGTGTTCGTATTATTTTGTGTCATCCGTGCCTCCTTATGGAGATCGGATGCTTGTGTGAGATTGGCTAGATAGTATCATGACCTTGACAGCGTTCTACCGCCGATGCTGCGGCGTAGGCTGGACGTACCCGCGTACTCGTGCCCCAATTTTGGGTGTGGGTCGTGACACGCTTTCACAGTCTCCTCCTCCCATCTCTGTCATCCCCGACCGTCCCCGCCGGAGCTCACAACTCGACGACTTCCTCAGCAACTCCTCCGCCTGAGCACTCCCACCTCGTCATCACCATCACCGCCGGCCTACTCCGCCTGGGCATGACCGCCTCTCCCCTTCGACACCGCCTGAACGCCACCACCCGCCTGAGCCTCCATCGGCGCTGGAACACCATCATCATTATTATCATTATCATCACCACCCTCACCGGTGCAACCGCAGCACCCTGTCGACCTCTTTTCGCACCCATCAACGACAACCTCTGGCCTTTCATCGAGCTTTCGAACCCCGATGCCAGTGCCAGAGCCAGCCCTTCACGGTGACTGCTGTAATTGCTGTTGTTCTCCCCGACGGCGATGCCAGCAGACCCCGCTGCTCCGGGTGCGAGCACCTCTTTCATCGACGGACCATGCCAGATACTTTTCCTTCGGCGCAGCAGCCCGGGTGAACTCCAATGAACTGCTGCTACCACCAACTCCAACTGTGACCAGTCCGGTCTGTAGTGCAGGGTCGCAGTGCACCTTGAGCTGCTGACATTCGTCATATTCCGCCCGTGTCGACTTGGGTCCAAACTCGACACATCTCCATTCACCATCCTATCTCAGGCCGCTGTACGACAGTACAATATTCTAGTCGCGTGCGAAGGTGAGCCCTTGCTCCGTGGGGGACCATTGCCACCAGTAAAGAAGGGATATGCAGTAGAAATACATAAGAAAGAAGTGAAGGAGAGAAGAAGCCGAGAAGAAGAAGTAGCACTGCTACTACACGGGAAGAGAAATACCAACACCTTAGCCTATCACTTGTATAGATTTTATGTGGGCCATAGCACCATTAGCAGGGGTAGCCCTAACTGGACCTTGGCTTCCGCAATCTTAGAACACCTTGGACAAACCTCAGGATCGCTGGACCATTCAGACGAGACTTCGGGAGCAGGTTATTGGCACTCGCAGCTTGAGGACCCAGGTAAGTATACCTTGCCTTGTTGTACTGTTTAAATTCAGCTATTATTAGTTGCATATTTTATTTAATATTATATAACTATACGCGTCCGAGAAAGACTCGGGTGCAGTCAACGAAGACGTTGACGTTAGGGCTTGTGTCTGACCTAGTGTCTAGTGGACCCACCTAAAGTTGTGGAGTTATCAATACGACTCCCCAGGCCTTGACACGTATCATTGCACGTCACAGAGTGAGTTTATGTAGGGACGCGTTCTTCATGCTTGACTGGCCATCGGTGTGAGCAGCACGTGTGACGGTATTTAGCTTAGTTGTATATTTCTTTAGTGACTTGCATTATAGTATAAGATGTCTACGTCGTATTCGTGGCTTGTACATTGGCATTGGGCGGGGAGGACGACTAGTAGGCATATGGGACACCTACTTTCTTTATTCAGATTCCACGTTCGACGGAACAATATGGACATTATACTATTCAGATTCCATGTTCTACGGAGCGATATGGACGTTATACTATTCAGATTCTACATTCTACGGAGAGAGATGGACGTTATACTATGCAGATTCCACGTTCTCTGGAACGATGGATGTTACATGTACAGATACCATGTTCTTCGGAGCTAGACGTTATTATGTTACAGAGTGCCCTTGTTATGGGGGCATATGTGGCATATACTAGCCAGTCACGATGATTGGTGAATTACGTCAGTATATGTCAAGCCTACACTTTCCATACGTACTAAGTTGTCCTCAAATTGTATTTCACTTAGCTGGTTAGTTCACCCTCGAGTTTTCACAATATTTACTTTATCGCATGTATTTTTGTATCTTGTTACGTCCCTCTGAGGACCTGGTTCCCTTCCAGGTTATTTGTATGATTTGCAAGATGCTTAATCTAGGGGAGTATGGACATCGTTGCAGGTATCTTTATATTTTCAGCTATTACAGTCATGTACTAGTTTCCATTTTTGATTCTGCTTTTATAGCCTAGTGTTTATAGACCTACGTTATTCTTTTGGTCTATTCGAACGGATGTATTATTGGGCTGCTGACTGATGATGCATATCGTTCTTTCTTGAGATTATTTACCATGGATTGAGATTTAGTTTTAGTTGTTGTATGTTAGAAATAGATTATTAATTGGATCACTTGATCATGGACATTGTAACTACGTTTCGTCGGGTCTATTAAATTGGAAAGCCCTACTGAGTCGTACCAGCTGGCCATTGCCACGTGTCTGGTCCCACATATTTTAGGACTGGGGCATGACATGGTTTTATTGGTGGCCCATGCAGGTCAGAGCATATCGTTTCGGTTACGTTACTATACTCGAACGAGCCTGCAACTTAGGATTAATGTTGAATAAGATCTCAATCTATAACTAATTTTAAAAACTTCTCTTGTATTCGATTGTCGCCCTTAGACTTCATTACTGTATTCGTTCAATTACCGTCGACATCTTTATTATTGTTTTTCATCTTTCTTATTTCGGAAAGATGGATGCTCGCGCACGATGATTTTCTCCAGGAGCAAATCCTCGTCAAGATGAAGATGGCATATTTGATAGGATGTTTGAGTAGATGGTTAACTATGGTAGAGAAGGTTGATAAGTTCTTTCTTGTTGCTAGAGCTAGTATAGACTGTTGACATAAGAAATAGGCATAGAAGTAGAGACTTAAAACTAGACCCTACCCTTACTTAAGGTAGCCGTGATTTGTAAGTATTAGAAGCTAGAAGGGTTGTTTGATTTTAAGGCTCTAGAATAATTGGGAGAAGACATAGCTAGAAACTAGGGTTAGTTATAGCCCCATGATAATGATACAAGGAAGTAGTTGTAATCTTATGGTAGTGATACAAGGAACGACAATAAAAACTTGACAAGACATAATTTTAGACTCACATCTAGAAGAAGATCATCAGATACTAATAAAAATAGGGTATGAAAGAGCACCTTAGATAGCAAACCATAGTGGTTAATCCCTAGTTGTCTTGTGACTTACAATATCAGACCTAGAAATTCTTCTACCCTTTAGATAATAATGATTACGACTAAGCTAAAACAGATAGGTAGATTGCTGGACATAGACTGCTAGACCCAATATTCGGATGATGAGATAACTCGAGTACTACGAGGTAGCTTCCAAATTAGATTAGATGTACTAGACTTATTTCGGTTGTCAGTATCTATTAGGCTCGTGGTTTCACCTTTGAAATCTTGAGTAGATGAGCTAGTATCTGGAATAGAGCTATTAGACTGAAGGATTAGAGTATCGACAGATTTATAGCCTTGAGTTGGATATCGTGAACTACCTATAATGGATGGCCAGTTATAAATAATATGGTACCGATATAGTTTGGATGAAGGGTACGCATGGAGTAAACTAGGAGAAACCTCATGTTCAAGGTAAAAAGGTAGAGTGGCAACAAGATGAGATTCGCGACAAGTACCTGACCTCGAGTTTCTTTTAAAATTTAGAAAAGAACCTGAACTGGAGACAAAGACGTAGGCTCGAGGTGATGACAGACTTTGAGATTTAGCTACAGTACCATCCGAGAAAGGCCAACATGGTACCTGACACATTAAGCAGGAGGCCCATGGCATTCTTTTTGACTACCCAACAACACCTGTTGAGAGATCTAGAGCATTTGGGTATAGAGGTCATTATGCCCGGAGCAGACGGACAGTTGTCGAGTTTTCAGGTAAAGTCGACATTCATTGAGAGGATCAAGGCTGCCTTGCCAACAGATGCCAGATTCTAGAGGCTTTGACAGAGGACAGAGGCCAGGATGCAGACAGGATTACACATACACGAGGATGAAACTTTGAGATATGGAGATCGTCTCTATGTTCCGAACAGAGAATTTTGTCAGGAGCTGATGTCGGAGGCGCACAGTTCAACATACTCTATTCATCCAGGAGGCACAGGATATACAGAGGTTTGAGGCAGTACTATGGGTGACATGGAATGAAGATGGAGATAGCCTTCTTTGTAGTGAAGTGCCTAGTGTGTCAGCAGGTCGGGGCTGAGCATCAGAGGTCCACAGGTTTACTTAATCCACTCACGATACCTGAGTAAACATGGGAGCACATTACTATGGACTTCGTTACGGGCTTTTCGAGGAGTCCCATTGGTTGCAATGCGGTATGGGTGATCGTGGATCGACCTACGAAGTCCGCTCACTCTTTACCTTTCAGAGTTAGACAGTCTACAGAGGTCCTATTTTAAGGAACGAAATACAGGTTTAGATCACACACTGACTCATTGGTCAATCGGTAGATGATTACCACTATACTCTTAGATTATATATTGACACATAAGTATGGGGTATAAATAGAAAATAGGAGTCTGACAGGAATGGTAGCTGAATATTGTGGATTACACATAAACTGCTTAGGGATAGAGATTTAGACTTTTTGATTAATAGGACATAAGCTTGTTGAACCTAATCCTTAGTAGTAGGTGGTTATATGGAAACATGTTTTCAAATTACCCTAGCCGGTGGATTTTTTTCAGATTTTAGGATTAGTGTTCTTATTTTTATTGTTTATATTTTATTCTAGGGTATTTAGAAGGATTGAATAGATATTTATTACATGATTTCTATATATTCTTAGTACTAGGTATTGAGTAGAGACTTATGTGGTATTTTATTACATATATTTCTCCTAAAAATTGTTCGAGTTGAGCTTCTAGACTAGGTATAACTGACCGATTAGACTTGTCGCTGCTAGGACTGATTATAAGAAGTTAGGTTGCATGATTTTATTATGGATACTATAGGATGATGACGTTATACGTAGGAAAGAATACTGATATATTAACTGTCCTAGGGTTAGGACAGTGTTTGAAGTGCGGGTCAAACCAACATCAGGCTCAGGAGTATTCCCAGTATGTCAATAGATCCCAACAGATAGTGCAAGGCCAACTCCATCGGTCCTAGGTATGTTCGTAGCATTGCTTGATAATTTATAGTCTATTATTTGTTTGTTTTAATTTCGAGGACGCAATTCTTATAAGTTGGGTAGATTATAAAATCTCTCGACCAAATGTAGGTCTACTTAGCTTAGATAGAGAGACTAGGGATAGTTTGAAGTCAATTAGAATTAGAACACAATATTTCTGATTTATTGTGCAATATTTGTATCACTTACTGCACCTTACCGTTGCTTCGATATTTGGAGCGCTACACTAGCATTTACCTTCAAACAAATTTTACACACCTTTCCTAGACGTGCCAGCCTTCCATTCTGATCCTTGTGTAACTCGTAAATACCCTCCTTTATGCTTCATTTTAGTCGCACAATATTCGTTACAAACGTTGTAAAACCCCTACTCCTAGAAAACCGTATTAATCCCTTTTTTTGTTAATAATTGAAATATAGTAATTAATGGCTAATTAGGAGAAATGGATTTTTATTTATTTTTTTATTTTAGGTGTTCGTGCACTTAGGGAATTTATTGAGCCATTATAAATTTTTTTGAATTTATTTCATGTAGGAGACCCTTTGGAAATTGCTAGCTTAATGGTATGCGTTAATACAAATTCTAGATTTTTCTATGTGTATATATGTATATATATATATATATATATATATATATATATATATAAAGAAACAGAGAGAAAAAGAAATGGAAAAAAAAGAACAGAAAAGAAAAAGAAAAACAAAAATTAGAATTCCCTTAAGGGATCCTTAAAACTACCCAAACCCTAACCGGCAACCCATCCTAACCCGCTACCCATGAGCCAAGCCCACCCGCTGGACTAGAACCACAGCAGCGCCCAACCCACGCCAATACGCAAGACCCCCCCGCCGCTCGATCTCTCACATATATATAAGTACCATATCATTCGTCTCGACCAAAACCCTAACCCTAGATCAATCCTTTCATCTCCTCCTTCCCCTCGACCACGCAGCCAGCGAGACCGCCGAGCCACCGCGCCCAGCCAAGCCAGAGCCGCTCGTACGACGACCGCGACCCGCACAATACCGCAAACTGCAGGATTCAGCAGCAACTAACCTGTGTTCCAGCATCATTTCCCGTCACCTCGCTAAACCAAACTCGACCCCGTCTTCACTGGTACGTTCACCACTTAACCCTCTTCAATACCTGTATGATAGTTGACCTCGAACAGCACGTAACCCTATGCGAGAATAGTGTCAAAGTTGGAGGAAAAAGACTACTTTTTGGGTATCGCAGAAAACTGCGGTGATCACCTATGTTCCCGGATTCGTATCTCCCACCATAGAGATCCGAATCCGATTTTTCTTTTTGGTATGCGGAGACCACTTGACCTAGTTTAATTTCTGTTAATTATATTAATTTATTAACTGCTTTATGTAGAATTAAATTCGTTGGAAAACCCCGAAAACCTACTTTTCCAGATTTTCAAAAGTTGTGATACAGAGCGCGCCTTGCCAACGGGACTGCCCCGTCGTGTACCAAGTATACCAAAAGGTGTACGCAGCGTACCCGGACGTGTGAGAGTTCACGAAAACGAATTTGGACGCGTGTGCGCCTCGAAATCAACACATATCCATGGACAATCCCCATGTCGCAACTTTTATAAAAGCCCTGCGCATTTAGTGCATGCTCGTCGGAATACGACGAAACTTGTGCCATTGGACTCGTGGTAGCGCGCTGGTCCTGTGACCCAAGTTTCACGCAATTTAGAGACAGTTGACCAAGTCACGGGCCCCACGGTTGACTTTTTGGGCGAAATTATGTTCGGCTCACCGGAATCCAAATTTGGACATACCGTTGAGTTCGTACCAACATTTAGAGTTTGTTTGACCTATAATTTGTCCCATTTAGAGACCTTTACCCCTGACATGCTTTTCGATGCAAAGTGGCCCATATTTGGAACCCGCTTTGACCCAAAATTACCGTTTTGCCCCTGTGTCCAAATTGGACGAAAGGGGAGTAGTTTTTAGCTATTTTTCTTATTCTGGGAACGTTGATGATGTTTATTTCAGCATCCGGAGATGTTCATTCTAAGACTATAGTTTCTAACTCTTGGTGTTTGACATCTGGACATTATACTCTGTAGCTCTTGCTAGGCAAGTATATCTTGCCTTTGTTGTACTGTTTAAATTCAATTATATGGTTATTTGCATGTTTATTTATTTTAGATTATATAACTGTGCACGTCCGAGAGAGACTCGGGTGCAGTCAACGAATGCGTTGACGTTAGGACTTGTGTCTGACCTAGTGTCTAGTAGACCCACCTAAAGTTATGGAGTTATTGGTATGACCCCCAAGCCTTGACATATTTTTTACACGTGTTGTAAGTCTCATGTAAGGCACGGACTTGCGTACGTGGTTGGCCACCTGTATGTGTAGGCATGCGACGGATAGGGAATAACTGCTATTAGCAATGCATGTTAGAAGACTTAGCAGTTATTAGTAGGCGAAGTATAGACTAGCGTGGTACGATGGTCCAATCCTTTTTCTTGTTTGGTTGTAAGGTTGGGCTATTGTTCTAATGATAGACTATGAGCCAGAGTTATGATGCCGCAGCGTAGGAGCTAAGGCGTGTTATGGATACAACATGCTTAGATCATTGGGCGGGAAGGACAACTAGTAGGCGTATGGGACACCCACTTCCTTTATTCAGATTCCCCGTTCGACGGAATGGTATGGACGTTATATTATGCAGATTCCCCATTCTTCGGAGCGGTATGGACGTTATATTATGCAGATTCCCCATTCTTCGGAGCGGTATGGACGTTATATTATGCAGATTCCCCATTCTTCAGAGCGGTATGGACGTTATTATATTATAGTACCCAGGTATGGGGGCATATGTGGCATATACTAGCCAGTTGTCACGATTGGTGAATTACGTCAGCATATGTCTAGCCTACACATTCCCATACACTCAAAGTTGTCCTCAAGTTGCATTTCACTTAGCTGGTTAGGTCACCCTTGAGTTTTTATAGTATTTACTTTATGGCATGCTTTTATGTATCTTGTTATGTCCCTCTGAGGAACTGGTCCCTTTCCAGGTGTATTGTTCATGAGCATTTGCAGGAGCGCAGATCCGGACTAGCTACTTATATTGCGAGAGGTCTTCTCTTCGAGCCTCGTGATTACTAGAGGTTGTATTTATATTGTATTTGTCTTGTTTATTCTTCATTCTAGTTCGGCAGTGGATTTGATTCCATCTGACTGTCATCTTTAGATACTTTATATTGAGATCTAGTTTCATAGATATTGGTTATTCGCTATATTTGATTTCCTGTGGATGTGTCACTACCCCATTTCCAGAGCCGGGTATTTTTTTTAATTTTAATTTGGGTTAATTGTGTATTATTCATAATTATTTTTATTTATATTTAATTGATGGTTGTATTATTTTTTTATTGATTGTTTTAAGATTTTGGCTAGCCTGGACCCATGTCAGACCCTAGTGGACCCATGTCCGACCCAACCAACACCCTTGTGAGACCTATTTTTGGACTTAGAATATTTATTATATTTTTAGTAGGTTAGTTGGAGAGATTAGGAGTTAGTTTGAGTGCTTTTGGAACCCCAAAACAAAAACCCAAGTTAGGAGAGGGCATTTTGGTCATTTGGACACTATGCAACCTATTTCCATGTAGTGGTCGGCCTATTCCATACCCATTCCCAAAATCACAGCAGTACCCCCCCCCCCCCCCATTTCTTCACTACTTCTTCTTCTTCTTCTTCTTCTTCTTCATTCTTCATTTCTTCTTCTTTCCTTCTTCCAACTTTAAGTAAGTGCTCTATTTCTTCTCTTTTTTCTTCTATTCTCCATGGATGTGAACCCTAATCTTACATTTTCCCCTAACCTAGGTGGGTAGAGCTTAGATTGGGTGTTGGAGCTTGGATTGGAAGCTTGGAAGCTTGGTGTGGTGGATTTGGAGAGTTTTGGAGACTTTGGCTTGGGATTCCAACTCCCAAGAGGTAAACCCCGATTTTCCCCCTTCTAATTACTCTTATATAGTGTAATTAGTAGTTTAGAACCTTCCTTGACCTTAAGGCTACTCGTGGGAGGAAGTTGGAACTAGTTTGGTTGTGTTTGGAGACTTTAACATTAGGTTTTGTGTCAATTTTGGATGAAATCCTAGATTAGCCTAATTTTAGATGATGCCCTAGGTTAGAAAGACCTAGGTAGACATGCTCGGGTGTCTTGAGGGTTAGTACGGGTGTCTCCGTTCAGACACGTGAAGTCGTATCGCGAAGAAATGGGCATTTTGGGCATTTTTGGGGTTTTCGTCGTCGCCGGTTCTATGTGCATGTGCATTTTTGCCACGGATCTAGAATCAACGAGTTAGCATTTTTTTAAGAATCTAGACATCGATTAGAACCCGTGGGTAAATTTTAGGCCAATTTTGAGTTGGTTTGGTGTACGTTTCAGGAGGTTTTGCGAACCGCACATCACGTGTTCGTCGAAATGACCGAACGGCCATTTTGACTTGGTTTCTTAGTTTCGGGCTTGTGCGCACGTTTGGTTAGCTTCGGGAAGTGTGTGCTAGAGTTCTCGAGTATTTTATATATATATATATGTGTTTGTGCGTGTAGGGGTCGTTGGGCGTGCGTTGGTGGGGTGTTGTGTGTTGTGTTGTGTATTGTGTGTGTTGTGTTTATATAGGTATATATATGTGTATATATATATATGTATGTGTGTATTTCTATATATATATATATATTTGTGTGTGTGTATATATATATATATATATATATATATATATATATATGTTTATGTGTGTGTAGTTGTGTGTGAGAGTGTGTGTGAGGGTGTGTGAGAGAGTGAGTGTGTGTTTGTGAGCGTGTGTGTGTGTTTGTGGTTATATATATATATATATATATATATATATATATATATATATATATATATATATATATATAGGTATATTTATATATGTATGAGTGTGTGTGTGTTTCTATATATATATATAAATGTGTGTATGTGTATATATATATATGTTTATGTGAGTGTGTGTTAGTGAGTGTTTGTGTGAGAGTGTGTTTATATATATGTATGAGTGTGTGTGTGTGTGTATATATATATATATATATATATATATATATATATATATATATATATATATTTATATATGAGTGTGTGTGTATATATATATATGTATAGTAGTGTGCGTATATACATATACATGTGTTTGTGTGTTTATATATATATGTAAGTTTGTGTGCGTACGTGTATATGTTGTGTGTGTTGTGTGTGCTTGTGTGTCTGTGTGTGTGTGTGGTGTGTCGAGGGAGAGAGGTTGATAGAGTGGGCGAGCCGCATTAGCAGCTAGCCAGCTGCAGGTGCCACGCAGCGCCGTGGCAGCAGCAGCTGCTGGCGCAGCACACCGTTGCAGGCGGCAGTGCACAGCGGCAGCAGCGGCAGCAGCAGCTGCAACAGCAGCTTCGAGCAGCAGCAGCGCGAGCGCATTTCAGCCGTGCGCGCGCGCGAGCTTGTTTATCCCTCCCCCCTTTTTTTATATGTGTATGAGTGTATATATATAGAGATGTATATATGTATATATAGATAGATAGATACATAGATATTAGTATAGATATATATATGATATGTGAGATGGATATATATATGATATGTGAGATTGATATATATATGTATATGTGTATGTGTGATATATATATAGGTAAGTAGATATATATGTATATGTGTTTATATATATATATATTTTGCCTAGGTATATAGCAGCACACCGCGGCAGCAGCAGCATCAGCAGCAGGCGCAGCACGCCGCGGCAGCAGCAGCAACAGCAGCAGCAGCTGCAGGCGCAGCAGCACGCCGCGGCAGAGCGGCAGCGCTCCGCGGCAGCAGCGGCAAGCGCGAGCGCGTTTCAGCTGTGGGCGCGCGCGAGCTTGTTTATCCCTCCCTCTTTTTTATATGTTTATGAGTGTGTATATATATATATAGATGTATATATGTATATATAGATAGATAGATACATAGATATTAGTATAGATATATATATGATATGTGAGATTGATATATATATGTATATGTGTATGTGTGATATATATATAGGTAAGTAGATATATATGTATATGTGTTTATATATATATATTTTGCCTAGATATATAGCTAGGTATATGTATATATAGAAAGTTATCTAGTTAGCTAGTGGGAAATAAGGTAGGTAGGTATCTCAATACTTTGAGATACCAAGGTATTGAGATAAGTTGGGTATCGGGAATGAGGTAGCTGCCTATACACTAGGTTATATATATATATATATATCTATATAGTTAGATATATATATTATATATATATTAGTATATGGTAATATATATATATATATATATATATATATATATATATATATATATATATATATATATATAGATAGATAGATAGATAGCTAGATAGTTAGAGGGTAAGGTATCCGGGTAAGGTATCTCAATACCTTGAGATACCAAGGTATTGAGGTAAGATTGGGTATCGAAAATGAGATATTTGTCTATGCACTAGGTTGTATATATATATATATATATATAGTTAGATATATGTTATATATATATATTAGTATATGGTAGTATATATTATATATAGTTAGTTAGTTAGCTAGTGTTAGTGAGAGGGTTATGTGAGTATCTCAATACCTTGAGATACTCAAGGTATTGGGCATCGGGGCAAGATATTGGATTTTAGCCTAGGATTGAGGTTAGACTTGCTTTTATATATATAGTTATATATATTTATGCGTGCTAGTATATATTATATGGGGTATAGACGGGGCGAATAGCTTAGGTCGAGGTATCGGATACCGAGGGTATCCCGGTATCTCAAGGAGGCGAGTTTGGTTTATTAGCTTAATAACCTAGTTTTGACCTAGAATTTCAGGGGCACCCTAGTTTGACCTAGAGTTGACCTTAGTTGACCCGGTTGACCGCCAAAGTCAACTTTTGACCTAGTTTTGACCCAGGGTTGACTTTTTGGACCCCGAGTTGACTTTTGATCCAGATTTCACCGGTTTGACCCGTTTGACCTAGAACGAGCCTAGAAGCCTATTTTTAGTTATTTTATATCTGTTTAACTCATTAGAACCATATTTAACCATATTTTTTTGCAATAGGTCCTTGCGATACCAGTTCGGATCGCCAGATGCTCAGGACGTCAGGCGAGTACATTCTCTGAAAGTTTCTATTATCTAATGATTATTATGATTCAGCTTCTAGTATAGTATCATCTAATTTTCTGGCATGACACGGACTGGTATTTCTGGATTCATTTACTTGCGACACGTATATTTTATGTTTCTGGCCTCTATTCTGGAATCACTACTGGCATCACCTACAGGCATCACTACATGCATCACTCATGTTTCTGGCTGGACTCATACTTGATTTATGTGTCGGGTCTTGGATTCACTTGTATTAGTCGGGGCAGGGAAATACTCGAGTAGACATGTAAACATTTCCAACTGGAATTACTGGAATCACCCCCTCTGGTCTAATCTGGAATGATAGCAGCCGCGCACCCAGTGCACGGTGAGCCATACTTACCCCTAGCCATTTGCATGTCGAAACAGGTATTTCAAAGACACGAGTTCATTCTTTCTAGTCTGGACTCTCTTGCATTTTTTGTTGGTCTCACTTACATGCTTTTGGACTTGACTCTCTACATGTATTTCATGCTGGACTCACTACACGTTCTTGTGCACAGACTTGATCTTAGTTTAGATTTCTTGTATCTTGCAGTCATTACTATCTTGCTTCTGATATTCATGCATCTTTACCTTTATGCACCAGTGGCATATATATATTTCTTGTTTATACTATATTTTATTCTCCTTGCTACTTGCTACAACTGTTTTATAGTTTTTATTATTTAACTGGAACTGCTGTTAGAGGTATACTTGCTCCAGTCCTGACTGGACATATTTTTTCTAGAGTATCCGGAGGATTGGTGTCCGACGTTTTATGGACCTGAGCCTGTCGATGGTGCAGACAGGGACCCTCTAGTTTAGGAGTAATTTTTGGGTTGGTAGCCGGATCACTAGGACCTTGTTATTATTTTTATTAGCTTTTAGCAACGGATTTGTCTTCGGTTTTGGATTGAGACCTTGTATTATATTTGATTCAGGATGTTATTATTATTTGTTGTGGTTGTTTTAGTAGTAGTTGTTTAGACTTTGTAGTTGTTAGACTTCTGTGTTATCTTATCGTGCTTAGATTCGTGATTGAGTACTTGTGTTTATCATTATGATTTTGCTCCTCCGTTTGGAGTTGAGATCTTGACAGGTTTATATATTGATTGCGTGAGATTGTTAGCTAGATAGTAGACCTAGACAGTGTTCTACCGCCGATGCTGCGGTGTAGGCTGGACGTACCCACGACTCATGCCCAATTTTTTGGGTGCGGGTCATGTCACGTTTTTGGTGGCGGCCCCATGTAGGTCTCGATTCGCAATTAGTGCGATGTCGTGGTAGTACAACGATTTAGTTGTACTGCTGCGAGCCTGCTCTAGGATATAGGATCTAGGATGAGAGTGTACTCAATCACGACTAGGAATAATTCTAATCTAATTATTCTGAAATTATTTTCTTTTGAAATATTACCGTCCTTCTTTGATGATATCGTATCTTGCGCCGTATTGACTTCTTTTAATATGAGTTCAAGATGCCTCCGAAGATACGATCCCATCGTACTGTTCCAGCAGTTGCCACCGAGAGGTTTGCTACCTCTCGTCCAGCTCGTATTCAGGCAGCTGCTACCGCTCTACTCACCACTCCTGCGATCGAGGGAGCATCTGCTTCTCTCGGGGATCCTCCTCCACTTGTCGATCCGAGGACTACCCCAGTCGTTCCGGTGGTTCCTCCACCACTTCCTGCACCAGTAGATGCCGCGCAGTTGTTTGCGTTCTTCAGGAAGATGATGGACACGCAGCACCGTCAGGTGGATGTGATGAGACTGGGCATTGAGAACGCCCACTAGGTGGCCATGACGACAGTAGTCAGAGTGGCTCAGATCCAGCCATAGGCAGATCAGATTCAGCGCCCGAGGCCGGGCAGCATCTTTGACTTTCAGAGGATGCGGCCAAAGGAGTTTCGGGGTACAGAAGGGATTCCCTCGGGGATCCTCCTCGACCTTGCTTTGACGTGGTATCGCACTGATACGAGGATTGCGGTGCCAGGGCTTACTTGGAAGGCTTTTAAGAGGCTTTTTAAGGATAAGTTTTTCCCAGATGTGGCGCTCAGTGCTTTGGAGAGCCAGTTCGAGGCACTCGTCCAGGAGAGCATGCTAGTGGACGAGTACGCAGCAGAGTTCTGCCGTCTGGGCAGATTTGTGGAGGGCTTGAGTGAGACAGCAAAGGCGAGGAAGTTTCGTAAGGGCTTGGTCATGGCAGTCAAGTCTTTGACTAGGAGCGACCGCGAGGCAACTTTCGAGCAGATAGTAGGAGATACTCAGAGAGCAGAGGATGACTTGAAGCTCAAGTCCAAAAGAGGCAGGGATGATTCAGGCAGTGTGAGTGGTAGTACGAGACCGGCTAAGCGTCCCTATGTATAGAAGACAGCGCAGCAGGGTCAGGATCAGAGGGTGCCCACTTGTGCCTACTACAGGAAGGCAGGACACACTTGGGATATTTGTAGGAGGAGGCTGAAGGTGTGTTTATTTTGTGGATCCGCTGCTCACCAGATGCGAGATTGCCCCACTGCACCTCCATTGGGTGGAGCACAGGATCGAAGAGTTGGAGCTAGGCTACCTGTGGCACAACATCATGTCTCGCACCAGCAGAGGGATATACCCCAGCAGGGCATGGCTTATGCGTTGACGGTCGAGGAGGCCGATGCTACGGGTGTCGGGTTAGCAGGTCTGTCTCTTTGTTCTTCTTCCTGTCCTTTCCATTCCTTGTGGTGTGCTTCATTAGTACCTATTAGACTTTTCTATTATGCTGTGGTAGATAGTGTAGTGACCCTGATTGAGACTGTGATAACACGACCAGTAGGACCATGATCTTGCATGTTGTTTAGGTAGAATTTCTTGACTGTGATTGTTGGGGGTTTGACCTAGAGGGAGTGCGATTGACTTTAAATTTCGAGGACGAATTTTTTTTAGGAGGATAGGCTTGTCACTACCCCATTTCCAGAGCCAGATATTTTTTTTATTTTAATTTGGGTTAATTGTGTATTATTTATAATTAATTTTATTTATATTTAATTGATGGTTGTATTATTTTTTATTGATTGTTTTAGGGTTTTGGCTAGCCTGGACCCATGTCAGACCCTAGTGGACCCATGTCCGACCCAACCAACACCCTTGTGAGACCTATTTTTGGGCTTAGAATATTTATTATATTTTTAGTAGTTTAGTTGGAGAGATTAGGAGTTAGTTTGAGTGCTTTTGGAACCCCAAACCCAAAATCCAAGTTAGGAGAGGGCATTTTGGTCATTTGGACACTATGCAACCTATTTCCATATAGTGGCCGGCCTATTCAAGACCTATTCCCGAAATCACAGCAGCCACCCCATTTCTTTACCACTTCTTCTTTTTCTTCTTCTTCTTCTCCATTCTCCATTTTTTCTTCTTTTCTTCTTCCAACTTCAAGTAAGTAATCCATTTCTTCTCTTTCTTCTTCTATTCTCCATGGATGTAAACCCTAACCTTACATTTTCCCTAACCTAGGTGGGTAGAGCTTAGATTGGGTGTTGGAGCTTGGATTGGAAGCTTGGTGTGGTAGATTTGGAGAGTTTTAGAGACTTTGGCTTGGGATTCCAACTCCCAAGAGATAAACCCTGATTTTCCCCTTCTAATTACTCTTATATAGTGTAATTAGTAGTTTAGAACCTTCTTAGACCCTAAGGCTACCCGTGGGAGGAAGTTGGAACTAGTTTGGTTGTGTTTGGAGACTTTAACATTAGGTTTTGTGTCAATTTCGGATGAAATCCGAGATTGGCCCAATTTTGGGTGATGCCCTAGGTTAGACAAACCTAGGTAGACATGCTCGGGTGTCTTGAGGGTTAGTACGTGTCTCCGTTCGGACACGTGAAGTCATATCGCGGAGAAATGGGCGTTTTGGGCATTTTTGGGGTTTTCGTCGTCGTCGGTTCTATGTGCGTGCACATTTTTACCACGGACCTAGAATCGATGTGTTAGCATATTTTCTAGGATCTAGACATCGATTAGAACCCGTGGGTAAATTTTGGGCCGATTTTGAGTTGGTTTGGTGTGCGTTTCAGGAGGTTTTGCGAACCGCACACCACGTGTTCGTTGAAATGACCGAACGGCCATTTCGACTTGGTTTCTTAGTTTCGGACTTGTGCGCGCGTTGGGTTAGCTTCGGAAAGTGTGTGCTAGAGTTCTCGGGTCATTTTTATATATATATATGTGTTTGTGCGTGTAGGGGTCGTTGGGCGTGCGTTGGTGGGGTGTTGTGTGTTGTGTTGTGTGTTATTGTGTGTGTTGTGTTTATATAGGTATATGTATGTGTGTATATATATATATATATATATATATATATGTGTGTGTGTGTGTGTGTGTGTGTGTGTGTGTGTGTGTGTGTGTTTCTATATATATATATATTTGTGTGTGTGTATATATATATAGGTTTATGTGTGTGTAGTTATGTGTGTTAGTGTGTGTGAGGGTGTGTGAGAGTGAGTGTGTGTTTGTGAGCGTGTGTGTGTGTTTGTGGTTATATATATATATATATATATATATATATATATATATATATATATATATATATATATATATATATATATATATATATGGGTATATTTATATACGTATGAGTGTGTGTGTGTGTTTCTATATATATATATATATATGTGTGTGTATGTGTATATATATATGTTTATGTGACTGTGTGTTAGTGAGTGTTTGTGTGAGAGTGTGAGTGTGTGTGTGTGTGTATATATATATATGTATGAGTGTATATATATATATATATATATATATATATATATATATATATATATATATGAGAGTGTGTGTATATATATATATATATATATATATATATATGTATAGTAGTGTGTATATATACATATATATGTGTTTGTGTGTTTATATATATATGTAAGTGTGTGTGCATACGTGTATATGTTGTGTGTGTTATGTGTGCTTATGTGTCTCTGTGTGCGTGGTGTGTCGAGGGAGAGAGGTTGAGAGAGTGGGCGAGCCACAGCTGCAGGCACAGCACACCACGGCAGCAGCAGCATCAGCTGCAGGTGCAGCACGCCGCGGCAGCAGCAGCAACAGCAGCTGCAGGCGCAGCAGCGCGCCGCGGCAGAGCGGCAGCGCTCCGCGGCAGCAGCGGCAGCTTCGAGCAGCAGCAGCGCGAGCGCGTTTCAGCTGTGCGCGCGCGCGAGCTTGTTTATCCCTCCCTTTTTTTTATATGTTTATGAGTGTATATATATATATATAGATGTATATATGTATATATAGATAGATAGATAGATACATAGATATTAGTATAGATATATATATGATATGTGAGATTGATATATATATGTATATGTGTATGTGTGATATATATATAGGTAAGTAGATATATATGTATATGTGTTTATATATATATTTTGCCTAGATATATAGCTAGGTATATGTATATATAGATAGTTATCTAGTTAGCTAGTGGGAAGTAAGGTAGGTAGGTATCTCAATAGATAGATAGATAGATAGATAGATAGATAGCTAGATAGTTAAAGGGTAAGGTATCCGGGTAAGGTATCTCAATACCTTGAGATACCAAGGTATTGAGGTAAGATTGGGTATCGGGAATGAGATATTTGTCTATGTACTAGGTTGTATATATACATATATATCTATATAGTTAGATATATATTATATATATATATATATATATTAGTATATGGTAGTATATATTATATATAGTTAGTTAGTTAGCTAGTGTTAGTGAGAGGGTTATGTGAGTATCTCAATACCTTGAGATACTCAAGGTATTGGGCATCGGGGCAAGATATTGGATTTTAGCCTAGGATTGAGGTTAGCCTTGCTTTTATATATATAGTTATATATATATTTATGCGTGCTAGTATATATTATATGGGGTATAGACGGGGGCGTATAGCTTAGATCGAGGTATCGGATACCGAGGGTATCCCGGTATCTCAAGGAGGCGAGTTTGATGGTTTATTAGCTTAATGACCTAGTTTTGACCAAGAATTTCAGGGGCACCCTAGTTTGACCTAGAGTTGATCATAGTTGACCCGGTTGACCGCCAAAGTCAACTTTTGACCTAGTTTTGACCCAGGGTTGACTTTTGGACCATGAGTTGACTTTTGACCCAGATTTTACCGGTTTGACCCGTTTGACCTAGAATGACCCTAGAAGCCTATTTTTAGTTATTTTATATCTGTTTAACTCATTAGAATCATATTTAACCTTACTTTTTTGCAATAGGTCCTTGTGATACCAGTTCGGATCGCTAGTTGCTCAGGACGTCAGGCGAGTACATTCTCTGATAGTTTCTACTATCTGATGATTATTATGATTCAGCTTCTAGTATAGTATCATCTGATTTTCTGGCACGACACGGACTGGTATTTTTGGATTCATTTACTTGCGACCGTATATTTCATGTTTCTGGCCTCTATTCTGGAATCACTACTGGCATCACCTACAGGCATCACTACAGGCATCACTCATATTTCTGGCTGGACTCATACTTGATTTACGTGTCGGATCTTGGATTCACTTGTATTAGTCGAGGCGGGGAAATACTCGAGTAGACATGTAAACATTCCTAACTTGAATCACTGGAATCACCCCCTCTGGTCTAATCTGGAATGATAGCAGCCGCGCACCCAGTGCGCGGTGAGCCGTACTTATCCCTAGCCGTTTGTATGTCGAAACAGGTATTTCAAAGACACGAGTTCATTCTTTCTAGTCTGGACTCTCTTGCATTTCTTGCTGGTCTCACTTACATGCTTCTGGACTTGACTCTCTACATGTATTTCATGCTGGACTCACTACACGTTCTTGTGCACAGACTTGATCTTAGTTTAGATTTCTTGTATCTTGCAGTCATTACTATCTTGCTTCTGATATTCATGCATATTTAACTTTATGCACCAGTGATATATATATATATTTCTTGTTTATACTATATTTCATTCTTCTTGCTACTTGCTACAACTGTTTTATAGTTTTTATCATTTAACTGGAACTGCTGTTAGAGGTGTACTTGCTCCAGTCCTGACTGGACATATTTTTTCTAGAGTATCCGGAGGATTGGTGTCCGACGTTTTATGGACCTGAGCCTGTCGATGGTGCAGACATGGACCCTCTAGTTTAGGAGTAATTTTTGGGTTGGTAGCCGGGATCACTAGGACCTTGTTATTATTTTTATTAGCTTTTAGCACCGGATTTATCTTCGGTTTTGAATTGAGATCTTGTATTATATTTGATTCAGGATGTTGTATTTTTATTATTATTTGTTTTGGTTGTTTTAGTAGCAGTTGTTTAGACTTTGTAGTTGTTAGACTTCTGTGTTATCTTATCGTGCTTAGATTCGTGATTGAGTACTTGTGTTTATCATTATGATTTTGCTCCTCCGTTTGGAGTTGAGATCTTGATAGGTTTATATATTGATTGCGTAAGATTGTTAGCTAGATAGTAGACCTAGACAGCGTTCTACCGCCGATGTTGCGGCGTAGGCTGGACGTACCCACGACTCATGCCCGATTTTTCGGGTGCGGGTCATGACAGGATGTGATTAGATTATACCCTATGATTTAAGATGGTTTATACCACTGGTGAATTGTTATTCATATTACAACGTACGTGTGTTATGGTTTCCATATATTGGAGTGCCATATTCATATGACTGACATGCTTACGTATCCTAGTCCTACGTATTTTGGGACTGGGGCGTGACAAATGTCCGTTCTTAAATTCAAATAAATCCAACTTTGCATCCTTGTCCGTTCCAATCGAAATTGGAGACGCAATCTCGACCCATTTTGTTCAACCCGAATATTGACAATATTCTATTCTGAGTCTACTACGTCCATGAACTTGTGTTCCACCAAATTTAACCCTATGTATTCCCAATTAAATTTAGAACACCATTTATATTAATTTTAATTAAATTGTTGTAAGGACCCAACTTAATCCAAAATTAGATCCAACACCAAACCAAACCCCCATTCACACCCTCAAGACTCATACTAAATACCACACACCCTTCTCATCCACTACATCACACCAAATATGGTATTTTCTCTCATTAAATCCTAATTTTCACTTTCTGCACAATTTTCTGATTGTTGGGGACTTTTATGCAAAAGTGCAATGAGGTATCACCATCATATTGGTCAAGGCACATGAAGAACCAACCCCCTCCCTCTTTGACCGGTCCAACTCTCTCCCTCTCTCCCCTTTTTGTTTGTACCCTCTCCTTCATATTGAATCTTGGCCATTCATTCGAAATGGAGCATCATGTACATCACACACACCCTCCTATATATAATCCCTCATCCTCAACCCTTTTCCAATGAGCCTGTCACGACCCGCACCCGGTATAGGGGCACGAGAGCGTGGGTACGTCCAGCCTACACCGCAGCATCGGCGGTAGAACGCTGTCTAGGTCTTGATGCTATCTAAACAATCTTACACGAGCATTCGACTCCATGAGGAGACACGGATACCACAATATAATATGAACAACATACTCAATCATAACTACAGCACGATAAGATCTCGAAAAAACAAGTAAGATGTAACACAAGTCTAAAATAGAATAGTCTAACTGAACAATATAATCCAAGTCCCAAATAAGTTTGCCGAAGACAAATCCGGTACCAAAATAGACAGCTAAGAAACTAACTAGATAACTAGTGATCCCGGCTAAACCTCCCAGAATCCAACAGAACTACTAAGTCCAAGTCTGCAACTACTCACCCTGTGCTCCATAAATGTCGGACACCAGTCCTCTAGGCATAGTCTGGAAAATATTTTCCAGTCAAGAAGGAGCAAAGTATATCTCAAATAATATTTCCATTTAATTGATAAGGGCTATAAAAACAATAAACAGATAATGCTATATTCTGAGATAAGACAGTGAATAAATGTAATGGCAAAATAAAGAGACAGGCAATGTAAAGAGACATGCAATATAGACAATATGAAACAATCAGTGCATATATGAAACAAAGAGAATGGGGTACAATATCATATACGGGTGATGTGGTATATAATCTAAAATAGAGAACTGTAACTATTCTAAGTGTTTGAAATATCTGTCTATCATGTGATTGGCTTGGGACAGGATCAGGATGACCACATATGATTAGCTATGATTCATGTAAGGTCAGGCTAACCATTTGGTTAGCTATGATGTATGTAGAGGTCAGGCTAATCATATATAACAGCTATGAGGCATGTAATGGTCAGGCCGCACCCGACGTGAGATGTGGGGTGAGCTATGATGCATGTAGAGTTGGGTATGATCACATAATCTACTAATATTTTCCTCGCCCCCAACTAGTAGAGTGGATCCAATCACGATACGTTACGATACACGAGCAATCTCCAATATATCATCAATGTAACATCTCATGATTGCAGGTCCAATCTATATACTAGTCCGTGTAGCACAGCGTCAAGAATCAGATGTAACATTTCTAGATATTGGAATTATAGATATTATCAAATAATTAGAAATTATCAGAGAATATACTCGCCTTGGGTCCTTAGCTGGTAACACCAATGTCCTATTCCAGAGTATCGTCTGGATGATCCAACAGCCCTATAGACAATATCATAAAATAATATAATACTGCATCAGATGCTACACTAACACACAATCAAAAATACATCGAACTCAGGGGCTATGCCAGGTATGACACTTGTCAACTAGGGTCAAGTGCGTCAAGTTGCACGGGTGTCGCGTCTGTGATTGCTGTGCAAGACAGACGGTTAAAATGATGCGGGACTCGCCAGTATGTCAGTGTACGTGTGGCAGTCAACTAACAGTTCACAGGGTCATAGGTCATGTGTAGTTACGGGTATCCGTATTTACACTCGGGTTACCTAGTAGAGATACATATATAAATATACATATTATACTCATAATATATTACCAATTAATTGCATACAATATATATATACACACATGATGAATTTACACTATTATAGATATGTACACATATACATACTTAATCAAATTATACTATGTACATATATACATATATTAAAAAGGGTACTAGGGATGCACGTATAATACGTACACATATGTACATATATATATCAGTTCGAGAAATACATATATATATATATATATTTATATATATATATATATATATATATATATATACCAATAAAAATTACATATACTATATACTTGTATACAAGTACATACGTATATACCAATACAAATATATATATATATATATATATATATATATATATATATATATATATATATATATATATATATATATATATATATATATAATATGTATATATATACATACCAAGGTACGTACTAACATATAGTATGAATATGTATATGCTAATATATATATGTTGAATACATATATACTAATAGGGAATACACTATATGTTAATACATACATATATATATGAATGCATAAATACTAATACATTAATTTAATTTATACTAGTATATATTTTATTAAATACATATTATATGAAAATACCAATATACATACATATATATATGAATACATATACACTAAAATATATATACTAATACATATTATGAATACATATATACTATTATATACCTATATACATTACATAGATTCAATTCCTCAACAATGAAGGAGGGAAGGAGGCTCACAGTCAATGGTGGTGGTGATCGTGGTCGTCTCAGGTGAGTCGGGGAGGAGCTCATACAGGAGGACGGCCGTAGGGGAGTGGCCGGACAGGTCGAGGGATAGCTGAGCTATGATGGTGGTGGTGGAGGCTCGTATAGGAGGTTGAAGGGGGAGGGAGCTCGGAGGTCGGGAGGAGGCTGAGGGGGATGGCTCGCCGGAGATGAGGAGCTCGCCGGGTGGTTGTGTGGTCGAGCGGGTGCAGCTCGAGGGGTGGTGGTGACGGAGTACAGCAGGAGGAGGTTGGAGGGATGAGCGGAGCTGCGCCGGAGTTGTGAAGAGGGGAGGAGCAGGTCGATGGGTGCTCGGGATGCGGCAGTGGAGCAGTGGCTGTGGGCTGCCGGAGTAGGGAGTGGGGGCTCGGCCGGGGTAGTTTAGAGGTCGGGCTCGAGTGGGGGTGCAGGGAGTCGACCGAGTGGAGGGATGTGGCAGTCGGCCTGGCTTGGCTGAGCTGCGTGGCCGGGTGAGTAGTGGCCGAGCTGAGTAGATGCAGGGAGGAGGCCGGGGAGTTGCAGCAGGCCAGAGCCGGAGTTATAGTGCCGGAGGGGATGAGCAGCCGGGATCGGGTGAACAGTGGAGATAATTTCCCTTTCTAAAATTCAAAAGGAAGGAGAAGAAGAAGAAGGGAAGAAGAAGAAGAAGAAGGGAAAAGGAAAAATAAAAAAGAAGGAGGAGTCTACGGTTGAGTGAGGGGGAAGAGATGGGGGCTTCACTTGGTTTGGGGATTAGGGTTTGCTTGGGAAAGAGGGTGGTGATGTGACATTATATAGGAAGGGTGATGGGAGGTGTGTGGTGATGATGATCCCCATTTTGAATGGGTGGCCAGGATTTGATATGGAGAAAATTAATTATACATAAAGAGGGTTGGGTTGACTAGTCAATATTAGGGCTTCTTCATTGGTTTGAACCAATGGGGTGTTGACACCTAATGCAATATTTGCAAATTAGCTCCCTTAAATTTGGGTATTTGCACAGACACATGAAACGATAAAAAAATGGTGGGCGATTTGGTGTTTGGTGTTTTGTAGGGTGAGGAGGTGTTGTGTGTTTGGTATGGCTTAATTAGTGGGGTATTTGGATTAAGTCGGGATTAAACGGGATCAGCCTAAATGGTATCCCTAATTTAATTAGAAATAAATGCAAGCGGTGTTCTAATATTAATTAGGAGTACATGGGGCCAAAATTGGGTTGGGTCACAAATATCATTAGTGAAGAAGACTCAGAATAAAATATTACCCTAATTTGGGCTGCACGAAAAATGGGTCGAGATTGCCTCCAATTTCGATTGGAACGCACAACGATACAAAGTTGGAATTTATTTAGAAATTAAATAAATGTCCGCGACGAATATTATGCGGCTAAAATGAAGCACAAGAGAGCATAATTATGAGTTACAAAAAGGTTCGAATGGATGGTGGGCACGTCTAGGGCAAGATTGTGAAATCTGTTGGAAGACAAAAGATAGGGTAGCGCTCCAAATATCGAAGCAATGGTAAGGCACGATAATTAAATAAAATTATGGCATATTTAATTATAATTAAATATTATACATTCATTTACACATTAATTATAAAAATACGAAAATACCCCTAATTCGAAACGTGGAGGTGACAGAGCCATCCCCATCCTAAGGCATACATAGGCCTGCCCTAATCCCTAGGCTAGCACACCATATTCTTTCTCCTACATGCAAACTTTTCCTCCATTATTTTTATCATCCCCTACATACAAATTACAATTCCCAAAACCCTAGACTTTACCTTCACCAACTCCTCCGGCATCTTCCCTGACTCCACCACCGGACTCAACCCTGACCCTTTCACAACCTCCTCCTCCCATCTCCGTCATCCCCGATCGTCCCCGCCAGAGCTCATAACCTGATGACTTCCTCAGCAACTCCTCCGCCTGAACACTCCCACCTCGTCATCACCATCACCGCCGGCCTACTCCACCTGGGCACGACCGCCTCTCTCCTTCGACACCACCTGAACGCCACCACCAGCCAGAGCCTCCACCGGCACTAGAACACCATCATCATCATCATCATTACCACCACCATCATCATCATCTCCACCCTCGCCGGTGCAACCGCAGCACCCCGTCGACCTCTCTTCGTACCCATCAACGATAACCTCTGGCCTTCCGTCGAGCTTCCGGACCCCGATGCCAGTGCCGAAGACAGCCCCTCACGACGACTGCTGTAATTGCTACCGTTCTCCCCAACTGCGGTGCCAGCAGACCCTGTTGCTCCGTGTGCGAGCACCTCTTTCATCGACGGACCATGCCAAATACTTTCCTGCCGGCACAACAGCCCGAGCGAACTCCAATGCACTGCTGCTACCACCAACTCCAACTGTGACCAGTTTGATCTTTGGTGCAGGGTCGTAATGCACCTTGAGCTGCCGACATTCGTCATATTCTGTCCGTGTCGACTTGGCTCCAAACTTGACGCGTCTTCAGTCACCATCCTGTCCCAGGCCGTTGTACGGCAGTACAACATTATAGTCGCACGCGAAGGCGAGCCCTTGCTCCGTGCCAGACCTTTGCCACCGGTAAAGAAGGGATATGCAGTAGAAATACATAAGAAAGAAGTGAAAGAGAGAAGAAGCCGAGAAGAAGAAGTAGCACTGCTACTACGCGGGAAGAGAAATGCCAACACCTTAGCCTATCACTTGTATAGATTTTATGTGGGCCATAGCACCATTAGCAGGGTTAGCCCTGACTGGACCATGGCTTCCGCAATCTTAGCGCACCTTGGACAAACCACAGGGTCGCTAGACCGTTCAGGCTAGACTTCGGGAGCAGGTTATTGGCACTCGCAGCTTGAGGACCCAAGCAAGTATACCTTGCCTTGTTTTACTGTTTAAATTCAGCTATTATTAGTTACATATTTTATTTAATATTATATAACTATGTTCGTCCTGAGAAAGACTCGGGTGCAGTCAACGAAGGCATTGACGTTTGGGCTTGTGTCAGACCTAGTGTCTAGTGGACCCACCTAAAGTTGTGGAGTTATCAATATGACTCCCCAGGCCTTGATACGTATCATTACACGTCACAGAGTGAGTTTATGTAGGGATGCGTGCTTCATGCTTGACTGGCCATAGGTGTGAGCAGCACGTGTGACGATATTTAGCTTAGTTATATATTTCTTTAGTGACTTGCATTATAGTACGAGATGTCCACGTAGTATTCGCGACTTGTACATTGGCATTGGGCGGAAAGGACGACTAGTAGGCGTATGGGACACCCACTTTCTTTATTCAGATTCCACGTTCGACGGAACGATGTGGACGTTATACTATTCAGATTCCATGTTCTACGGAGTGATATGGACGTTATACTATTCAGATTTTACGTTCTACGGAGTGATATGGACGTTATACTATGCAGATTCTACGTTCTCCGGAATAATGGACGTTAAATGTACAGATACCACGCTCTTCGGAGCTGGACGTTATTATATTACAGAGTGCCCTTGCTATAGGGGCATATATGGCATATACTAGCCAGTCACGGCGATTGGTAAATTACGTCAGCATATGTCTAGCCTACACTTCCCATACACACTAAGTTGTTGTCACGCCCCAGTCCCAAAATACATACGACTAGGAATACGTAAGCATGCCAGCCGTATGTATATGGCAACTCTAATATATGGAAACCATAACACATACGTACGCTATATCATGAACAATAATTTATAAGTGGTATGTATTTATCACTAGTCACAGGACATAACTAAATCTCATCCATAGAATCAAATATAAATGAATAACCAATCAACTATATAACTAAATCAAGTATAAGATGCTTGATAAGAACAACTAGTTGGGTGGAGACAAATATACTACCAAACTAGAATATAAGAGAAACAAAATAAGTACATCTAATGATCAATGAGACTCGAAGGGAAGACCTCCTCGAAGGGAAGACCTCCTCGAAAGATAAGTAGCAAGTCATGATCCGCGCTCCTGCGAATAGTCATGATCGTCTACACCTGGAAAGGGACCAGGTCCTCAGAGGGACGTAACAAGATACATAGAAGCATGCCATAAAGTAAATACTGTGAAAACCTGAGGGTGAACTAACCAGCTAAGTGAGTGCAATTTGAGGACAACTTAGTGCGTATGGGAAGTGTAGGCTAGACATATGCTGACGTAATTCACCAATCGACATGACTGGCTAGTATATGCCACATATGCCCCCATAAAAAGGGCACTCTGTAATATAATAACGTTCATCTTCGAGGAGCGTGGTATCTGTATAAGTAATAACGTCCAACGTTCTCTAGAGTGTGGTATCTGCAAAGCCACAAGTAACGTCCAACACTCTAAAGAATGCGGTATCTGCATAAATATATACGTCCGTGTCGCTACAAAGAATGCGGTATCTGTATAAAGGTGGTGGGTGTCCCATACGCCTACTAGTCGTCCTCCCCGCCCAATGCCAATGTACAAGTCGCGAATACGACGTGGATATCTCGTACTATAATGCAAGTCACTAAAGAAATATACAACTAAGCTAAATACCGTCACATGTGCTGTTCATACCGATGGCCAGTCAAGCATGAAGCATGCGTCCCTACATGAACTCACTCTCTGCCGTGCAAAGATACGTGTCAAGGCCTGGGGAGTCATATTAATAACTGCACGATTTTAGGTGCGTCCACTAGACACTAGGTCAGACACAAATCCTAACGTCAACGCCTTCGTTGACTGCACCCGAGTCTTTCTTAGACATGCACAGTTATATAATATTAAAACAATAAATATCTAACTAATAATAACAGAATTTAAATAGTACAACAAGATAAGGTATACTTGCCTGGCAAGAAAGATGTGTAGTGTAAGCATCCAGAAGTTAAGCACAAGGGATCAAAACCATGGCCTCTGAATGCTGAAATAAATATCACCAACGTTCCCGAAATAAGCGAGATAGTCAAAAAAGCCTACGCTTTCGTCCAATTTGGACATATGGGCAAAACGGTAATTTTGGGTCAAAGCGGGTTCACTTGTGGGCCACTTTGTACCGAAAAGCGTGCCAGAGGTAAAGGTCTCTAAATGGGACAAATTATAGGTCAAAAAAATTCTAAACGTCGATACGAACTCAATGGTATATCCAATTTTGGATTCCAGTGAGCCGATCATAAATTCTCCCTTAAAGTCAACCGTGGGGCCCACGAATTGGCGGCTTGGTCAACTATCTCAGAATTGCATGAAATTTCGGTCACAGGACCAGTGTGATACCACGAATCTAATGGCGCAAGTTTCGTCACATTCTGACTAGTGTACACAAAATGGGGTAATATTTTACAAAAGTCGCAATACGGGAACTTTTTACGGATACGGGTTGATTTCGACGCGCACACACGTCCGAATCAGCTTCAGTGTAAGCCCACACGTCAGGATATACCATACATGCCTTTCGGTGCAATTTGTATACTACGAGGCGGTCCCGTTTGGCGGGGCGCACTCCGTATCATAAATTTTAAGTTTTGAACAATCAAGTTTTTGGTCGTTTTGAAGGCCGAATAATTTAACACATATAATAAATTAATAAAAACTAAAAGAACAAAAAAATTCTCGGTTATATTTGGAAGAAAAACCATTTAATTAGTTTTTGAAAATACTAAACAGGTTGATGGCAAATTGGGCGTGAACATAGGATTTTGATTTGAAGTTTCTGAACTGTTTTGGTCATTTTTTTGGCCATTTTTTGATCAAATTTTCGACCAATCTAGGGCACAAAAACTCGTCCTACTTGAACGAAAATCCTAGAGGGTTAGGTTGTGAATGTACACGGACAAACCGTTCGAGAAAAGGACGAGTGGTGAGAGAGAGATGTCACCTTGAAGTAGGGATGTTGGAGTGGTGCTACTGTGACCGCGCGTGCGTACGCGAACGCGGATGGCAGCGGCGGCGGCAGCGTCAAGGTCGACCGGAGGTCGCCGGGGGGCGGTCGCCGGCTGGGGTTAAGGTTAGGGTTTGGGTTTGAAGTTTTGTTGTAATATATATATATATATATATATATATATATATATATATATATATATATATATATATAAGGAAGGGGGGGGGAATACTGGGACGCGTGGGAGGGGAGAAGAGTTTGCTGTGTGTGGGGGTTTTTAGGTTTTAGTATATGAATATGTTTAAGTAGATTTTTAGTTAAGGTTTTAGGATTAATATATTTATTATTATTGTTATTGTTATTGTTATTTTTTTTCTTTTTTTTTCTTTTCTTTTTATTTACTTTTTATTTTTATTTTATTAACAACATTATTACTATTATTATTATTGCTATTATTATTCTTATTATTATTACTACTATTATACTTATTACTATTATTATTATTTCTTATTAATAACCATATATTTATTATTATATATATTTACATATATAGGTGAGGTTAAAATTCAAAATAATATTTGCACACCAAATAAATTCTAAAAAATATTTTTTAAAGTTCTAACAAAATATCACACTCAAAATATTTTATGTAATATTTTATAGTTAATAATTAGGTATTTATCTAGTTATAATAAATCAAATAATTATATTATCTAATTAACTAAGTAATTAATTAAATGGATATCCAATAAAATTGGTAGTAGTAAATAATATGCAAATCTATAAAAAGGGAAAATGTCTAAATTGGCGTGGGGAATTATGGGTTACTAATTGTAGGAAGTGGGATTAGAAAATAATCACAATTAATTATATATATAAAATATCTAAATATTTAACACAAGAATCTATGGTCATTACACTAATGTCATACTAACACCAAGGGATCGAATTTCTATACCACGAAAGTATCCTACAGGTGGTGTCTCTTGTGTAGGCTACTTTCTATGATGGGTGATACAGATTTTGGGGCCATCCTATATTATTAATGTCCAAACCATGGTGAAGTATCCTAATTAAATTATTAGATTTTAATTGATTTAAAAAAATAATCTAAAATAATACAAGAAATACAAAATACACATAAAATACCTATTTTTGGGTCAGGGGGTTTACAATCTACCCAACTTAAAGGAATTTCATCCTCAAAATTAAAATAAGGCATGATTTTGTAAAATCTATATAAGGCAAGTTATCGCAATCTCTTCCAAAAATTTAAATAACAAAATCTATTCAAATCCATCGTAATCACTTCAAATTTTAAAATAACTACCGTTTAAAGCAAGATTCAACCTATCGTAGTCTCTTCTCAATTTTTAAACATCAACCTCTAAATTTAAGTTAAATCTGTATAACATCTTCAAGATTTAAATAACCCACATCAAATTTTACATCACAATCTCCAACTATCCTAATCTCCTTTAGACTTTGAACCATAAACAATTCTAATTAGATCTTATTCCTATTCTCAACTTAAGAACTTCGTACTCTTCAAATTTTAAATTCAATTTCCATTATCAACATTCCAAATAGATGATCCAACAATCAACATTCAACTTTTAATTCAAATTATCAAATTATAAAATTTTAAATCTAATTCACCAATGTTCATGTTTAGAGTTTTATTTATTTTCTTTAAGATTTAAATTGTTGATTCAATCTTCAATATTCAAATTTAAATCATGTACTCAAAGTATAAATATTTGGTCCACAATATCAAGATTTCAAAATTTATTAAATCCTCATCGTCTTAATCATTCTTCTAAAAATTCTCAAAATTAAAATGACTTAAATCTCTCAATCTAATCTTATTTGATCACAAGCTAAAAAAAAATTCCACCTCAAGTTGATAATGCGACGTTTACCCAACTTAGAATTTACCTATCTATCACATGAGGCTATACATTTAATAAAGACTTCCTCAAATTATTTATTCGTGTTATACAATCCTCAAAAATTTTAACACCAAATATATCACATGTGATATGCCCTTAATTACAAAAATAGTCACCAAATAATGTGATTGGCCTTTGGGGTATATCTATCACTCTCCGTGTATCAAACTTATATCAAGCACGAGCGTTCGTCTTTCCGAAATAGGGGAAGACAAAAAACAACAATACAAAGAATTTAAGGAGGAGGTGATAGAATACAAGTACGAGGTTCAAAGCGATTAAAGAATTCAAAAGAGAGTTGTCAAGGCAGTTGTGGATTAAAATTTTATTTTGGTCAATTTCTATTCACATGCTCATATCAGTACAGTTATATAACCGATAAGATATGCTCGAACATATCTATCGGGCAAGTATATTCGTCTACTAGTCAACTATATATCTCAATCCACGTAAAGTAGTCATGCGAAGGGCGAACCAAATGCACTAAGGTTGATCAGACCATAATATACCGATTCTAATAGTCAATGTTTAGAGTGTGCACCCAATAATACATATGTCATGAACAAGCTCGATAAAAGAATAAGCTTGCAAAACTAGGCTATAATAGCAGCATAAGTCGAGGTAGTCCAGAAAATATAAGTACGGTAGATTATGATGAAAGAAGGTACAAAATAATTCAAGTTCACAAAGAAGATAAGACTCGTCCGGGGTTGTGCCTCTACAGTTGCCATACTAACTTCTTGTCTAAGTCTCTAGTCAACCAAATGGGGGTATGGGTGTCACGACCCAATTCCGTAGAATCACTTGAGGCGTCCCCCGAATCGTGACCGCCGTGCGGGCCTGGAGTTGCACCCGCACAAGGCTTTAATTATTTGCATAGCAAGCACATATTCAGAGTACGCAGATAAATTGAAACACAGATTTGAAACATGGAAAAGTTCTCTTTGTTGATAATGAACATCTATTATAAACTCCTGAACGAGTCAGCTAATATGCCGAACGGCTTACAAAAGAGATGACTCAAAATGAGATAGCAGTCCTGTACATTACATCCCTTTATAAACTCAAAATGATAAAGACCTCCAGGCTGGAGGATAGCTTTGCCACAGAGCTGCATTTGTGTATGAAGAGTTGCAGCTTCTGGCTTCAAAATGCTTCAAGGGGCGCGGTGATAGTGCGCCAACAGTTGGACTGGATCGGGTAGACGACTTCGGCTCCTCGCTCGGTTCGCCTTGGTGCGGAGAACCTATTTCAACGAGGGTCAGCATATCGAAACATGCTGGTAAATGCGAGCTAGCCTAACTATACCAATCAACACGTTGTTTTAATGAAGCATGCATATTTGTGGGTTTCTATCTTGCCTTAGTTCATTTACAAGTAAGCAGCATATATAATTTACTGAAATGAACGTGCCACCATTCGGTAGATTTTACCTGCCCGTCTGAATTACCTGCACAATACTTACCATGCCTTCCCTGCCACGAAGACACAAGTTAGTATGCAACAGGTTTAAATATACATAGAGATCACTGGCATGGTGCCACGAGGGACAGGTTATAGTCTCAAGGCAAAGTGACGTACAACGCGGGTGGCGAGCTCCGCTGCATAACACTTGCCGGGTAACGTACGACTATACATACGTTCCGTCCGGATCGGATCGGTCCCAGCGCCCCGGTGACCGTCCGCGGAACTCATAACATACCTTGTGCACAAGTTGTCCGTGATCGAATAGCACTCATAGAATAGTTCCATAGCATAACGGTTTGCATAGTCTTCCGGACAGTTTATTTCATAACAAGCATATTCCATACTTAGCATGATTCATAGCACAGTTATAACGAACTAGCATTCAGGATGATAACCGTTCATAAGTTTAGTTGACAAGCATAATGAACCAAGTCTATTCTCTTTTATCTTGGTTTCTTTTATTATTACTTGGTATCGTTTGATCGGGGCAAAGGAGTGAAGCTTGGAAGCAGGGCTAGCTAATCGGGTTGGTAGCTACTCACTTAGATTTTGGAAAGAAGAAGGAAAGATGCGCTTCACGACTCCGCTCGCAAGCCGCCTACTGCTCGTTCACCTGCACACGAACAACTCGATTAATACTTCTTTCTCTCTTTCCAATCTCGGAATAGAAATGCAGTTCAATGAACGAAAACAATGAAAACCATCGAAACCGTTCAAGGAAAACAAGCAAATCCTAAAATCAAATCAAAGCACGAAAGCAACAAGCGACATCGAAAACCGAGGCAAAAAAGATAGCAGCGGAGGGGTCCCTCCTGACTCTGCCGCTAAGCCAATCCTTGGGGCGCAGTCCACTGAATATGGGAATCGATTCCGAAGAAACAAATCCATAACGAGGACGAGTTCTTAATTCAATCTATCCTGATTGAACGATACCGTTTGTGTTTCTTAGCCGCGCTCCCCGCACCGGGGGAACGGGGCGCTACAATGTGCCTCTAAGTTCTACTGTCTGGATAAACACTATCTTCTTATGCTAGCATATAGTTAATGTCATTCACTTACACTTCATTAATCGATCAAAAGGACTTTGCGATACTTGGTTGTGAGGCATACTACCCAACTTAAAAAGAATAAACTAATACTGTAACTGCCTTGAGGGAATTCTACAAAATAACATTGTCCTTGTAGATAAGGTAGAAACTCTTGTTAGGGTATACGAAAAAAAGATCTTGGTACCTATTAGGGTATCCTATTGCATTATATAGGTAATGGTCATCTTAAATATTAATCATAGTGCTTATAGAATAAAGTGTTAGCTTTAAGAATGGAAAAGTTACTGGCCCTCAAGTGAAAGAGGATATAACCTGTATTGAGATATGGGTACGAATTTTATGATTTGAAATTAAAGGATAATCATAAAATCATAATCTAAATGAACAACTCAAACTATAAAGTTCTAACTACTAAGCACAGAATTTCAAAATTCAAGATTACAACTATATTCCTAGCAAACTATATATACTTAACATAAAAGAAATCACTTAGCCTATAATCAGAAGGGTTAGGTGGCACGAATTGAAAGATGAAGGAAAATTTTTAGTCGTCGTACAAGTAGCGAGCGTTAAGGTTTTGGAGGAACAAGATATGAAATTAAATAGAGAGACTCTTGATAATATTATAGTTTTCTAAGGGGAAGTGGTATGCTTGTCTCTATGTTCGTGGTATGGATCAAGAAAAATATTATATTCATTCCTCTTGGGTTCCTAAGGTACTGTTCTGCTAATATTAAGACAAGAACCTAAATTTATAGTTCTCTAATACTATCTCACTATGAAAGTTAGGTTTAGTCCTAATATTCAACCTTGGATTTCTATTGGCCCCTCAATGCTAGGGTCAAATGATATGATCAAATTTCTAACTAACCCTAGTAGTGTCTATACTACTCTCAAGTCCTTTATAAATATATCAAGGGATAATGGTCAATTAATCTACAGGAAAGGGATGCTAGGGTTCATTAGGTATGCTAAACTTAGGGATGTGTCAATATTCTAGTTATATTCTTAGTATGAATGTTACCCTAATTATCATCCTAACAACAAGGATTCCTATATTCTAGCAGAATGCTACACTCAAGGAACTATTAGGAAAGTACATGAATCAAGCATGATGCAATTATTCTTAGTAGGAATATTACCCTAATTATCATCCTAACAACAAGGATTCCTATATTCTAGCAGAATGATACACCCAGTCTTTGAAAGTAGAACCAAATCTCGTGCATTAAATGCAGAGATCTGCCCCCATCACGCGCATTAACTGCAGAGATGTGCCTCGAGCTCTGTACGAAGAGCAGCTTTTGACTTGGCGGTTCGTTTCGTCTCCTGTTGAGCGTAAAAGCTCACGTCTGTCTGTGTAAAACTAGGCAGCATATTCCTTGAATGCGTAAATGACGTCTTATATTAAGGTTGGTGTCACTAAACGATAATTTTGGAGTTCTGTGCAGAATTATCATAACAGCCATCCTCTCGGTCGTCATGTTGTACTCTTTGTCAGGAGTCAGGTTCACTGCATGATCTGACAGGTTCGTTTGAGGAATACGAAGAGTTCCTCGTACAACTTCCCACTGCATTAAAAGCGAGCAGGTTTAACGCCAAAATGGCGATGTAATAACCTTTTTACGCTGAAGTAGTCTAGAAATACTGCATTATGCGGGTTATTCTGGAGCTATATTTTACGCTGAACTAATCTTGAAGCTCTGCTGTACACCGATGGCTCTGAAGTCATGTCTTACGCCATACAACACTGAAACTCTGCTTTACACGGGTTTTATGCATACTGCGTATAATTCTGTAGCGTATTTTTCATACTTCTACAAGACCCCCTTCAAAGTTTTCAAATTCCTCATAATTTAAAACACTTTGAATGAAGCATGAAACGGTCAAGTCTGATTCGTTCCTCGAGGCTGATTTCTCGGCAGATTTTTGGAAGTTTGTTGGGATTCGGTGTGTTCTCCTCTGCCTATAAAAAGGCGAATGGGTTAACCTATTTTTCCCACACTTCCTTCACCACACAGAGATGATTGCCGAGCTTCGTCGGGACGACTTAAGGAAGAAGAAGATCATGCTCTTCCAGCATGTAAGGAGCCAAAAAAGAAGGCGTCTTCGAGCAAATCTCCTCTACAACGATGGATCATGGAAGGATATCATAGCTTTCTTTGCTCGGGATGATCAGCAATTTTATATGGCTATTCGTCCAAGAGAGAGGAAGGGTCACATTCGACCAAACAGCTTGTAAGCTATATTTTCTTTCGTTACGACACTGGTCGAGGATAGGCAGTTTGGCCCTGTCTTCCAGTATTGAGTTGGGTCTGAACCCCCAACTCAATTCTAGGGCATGCCTGCCATGGCGTATGGAGGATGGGCTCTTGAATAATTTATACAAGCCCAGTTTTGTATCCTCTCGCCATTAATCATTTTCTTGTTCATCGACTGTGGAAGTCGATGAACTGCTGCAGAAGACTAAAAAGATCTCCACCAATACGAGAACCTGGCAGAACAGATTCTTGGTGTGATCCTAAATGAAAATGAGAAACCCTTTGTAGAAAAAGGATTTCCATCATTTGTAATCATGAAGATGAAAAACTCTTTGTAGGCTGGATTTCCATCATATGTAATCATGATTCAATAAAATTGTCTTCTTTTACGCATATGATGATTTGCCATATTTTGCTGGGATGAAGTCTGAATAGTGTGCAGCTTCAATACGTCTGAATATTTTTACGCCGACTCTTGATAAAAGAGTATCTGAACTCATCTTGACTTTTACGCGTAGTAGAGGACACGTAGAAAGCTTCTTAGCATTAAGTCGTCTTTTAAGATCCAAACTGTCATGCTGTTTTGGACGTGAGTCGCGTAAAATTTCTGAACTGTCACTTCTCTGATAAGAAGAATTCTTGTTCAGACCATCATCTTCAAGAATGATTTCCCGAAAATCCCTTAAAATAGGGCGAGAAATGGCTGTCAAAACTGGCCATTCTTGACCTTTTGAGAAAGGATTCTGACTGGACTTTGGATGAACTTCCAATCGACCCAAGAAGAAGAGTCATTTTCAATGCTGAACTCTGCATGTTTTGCGTACTTGGAATGTTTTATGGCCATGAAGGAGCATCTTCTGCGTAAACCCTTGTAATTGGCCGTCTTGAGAATTGTTCAGATATACTCATACTCTGGCCTGCGTATTTTAAGATATGCGAAAAGTCATAGATCCGTAGCGTAGATTTGTAACTTCAGAGCATAAAATCATAGGTTTGTAGCCTCTCGAGCGTAAAAGCTGCTGAGCATAAAAGCATCCGGGCGTAAAACAATAGATTTATAGCCTCTTCAAAAAAAAAACTTTCGAGCATGAAGTCGTAGATTTGTAGCTTCTGAGCGTAAAAAGCTTCCGAGCGTGAAATTATAGATTTGTAGCCTCTGAGCGTAAAGTCGTAGGTTTGTAGCCTCTCGAGCGTAAAAGCTACCGAGCATAAAAGCATTCGGGCGTAAAACCATAGACTTATAGCCTCTGAGCGTAAAACCGTAGATTTGTAGTCTCTTGAGCGAAAAAGCTCCTTAGCGTAAAAATCATATATCTGCTCTGCGCGTAAGTTCCGGATCCACTGACCGTCCGTCTTCTTCTTTTAAATGATAGGCTGACGTGGTTCCAAATCATAACCGAATATTAAATATCAAATTTGGTTAGGAATTTGAAGAGTTATCTGAACTCTAAAAATACCCCAAGGCTTTGAGAGAAGAAACTCTTCATCTGTCTTTTACAAAAATCCTTTGTTCCTTTGAGAGCTCTTCTTCGTCTCTTCCTTTGAGAACTCTGAGTTTTAGCCATGGCACCGAAACCAACTTCCACCTCTAAGGGAAAAAAAGCTGCGTCTTCTTCTCGCTCCTCTGCTCAAGCACGAGCAACTCCCATTGGGTTGAGTGAACCCCGATCTGAACGAAGTGCCCCACCGTCAAGCTGTGCACCAGGCATCATAGGTAAAGCTTTTGGGACGAAAAAAGGGAAGAAAACTATTTGCACACGTTGTACGTGAACGAGCAAGGTCATCTTCTGTGCTGAGAGCCTCTTCGAGGAAGATGATGCACATAGATATTTTATTATTTACACCCACATTCCTAATGTGTCAGCGTAAAAACTTTATATTTTCGTAGTCTAGCGTAAAAGCTTTGACTGTCAAAATTTGGCGCATACTACAAACTTTGAATGTTATGCTCTGGATGAAAATTTTGGAGTAACAACTCAAATTTTGGCAGTCTAGCATAAAAACACAGACTATTAGATTTTTGTGTATACTGCCAACTTTGAATTTTACGCCTCGGAAATAGGTTCCAGCGTAAAAACTTTAGTTTTTCCAGTCTTGGCATAAAAGCACAGACTGTTGATCTTTGGCGTAAGCTGCAAGTCTGTAATGTCTAGTGTAGAAACTGACTTATTCTTCTTGCATTTTGTAGTGGACTTGCAGATCCCTCTGTTAGCTGAGGTGATGGGTTCTGCTGCTGGGATGCTAAACTTTAATTATCTGGAGGATTTGTCCCATGTGACATTCCCTATTTCTGGAACCCAGTATCCTGAAGGAAGGGGAATTCTGATATCGTCTCAAGGAGAACGAATGCTGTTGAGTATGATCAGCGGGGAGCCCCTGACGTATATAGATGGGGACAAATATATAAAACCAGCTTTCCTATTCGGGGATATGATTGATAAACAATCCCAAACGAAGCCCAAGAAGGAAAACTGGGTTTTTACTGCTGAGGGCATGGTCATGTACCTGCCCAGGATGCCTAGAGATTACCCTATCTCGGCATTCTTCCATGCCACGCATCCCAGGAAGATGTCATGGACCCTGACCCCTAATATTCACGGCTAGCCGGGGAAGATATTTATCAGAAAGGATCAGACCGAGGATTATTTGTAAGTCGTCCTTCAGGTCCTGTTATGCCTTTAGGGGATTACTGCCGGGCAGCGTCCCGAGTGAAGACACTTCACTGCTCCAGCCAGTCCAAATATCGACTTTTTGCAATGACTTCATGGGGCAGGAAGGAGTATACCCCAAGGTTAATCCTCGGACCAGCGGGTGGCTTAGCCCCGGAAATCTTCGATGGGCTCGATTAACTGCCTGGGTCCTGAAGCATTTTCAGACGGAGCTGGAGAGCATTGGTCTGTTCGCGACTGTAAATGCTACCAGTGTTGGGCTGCCTCTCAACCCTAACCTATTTTTGGCTTTGATGGAGCGGTATATCTCGCTCATTGGGACTTTTGCCATTCCGCTAGGGGAGTTGGGGTTGGCCCTTCATGAGATGGCAGAGATTTCAACACTGCCAATGGGGGATACTCCTTATGAAGAGTATGTTCCCACAAATAGGGAGCTGAGGGATACAAACCCTCGGGCAATGGCAGTGTACCAGGAGCTAATGAACCATTATCTAGCGTGCACCACCTTCTACAATGAGCCCTCTGATTTGGCTCATACCAACAAATGGGTGTCCTATCTCTTCTTTCATCAGGCCAGAGATGCTAAGCCAGAAAAAGTTGTGGATAGTAGGGATAAGCCTTTGAACCTTCTGAGCATGCTTAATGCTCAAATAGTCGATGATCTTATTGAAGACGCTGGGGCTTCAGATCAAGTTCTCGATAAGGAGATAGGGAGTTATCCTGCAAGCACTAAAGCCTACAGTTATATGAGGCATTGCCGCAAGCCTCTGTCAAGGAAAGCTCAACTGGATGGCTTCCTCTCTGTATGGTTATGCCGATTAGTGGTACCTGGCATCGCATCTGCATATCGCATTCATCGTAACACCTTATGGCCTGCAGTGCATTTGGTATTTGGGGCAAGACTGGGCCTGCTCCCTACCATGGTATGCTGGATACAAGCAGGCCTGGGGGGCCTTACCGATGGGCCGCTTGTAGACGAAACACGGCGTAAAAACTTTCCCAGGGTAGAGTTACCATTCCTATATCTGATGGGGTGGTTAATTCTTCATAACCCCAGGGTGATGTCTCCCGGCTCTGCCAGTTGTTCGGGAAATAATTTCTTGTTGAATTACAAGAATTCTTCTTGGAATGTGACCACCGTCGTAGACTGTCGGCGAGCATTAAATTTTGCTCATAGCTGAAAGCTCTTCTGTATCGTCCCCACTGTACATATCAATCAACAGGGGACGAAACTTCAGGATTCAGGTCATGGGAAGATCATTCTTTCTCTCGAAGCTTTTTATTGGTTGGTCTACATTAGACCTTCCCATTTGTTATACAGAAGTGAAGACCATTGCTTCTTGGAGCCTTATCTGCCTAGTCGGTTCGCCAGGCAGTTTGGGTATGACTAATTGCATATGGGAAATGCCATTACCAGCTTCAAGTCCAGAGGTGGACTCATTGATGGAGCCAGAGGGTGGCGGTACTTCATAATAGGTTGTATTGGAGCAACCTTTACTATGCCCACGACTTCTCTCTCCATGGAGTTGCGTATCCTCCATTCATACGCATAATTTTATGTGGCCATTAATACCTTCCATCGCAATTTTAATATGCGTGGGAGTTTTAGGATGCCCTCTCATAAGTCCACTGGAAGAGAGGAGGTCCCATCAGTTTCCTCTGATGAAGGTGAAGACCCTGTCGGTCCAGATGAGTTTTTGTTGATAATACCGAGAGACGTAATACCTCCGCCTGCAGAGCCTCTTATTTTCCCCAGTAAGCGATGGGCTTCTACTCTGAAAGAGACTTCCCCTCACAAGAAAAAGAAGACTGTCAGTGGTTCTACAAGGACTTCCAGCCATGAGACTCCTAGGAGTGAGCTTGTTGTTTCCTCGGTCGGGGATGATCCTTTGATTAGAGGTCCCTCGCCTTTTAGAGAGAGAACCTCCACAGTTCTGGCTGACAGTGCTGAAGATTCTTTGCTCAAGACTGCTGTCACTACTACCGCTTCAGGTAGTGCTACGAGATCGCCTTTGAGGCTGAGCAAAATAAGATTGCATATACCTTTATCCAGACCAGTAACGGGAGTAACCCCTGCCAAGTCTGTAAGTATATCCAGCAAGATTCCACCCGATGAGCCTCGAGTGGATCTTGGTGAAGACCTGGAAGAATACCTGCCAGTGTCAGTTGGCGCACCCCCTTCTCCAGGTATGACAGCTCGCTTAACATCATTAAGAAATGATTTAGCTGTACTGGCTGCAGACGCGACATATATACCATCGGCCATGGATAAATGTCGTCTTTATGCCTCTTTTAGGAAAATTAACATCAGTTTGATATTAACTTTCTCTTGTCTTCTTTGCAGGAGAAGACATATACGGGGAGGGCAGCGTCGACGCAACCTTTGGCTTTGTTGCAGCTCCCGCCGATGAAACAGCGGTGCTCGACCTTGAGGAGGCCACATTTTTGGGTGCTGGCTCGCCCGACACAGTCCCGATATCTTCAGAGGAGGATGAGCCTGTCATCACGACTATGCCTCCTTTGTTGAGTATACCGGCAACTTCGACCATTGTTGGTGCCTCTACTTTTGTCGCATCCTTTGTGGAGGCAACCACTGTGGTGACTTCCTCTGCAGTTATTTCTGGAAGGGGATTCACCGATATCGCAGCCACTCCCAGCGTCCATTCGAATCTCGACATGCTAGTTGAGCAGTATACTAGCATTTTCTACATTACTTTGAAAACACTGATATCAATGGTGCTGGAGAAGAATCTAGGCTTCGAGGCCCTGAAGATGTCCTCCCAGCTTGCGATAGCGCTGATCAGAAATTTCAACGACGCTGGGAGAGCTGATGCGCTGGAGAAAATAGTTAATGGTTTAGAACAACCTATTAACGAGTATTTGCAACTATCTCGAGGCGGCATTGATGACCTGATTCAGGCTGAGTACAACTCCTTGACTGCGAGGCTTGTTGGGGAGATGAAAACTCTGAGCAAATCCATCGAGGCATAGCAACAAGAGATAAATAAATAGCATACCGTATTGGGGTATGTCATTCCCCAGCTGGCTAAGTACGAAGCCGAATATGAGGAAGAGGCAGCGAGGGTCCACAAATTGGAAGATGAGCTCGCTCAGGCAAATGAGAGGGCTCTCGCTTCATCGGCAGCTCGAGATGTGTTAAAGGACCGAAAGAAAGCGGCTCAGCAGAATCTGGCACATGCGGGTGTCATCTACGCAGGTTTTGTACATGCTCGGTCTGAACTGTCTGCCTTGAACAATGAGGAGGTAAGGTTGGAGCGGGATCGCGCTAACGTCTTGAACTCCAGGTATGAGAGGATGGCCGCTCTAGCGTGGCAGATTTACGATTTAACTGCTCCTCCCCAATGATGTACTTCTTCATTTCTCCTGTAATTTCTCAGAGATAATAAAGACACATTTTCTGACTTTGTGGACCCATCACTTTAGAATGTGATAGGCTAGGGTGAAATTGATATCAGAGGTATCATTAACATGACATTCTTTCGTTAAGGTTTTGCTGAATGTAAATCTATTCTGAGTTAACATGAACCTAAAAGAATATAATCCAACTAAATTTGTATACTAAACACTATCAGAGGTAATATGAACATGATAGGCTTACAAATTAGTTAAGGATATCTATTCGGAGGTCACATGAACCTGATAGAATATGATCCAGCTAACCTTTGTATGTAGTATCGTCAGAATAAGAACTTCGTCATACCCCGTTAAACGAAGGAGATCAAGTATAAAACTTCTTTGGGAATTTGCAGTTGATAGTAGCCAAAAATTTCCGTTAGGCTTGGTTAATCTGTAAGTGCCATTTGCAATCATATAAGGGCCCTTCCATTTCTTTATGATTGTTTGTACGAATTTTGGATACCGTACCAGAGGTAATATGGACGTAGTACGATACCGTATTTGTTGAGGATATTCCACTGGGGGATTTTTGGTGGACCTATTATTTGTTATGCACGTTAAGTGCAAACAATAAGTTCGAAACAAGCCCTATCAGAGGTAATGAAGACGTGATAGGTATTATGGCAAGTAAAGACATCTTGCTAGGGGATTTTTTTGTAGACCCATTACTTTTTGCGCACATTAGTACAAGTAATAGGTTTAAGACAAATCCTGACAAAGGTAATATAAACGCGATAAAATACGACTCTGTGGGGATGAATAGGGACTGACTCTTTCTTCACTGGGAAAATGAGGATAGTTCAGAGGTAATATGGACATGAACCATTCATTTCTATTACAGATATTCCATAGGGAGGTTTTTTGTGGACCTATCACTTCTTGTGCACAAGAGTGCAAGTAATAAGTTTAGGACAAGCCCTGCCAGAGGTAATATGGACATGGCAGTTTTTTTATGGACTTAACACCACTGGCGTACTTAGAGTTAAGTACGGGTGTTAAGTTGAGACGACAACCGATATCATAGGTAATATGGACATGATAATCGATAGCCAAAAACTCGAAAAGTTTGCTCAGAGGTAATATGAACATGACAAACTTTTGAGTTATGACTCCACTGGGGATGGAGGTATACATCTGCTCAGAGGTAATATGGACATGGCAGTTTTTGTGGACTTAACACCACTGGCGTACTTAGAGTTAAGTACGGGTGTTAAGTTGAGATGACAACCGATATCAGAGGTAATATGGACATGATAATTGATAGCAAAACCAGGAAGGTTTGTTCAGAGGTAATATGAACATGACAAACTCAGCTGGGGAAATAAAGAAATGTTTGGATAATAGTTCAGAGGTAATATGGACGTGAACTGATCTATAGCCACAAACTGGAAGGTTTGCTCAGAGTCACTTGGACATGGCAAATTCAACTGGGAAAACAAAGAAATATTTGGACAATAGTTTAGAGATAATATGGATGTGAACTCATGTTCGAAGAATTCACTGTGGAGTAATTTTCCTGAGTGGGGATAGACCTGAAGAATCCGCTGGGAAAACTTTAGGGACTCATCATCCGGTATATTCTTGAGGGAGCAAATTGTTACGTTAGAGTTAAATCAATTTGCAGTGATTGTTCCCTCGTTTATAAATGCAAAGTGATGACTTTGGCGTTGATCAACTCCTGGATTCTCCTTTTCAGTACATAGCATGCCCTTGTGGGGTGATGAATGTACCGATAAAAGAGATAATAATCTGGGTCATCGACTTTGCCAGCCCTCTCAGGGTATCTGATGTTGGTAGATGAAGTTTATTTTCCTTCATCAATATATTGAAGATTTCAATGATGTCATCTTCGTCGAAAAAAAAAGTCCCTTTTGGCCTTCTGACTTCCGATGCCTGAGTTTTACGGTATTCCGGGAAGATGGTCCTCGTTGCATCATCTTCAAACTCATGGGGAATTTTACCCCCAGCTTTGGATGTTGCTCTGTTTTGTCGAGGTAGACTACCCCCAGACATACCGTGGCGTTCGTCCACAGAAGTTGATTTAGAAGGACCTGCCTCTAGTTGTACAGGATCAGACTCTGGAGGCTTAGAATTTGCATGAGATGTAGTATACCCCAACCCAAAATGAGTTTGTTGACAGTAAGGATTACTATGCAACGGTGTTCGTCTGCTATTTCCATAGTTGAGGCCTTGTTTCAACTTCAAATTGTAACCCATGTTTTGCATAATCCTTAAAGCCTGGGGGCTATATCTGTGGATTTGCATTTTGCCAACATCAGACTCGCGAGATTCTTCTTGTACAACTGGTCTATTCCGTATTCGACCGAAGATTATTTGATGCTGGTCATCGCGAGTTGGTGGATCAATAAAGACAGAATCTTCATGTGGCCCATATGTCATGACGATATTAGATGTTGACGCATCTTCCCACATGATCTCTCCACGCTTGGTAGTTAGGGGAACTGAATCCTGGTTATGATCCATGTCTTTGCGTTTCTGGATCAAAAGATTACGCAACTCAGGAGGATTAACAACAGAAGAAAAATAAGGCTTATTCTACCTTTTTATATCAGTTGGAATGCGGATATTGGGAATCATAACTCTTTCCCTGCCATACAAATACAGCAGTTCAGCCATGTGAGTAGTACATGATCCATGAGGAGCGTATCTATCCATGAACTGGGCCTTCTTTACGCTGAGGGCTTGACCTGGTGTAATTTGGAACTTTGCTCAGATTGGCGTAAAACCGAGGAAGTCCTCAAACGGCCATCAGCGTTCCGCGTAATATGAAGAGCGAGCAGATTCTTCTCTTGATGGCGTAAAAGCCGAGAGGTCGAGAAATCTGCCATTTGTTTTCACTTGTGGAGATTGTAGGGACCCTCTGCCCCTGTAGAGGGGAGATGTATTTTTACGCATGAGGTGCTTTTGAAAATTTTGAATTGGCGCTGAGGCCTTGCCAGAAATTATGTCAGTCACGTCAGTGACGGGAGACGAAGTTTTACGCGCAGGGCGCATTTGAAATTTCTGACTTGGCGCTGAGGCCTTGCCAGAAATTATGTCAGCCACGTCAGCGACGGAAGACGAGTTTTTACGCGCAGGGCGCGGAGCAGACTTCTGGATTGGCACTGAGGCATTGCCAGAAGCTTTGTCTGCCATGTCACAGACGGGAGACAGAGTTTTACGTGCGGGGCCCGGAGGTTGCGATGCTACAACCTTGTTGGTCGGAGTGAGAGAGTCTGCAGAAATGGTAGAGGATATCCGGGATACCCATACTTTACGTAATTTCCTGCTGTCTTGGACAGAGATGGAATGAGAGCTACCCCCAGCTTGAAGCATGTCTTCGTAAGCCGATTGGTCGAATTGGATGACCAAGGTCTTCTTTGTTGATCCTATGGATACAACATCATGTTGAGTAATAGTTTTCTCGTCATATGAGAAAGTAGTCCCCAGCAGAGTCGCCATCTTGTGTTTGATAATAAACGAAAGAAATGAAACTAGGTTTATACGAAACCCTTTCTTTGGTTTACAAACAAGAAGTACTATTAATCCTATACGAGGATGTCAAGTACAAAAATTTAATCTGAATAAATATTGCTATAGGAGTCTGATCTGCGATCGATCACTTTGTCCCTTGGACCACACGATGACGAAGAAGTGTTGTAGAAGAAGGAGAAGCTTCAAAGGTCACAAAAGGGAATGGATGCTCGATGCCAAAATTATCAATTACTACTCTCTGTCTGTGCTCTGGACTCTTCTCTCTCAAAAATTATTTTTCGATCCTTTTCTTCGACCTTGGACCTCCGTGGACGGAGGCCTCTATTTATAGAGTTCATCTACAGTTGGCGTAGAAACCGAACAGCGGAGAGAGCTGCACCTTTTACTCGGCGGTTACAATAACTGCTACCCACGTATAAATGATCTTCTGAATTGGTGCGTGACGCGTGTCCCATTATGAGATAATGCGTATAACTGCTCGTCGAAGATCACGGCATGCAAGCCACGTAGGTAACTGCCCCTTGCGTAGAGATGGTTGGCATAAAAATCAAATAACTGTCTCGTTGGCGTAAAAGCCAATTAGCTGTTCTGATGGCGTAGAAGCCAAGTATCTGTCATATTGCCATAGAAGCCAAAATAGGCGTAGAAGCCGAATAGTTGTCAGATTGGCATAGAAGCCAAGTAGGCGTAGAAGCCAAGTGCTTTGCAAATATAGCCTGATTTGGCGTAATTCAAGGAGATAGCGTACAACGTACTCCTATAGTTGAAAATAACCAGGTCGGCATATTTCGAGGATATAGCGTACAACGTGCTCCTATAGCTGAAAATAGCCAGGTCGTCGTAATGTGCGGGGATGGTGATGTGGACGTATTAGCCCTACACCAAGTCTTTGAAAGTAGAACCAAATCTTGTGCATTAAATGCAGAGATCTGCCCCCATCACGCGCATTAACTGCAGAGACGTGCCTCGAGCTCTGTATGAAAAGCAGCTTTTGACGTGGCGGTTCGTTTTGTCTCCTGCTGAGCGTAAAAGCTCACGTCTGCCTGTGTAAAACTAGGCAGCGTATTCCTTGAATGCGTAAATGACGTCTTATATCAAGGTTGGTGTCACTAAACGACAATTTTGTTGTTCTGTGCAGAATTATCATAACAGCCGTCCTCTCGGTCGTCGTGCTGTACTCTTTGTCAAGAGTCAGGTTCACTACATGATCTGATAGCTTCGTTCGAGGAATATGAAGAGTTCTTCGTACAACTTTCCACTACATTAAAAGCGAGCAGGTTTTATGCCAAAATGACGATGTAACAACCTTTTTATGCCGAAGCAGTCTGGAAATACTGCATTATGCGGGTTGTTCTGGAGCTATATTTTATGCTGAACTAATCTTGAAGCTCTGCTGTATGCCGATGGCTCTGAAGTCATACCTTACGCCACACAGCACTGAAACTCTGCTTTGCGCGGGTTTTATGCATACCGCGTATAATTCTGCAGCGTATTTTTCATGCTTCTACCGTCATCTCTGTGTTCGACGAATGCCATGTCAGACACAAACTCGTGTCACCGATCCTATGCAAATCACAGATATAAATCTTTGTGTCGAAGTAGACATTGATCTCTATGTGTCGAATGTACACAAGACTCAGTACATAAGTATCAACACAGATACATGGATACTGAATCAAGAAGAGAAGGGATCGATCGTTCATACCTATGATGGTTCAAGATCGAAGTTGTGTCCAAGTCGAACTTGAGGACATGCACTACTACAAAAATACCTTCTAATAATGGCTAAAAAGCGTCATAATTGATATTTTATAATACTTTTTGTAAGCCCTCAGACGTTATAAAAACGGGTGTTATAAATATTTTTAAAAAATGATATAAAAGTTTTCAACATTTATAACATTTTTCCTAAAATCGTTATGAATAAGAAACTTAAATAACACTTATTTTCTAAAGTGTTATAAATAAATTTCTTATATGCCACACTTATTTTATAAAGAGTTATGAGTAGATAATCTGTATATAGTTATTTCAAACTGTTTTAAATGTAATGCACATTTATATATCACTTTCCAAAATATTATAAAATATTGCTAGATTCAATTTCAAAACATTGATTTTGATATAGACACAACATGAACTATTTCAATATATATTTAAGAAACAAATAAAACATTATTGTCAAATTAAAAGTACCATTTAATCCAGTTCCAAAAGTACATAATATATATACATATTTTCACAAAATAGATATCCAAATACATATATTTACAGCCACTAGTAAGTGGCACCCTCAAAACTATTAGTAACTGATACTTTAGCTTCAACTTTCAACACGAGCACCATCAAAACTGTCGACATCAACTTCAAATTTTTTGGCATCAACTTCAAACACTGTCAAGCAAAACCCTGAAAAAGAAAACATGAAACCACCATGAGATATATATGTCACGCCCCAGTCCCAAAAATACGTAGGACCAGGACACGTAAGCATGCCAGCCGTATGAATATGGCACTCCAATATATGGAAACCATAACACACGTACGCTGTAATATGAATAACAATTCACAAGTGGTAAACATATATGTCACAGGTTATAGCTAAATCTCATCCACAAAAATCATATATATAAATGAATAACCAATATCTATAACTAGATCTCAATAAAAAGTATCTATTGATGGTAGTCGGATGGAAACAAATCTACTATCGAACTAGAATATAAGATAAACACCATAAATGCAATATAAGAGCTTCAACTAACAATCACGACTCGAAGAGAAGACCTCATCGTAATACACGTAGCAAGTCCGGATCTGCGCTCCTGCGAATACTCATGAACAATACACCTGAAAAGGGCCAGGTCCTCAGAGGGACATAACAAGATACATAAAAGCATGCTATAAAGTAAATACTGTAAAAACTCAAGGGTGTCCTAACCAGCTAAGTGAAATACACTTTGAAGAGAACCTTGGTACATATGGGTAGGTGAAAAGTCTAAAGCGTTGCGTCAAGCCAGAGGCTATGTATCTGGCATTAGCTGTAAACTGGATGCCAGATGTATATGCTGACTACATCACCGATCATGATAGCACGCAGCTAGTAACCTCTGCCAGATGTATCGATAAGCATATACTCCCATAACCGGGCAACACTGATCCCATAACCGGGCAACACTGAGGCTCACGGCCCCGCAGTTTACTCTGAAACTACGACAACTAAATTGTCTGTCCCATACGCCTACTAATTGTCTTCCCCGCCCAATAATCTATGCATGTTGTATCCACAACACGCAGTAGCTACTACACCGAGACAGAATGCAAGTATCGGTGTCGTAACTCTGGTTCATAGCCTATTGTTAGAACAATAGTCCAACCTCACAACCAAATAAGGACAAGGATTGGACCTTCGTACTACAATAGTCTATGCTCCGACTACTAATAACTGCTAAGTCTCTAACATGCATCACTATTAGCAGTTATACCCTATCCGTCGCACGACTTATACGTACAAGTGGCCATCCGCATACGCACGTATGTGCCCTACATGAGACTCACAACACGTACAAGAAATATGTCAAGGCTTGGGGAGTCATACCAATAACTTAACAACTTTAGGTGGATCCACTAGACACTAGGTCAGACACAAGTCCTAATGTCAACGCCTCTGTTGACTGCACCCGAGTCTCTCTCGGACGATCATAATTTAAAATAATAAACATGCAGCTAATAATACAGAATTTAAACAGTACAACAAGGCAAGGTATACTTGTCTGGCGAGAAAGCTGTGTAGCTCCAATAATCTGCTCCTGAAGTCGCGCATATAATTCCAACATATCTTCGGGGTCAACGTACACAGGTACAGGAATCGAGGGTATCTGCTGTGGGTTGTCTAGCAATGGTGACGGGTCTATGATGAATACGAGAACGAGGGTGATATGTTGATGATGGGTGTTGTTGATGATTAAGGTGAGATGATGATGATAACTATGATGGCGAGGACGATAACGTGGATGATGGTGATGACGAGGATGATGATGACGACTAAGTTGATGACATGGATGATGATGTGTAAGATGGTGGTGACGATGATAACGACGATGACTATGGAGGTGATGATGACGATGACGTAGACAATGGTGATGACAAGGACGATGATGATGATGACTAGGATGATGGTAATGGAGATAAGTTGGGTGGATGATGGTAATGGTGATGGTGTAAATAAGATGGTGATGGTGTTTACTCCGGCCAGTGGGGAGGGGTGGTCCGGCTAGGTGAGGGGAGGCTCGGGTTCAGGAGAGGTGGCCAAGGTACAGCTCGGGGAGACGTCGAGGAGGAGGAGAGGTAGGGAGCGGTGTGGTGAAGGGCTGGTGGTGTGATGGTGTTGGCCAGGGTGTTAATGGTGGTGGTGATGACGGCAATGGTGGATGGCCGGAGGTACAGGGAGGTGATCAGGACAGAAGGAGGAGGAGAGGAGGATGACAGGGTGGTTCTCGTGGAGGAGGGTCAGGGTGCTCAGGCGACTGGGAGGGGCTCCGGTTCAGGCGAAGACTGGGTCGGGGTACTCCGGCTCGGGATCGACTGGGGGAACGGGGTGGCAGCGGGTTCTAGACATCGACGAGGGAGGGGGAAGGCTAGGGATGCAGCAGCTTCTCCAGTCGAGGGGATTTATCCAGCGGGAGAGGAGGAAGAAGAAGGAGTTGGGATGTGCAGCGGGGTCGGGGATGCTATCGCCGGCTCCGACGGAGGACGAGACGGGTGAGGCAGAGGAATGCGCGATGAGGTTCAGCGGCCTGGATCGAGGAATCTCCGGTGATGGAGAGGCCGTTCAGGCGGGAGAGAAGGAAGAGGGGAGAGCGGGGAGGAGGATCCAGCTGATGGAGGCGGTGCACAAGCGGAGCTCCGGCGAGCTGTCGTCGTGGAGTCTCCGGTCGGGAGGGAGGGGATGGTTTGAATGGGATGAATGAATAGTGCCAGTTGGGTGTTAGTTTTAGGTTATGGGGTTTTGAGTTTTGAAAAAAATTAGGAAAAGGATTATTTATACATATAGGATTTTTAGGTTTGGGGGTTGACCTAGGATTAGGGCTCGGTTAACACTCCTTGGGATTGGGCCTTGGGCTCACATGGGGATGTTAGGAGGGCTAGAATTTGCATTAATTAAATGCAAGGATTTGGATTAAAATAAAAGGGGCGATGTTGCGCGTTTGCACATCCCAAAATTTATGGGAAAAATTCATGTGAATGGAAAATTGGGTTTCTTCATACATTATCCAATGGTGTGGACACCTTAATGCATTTTTGCATAAAATGTCCAACAATTGGGAAAATTGCATAAAAATGGAAATTTGATTTTAATTAAATAAAATACTGCGCAGGTTGTTCTGGAATTAATTAGAAGTACATGGGATTAAAATTAGGTGGGACACAAGTGTCAGGGACGTAGAAGGTATAGTGTAGAATATTAATAAAATTCGGGTTGTATAAAACGGTCAAGATTGTATCTCCAATTTTGATTGGAATGCACAAAGGTACAAAGTCATATTATATTTAGAATTTATTATAAACGTCCGCGACGAATGTTGTGCGACTAAAATGTAGTACAAGAGAGCATAATTTTAGTTACACCGAGGTCAGAATGGTAGGCGTGCACGTCTAGGACAAGGTTGTGAAATTTGTAGAAAGGTAATGGCTTGTGAGGTGCTCCAATTATTGAAGCAACGGTAAGGTGCGCTAAGCGATATAAAATATTGTATAATTAAATAAAATGCTGTGTTCGAAATTCTAATTGGGTTTAAACTAGCCCTAATTTCATTATCTAAGCCAAGTGGACCTAATTTCGGGTAAGAGGGTTTACAATCTACCCAACTTAAAATAATTTCGTCCTCGAAATTAAAATAGGGTAGGGTTTCTCTATCTAATCTTACTTGGTCACAGTCTAAAATAATTTTTCCTCAAGTTTTAACAAGTGCGGTTTCTACCCAACTTAGAATCTACCCATCTATCATCCAAGGCTATACATCTAAGAAAGCTATTCCTGCAATTATTTAATCATGTTATTTAATCCTCAAAGTTAAAACACCAAACATATCATTTATGATATGTCCTTAATCGACTATAAAAGGGAGTCACCAAGTCATATGATTAGCCTATGGGGTATATCTAGTACTTATCAGTGTATCAACTTATACCAAGCACGAGGTTTCGTCTTTCCGAAACAAGGGAAGACGGGAAACAATGATAAAGAGTTCAAGGGGGTAATATAATAGAAGTATGGGAATCAAGGCGTTATAGAATTCAAATAGGAATTGTCAAGGCAGTTGTGGATCGAAATCCTCTTTGGTAGTTTCTTATTTGCATGCTCACATCAGTATAGTTATGTACTAGATATGATGTGCTCCGACATATCTTTAGGGCAAATATATATGTCTACTAGTCAACTATATATCTCAATCCACGTAAAATAGTATTACGAAGGGCGAACCAAATATACTAAGTTTAGCTAGACCTTAATACACTGATTCTGATTAGACAATGTATTAGTAGGCGTCCCCAATAATACAATATCATGATCAAGCTCGATAAAAGAATAATCTTGTAAAACTAGGCTGTAACAACAACATAAGTCGCAGTAGTACATAAAATATAAGTATGCTAGATTATGATGACAGAAGGTACAAAATAATCCAAGGTCATAAAAGATAAGACTCTTGAGTCCCTACGGTTGTCATACCAACTCCTTGTCTAAGTCGTCAGTCGACCAAATAGGGATATGGGCCTCTAATTTCTACAGTCTGCATAAACACTATCATCTTATACTAGCATACAAGTAATATCATTCAGTTATACTTCGTCAATGGGTCGAGAGGACTACGTGATACTATATTGTGAGGCATCCTACCCAACTTAATACTATAAATTAATACTATAATGCCTTAAGGATAATGTAGAAACTCCTAATAAGGTTTACAAGAAGAGGTCTTAGTACTTATTAGAGTACCCTATTATATAGGTCATGGTCATCTTAAGTCTTAGTCATAGTGCTCATAGAACAGAAGGGTTAATATTAAGAATGGAAGCGTTAGGTGGCACGACAGAAGAACACAATTAGTCATTGCATAAATTGCGAGCGCTACGGTCTTAGAGGAACGATTATGAAATTAAATAGAAGGACTCTAGATAACATCACGGTTTTCTAAGGGGGAGGTGGTATGCTAATTTCTGTGTTCGAGGTTTGATTGAGAAAAATATTCTAAGCATTGCTCTTGTCTTTCTAAAGTACTGCCTGCTAATCTCAAGAGAAGAGTCTAAATGTATTGTTCTATAATACTATCTTACAATGAAAAGCTAGGTTAGCCCTAATATTTAACCTTATGTTTCTATTGGTTCCTCAATACTAGGGTCAAATCTCATGGTCAACTTTCTAACTACTCTAGTAGTATCTCTACCACTCTCAAGTCTTCATACATATATCGAGGGGTAATGGTACATCAATCTATAGGTAAGGGGTGCTAGGGTTTTATTAAGTATTCTAACTCAGTAATGTGTCATTTTCCTAGTTGTACTCTTAATAGGAAGGTTATCCTACTTATTATCTAACAACAAAGACTTCTATATTCTAGGAGAAGGCTATATTCAAGGAACTATTAGGGGAGCACATGAATCAAGCAGAATGCAGCTATTCAAATAGAATAAATTGGAAGGAAGGTGAATCATAGTCAAGTGTGGATGAGATCCTATACTCTAATCCTAGGTGTAGGCTTGCTCGGTACAGTAACATAATCGAGACAATATGCTCTTGACCCGCATGGGCCACCACAAAAACATGTCACGCCCCAGTCCCAAAAATACGTAGGACCAGGACACGTAAGCATACTAGTCGTATGAATATGGCACTCCAATATATGGAAACTATAACACACGTATGCTGTAATATGAATAACAATTCATAAGTGGTAAACATATATGTCACAGGGCATAACTAAATATCATCCACAGAAATTATATATATAAATGAATAACCAATATCTATAACTAGATCTCAATATAAAGTATCTATTGATGGTAGTCGGATGAAAACAAATCCACTACCGAACTAGAATATAAGATAAACACCATAAATGCAATATAAGAGCATCAACTAACAATCACGACTCGAAGAGAAGACCTTATCGCAATACACGTCGCAAGTCCGGATCTGCGCTCCTGCGAATACTCATGAACAATACACCTGGAAAGGGCCAGGTCCTCAGAGGGACATAACAAGATACATAAAAGCATACCATAAAGTAAATACTGTAAAAACTTAAGGGTGCCCTAACCAGCTAAGTGAAATACACTTTGAAGACAACCTTGGTACGTATGGGTAGGTAAAAAGTATAAAGCGTAGCGTCAAGCCAGAGGCTATGTATCTGGCATTAGCTGTAAACTGGATGCCAGATGTATATGCTGACTACATCACCGATCATGATAGCACGCAGCTAGTAACCTCTGCCGGATATATCGATAAGCATATACTCCCATAACCGGGCAGCACTGATCCTATACCCGGGCAACACTGAGGCTCACGGCCCCGCAGTTTACTCTGAAACTACGACAACCAAATTGTCTGTCCCATACGCCTACTAATTATCTTCCCCGCCCAATGATTTATGTATGTTGTATCCACAACACGCAGTAGCTACTATACCGAGACAGAGTGCAAGTATCGATGTCATAACTCTGGTTCATAGCCTATTATTAAAACAATAGTCCAACCTCACAACCAAACAAGGACAAGGATTGGTCCTTCGTACTACAATAGTCTATGCTCTGACTACTAATAACTGCTAAGTCTCTAATATGCATCACTATTAGCAGTTATACCCTATCCGTCGCACGACTTACACGTACAGGTGGCCAACCACATACGCACGTATGTGCCCTACATGAGACTCACAACACGTGTAAGAAATGTGTCAAGGCCTGGGGAGTCATACAAATAACTCCACAACTTTAGGTGGGTCCACTAGACACTAGGTCAGACACAAGTCCTAACGTCAACGCCTCCGTTGACTGCACCCGAGTCTCTCTCGGACGATCATAATTTAAAATAATAAACATGCAGCTAATAATACAGAATTTAAACAGTACAACAAGGCAAGGTATACTTGCCTGGCGAGAAAGCTATGTAGCACCAATAATATGCTCCTGAAGTCGCACAGATAATTCCAACAGATCTTCGGGTTCAGCGTGCACAGGTATGGGAATCGGGGGTGTCTGCTGCGGGTTATCTAGCAAGGGTGACGGGTCTATGATGAACACGAGGACGAGGGTGATATGTTGATGATGGGTGTTGTTGATGATTAAGGTGAGATGATGATGATAACGACGATGGCGATGATGTTGGCAAGGACGATAACGTGGATGATGGTGATGACGAGGATGATGATGACGACTAAGTTGATGACGTGGATGATGATGTGTAAGATGGTGGTGACGATGATAACGACGATGACTATGGAGATGATGATGACGACGAGGACGATAACGTGGACAATGGTGATGACAAGGAGGATGATGATGATGACTAGGATGGTGGTAATGGAGATGAGTTGGAAGGATGATGGTAATGGTGATGGTGTAAATAAGATGGTGATGGTGATGGTGTTTACTCCGGCCAGCGGGGAGGGGTGGTCCGGCCAGGTGAGGGGAGGCTCGGGTTCAGGAGAGGTGGCTGAGGTGCAGCTCGGGGAGACGTCGAGGAGGAGGAGAGGCAGGGAGCGGGGTGGTGAAGGGCTGGTGGTGTGATGGTGTTGGCCTGGGTGTTAATTGTGGTCGTGATGATGACAATGGTGGATGGCCGGAGGCACAGGATGGTGATCCAGCCAGAAGGAGGAGGAGGAGAGGAGGATGACTGGGTGGTTCTCGTGGAGGAGGGTCGGGGTGCTCAGGCGACTGGGAGGGGCTCCGATTCAGGCGAAGACTGGGTCGGGGTGCTCCTGCTCGGGATCGACTGGGGGAACGAGGTGGCAGCGGGTTCTGGACGTCGACGAGGGAGGGGGAATGCTCGGGATGCAGCGGCTTCTCCAGTAGAGGGGATTCGTCCAGCCGGAGAGGAGGAAGAAGAAGGAGTTGGGATGTGCAGCGGGGTCGGGGATGCTATCGCCGGCTCCGACGAAGGACGAGACGGGTGAGGCGGAGGAATGCCCGACGAGGTTCAGCGGCCTGGATCGAGGAATCTCCTGTGATGGGGAGGCCGTTCAGGCGGGAGAGGAGGAAGAGGGGAGAACGGGGAGGAGGATCCGGCGGGTGGAGGCAGTGCACAGGCAGAGCTCCGGTGAGCTGTCGTCGTGGAGTCTCCGGCCCGGAGGGAGGGGATGGTTTGAAGGGGATGAATAAATAGTGTCGGCTGGGTGTTAGTTTTAGGTTTTGTGGTTTTGAGTTTTGGGAAAAATTAGGAAGAGGATTATTTATACATGTAGGATTTTTTGGTTTGGGGGTTGACCTAGGATTAGGGCTTGGTCAACACCCCTTGGGATTGGGCCTTGGGCTCACATAGGGATGTTGGGAGGGCTAGAATTTGCATTAATTAAATGCAAGGATTTGGATTAAAACAAAAGGGGAGATGTTGCGCGTTTGTACATCCCAAAAATTATGGAAAAAATTAATATGAAAGGAAAATTGGGTTTCTTCATGTATTGTCCAATGGTGTGGACACCTCAATGCATTTTTGCATAAAAATGCCCAACAATTGGGAAAATTGCACAAAGATGGAAATTGGATTTTAATTAATTAAAATACCATGCAAGGTGTTCTTGAATTAATTAGAAGTACATAGGATTAAAATTAGGTGGGACACAAGTGTCAGGGACGTAGAGGGTATAGTGTAGAATATTAATAAAATTTGGGTTGTATAAAACGGTCAAGATTGTGACTCCAATTTTGATTGGAACGTACAAGGGTACAAAGTCATATTATATTTAGAATTTATTATAAACGTCCACGATGAATGTTGTGCGACTAAAATGTAGTATAAGAGAGCATAATTTTAAGTTACACCGAGGTCAGAATGGTCGGCGGGCACGTCTAGGATAAGGTTATGAAATTTGTAGAAAGGCAATGGCTAGTGAGGTGCTCCAATTATCGAAGCAACGGTAAGGTGCGCTAAGCGATATAAAATATTGTATAATTAAATAAAATGTTGTGTTCTAAATTCTAATTGGGCTTAAACTAGCCCTAATTTCACTATCTAAGCCAAGTGGACCTAATTTCGGGTAAGGTGGTTTACAATATATGACTATTTGTAGCAAAAATAATGGACATGATTACCGTGGACACATTGGAGTTGGGACTGGACTGCCAATCGTAGAAACAATGCACATGCATGATTCTGGATGTGAAATTTGGTGGTATAATCAACATATCTTTGTTTTCCCTCAAAGCTTTAATCCCAATCTTATGATTATGATGGACATTGACAATTTCTACTGCCTGTCCAAGTTTTTCCATAACTCATTTAGGGTGCTCTTTGACCTCTGACATAATTTAGAATCTAGTTATCAAGATTTTTGAGTTGTCTATTTCTCCTTCAATATGTTATCTCTCTATAACATGGAGAGGTATGAAAGGTGGTCTTTTTATAAATCTGTTTAAGGAAAAATGTTATCGCAATCATTATTTCTGGAACTTTTTGCAGATCAAGATCCATTTCCAGATCCCCTACAACTTTTGTGAGTTATTTCTCAATTTATGGTTATCTACACAACAGGGGGTTTCAACTGTAGCAACTTGCTGCACAATATTGCAGGATGTAGAAAGAGGAAGGGGCTCGGGTGATAGAAGCTTTAGGAAGCCTACATGCAACTGTGACAGTATATGGTACTATGGTCGGGTTATAGGGGTGTGGGATGCACAACTGTGTGCTTGTGTGTGCTAGTGTGGGATCTAGTGTTGTGTGTTTGGTTGTGTGTGATCATGGAATGAGGGAGTTAGAATGAGGAAAAGTAACACAATAACAACAATAGGATCATCTTGGATGGGACTACGACCTACAGTGGTAACAACATTGGTTAATCTGTTGGATACAGCAGCAACAAACCTTACTGTCCCTGCAACACTCGAGTCAAACAATATGTATGGGGAAAGGGAAGCTAATGTGTGAATCTATGAGTGCTTGCCAATTATATATATTAGTGTATTTTGTTAGCTAATTACTTTTACAAGTAATAGCTAGATAATAGTGCCTTAAGGACGCATTAAGAACCGCAGTGTGCACATGTGGCTAGTGTTGTGGGACTTGGACTATCCAGTGCAGTATCGATTAGAGGTTGGAGTGTACAGAGGTTATGTGCATGAGTGTCATCTAGGAAGGAGTGTGAGTGAGGGTGAACTATGAGCAAGTGTTACGGGTATTAGGGGGTTGTGATACACTGTGTGTCAGTTAGGTGAGGAGTACAGGCCTGTGCACAGATAGTGGAGTAAAATGACAGTGTTTAGTGAGTATGTGTAGGAGTGTTCAAACCAAGTATTAGTGAGTGAGTATCAACTGTTCTAGTGTTTGATTGTTAAGTGTCCAAGTGTATCTAAATCCAGTGAATTCAAGGGTGACTGTGTGGGTATCTGTGCAGGTAAGAACTAAGAAGAAGTAGTGAGTATTCAGGTATAGTGTCAATAGAGGGTGTTAAGTGTTCAAGTTGGGTTTGAGTTGCATAAGCATACTAGTGGATATATATATATCGTGTCAGTGAGTTCTAGGTGATGTGTGTTAGTGCAATTGATAATAATTGTGTGTGTACAATGGGGAAAGATGTGAACTATGTGTATCAACTATATGAGTATTGTGCTAAGTTTATTTTTGTAAAAATATGTATTGACAGTATATATTTGGTAGTGATCATTTAAGTGGTACAAAGTATGGTCTGCAATATGAAGGTGAGTGTTTGGGGTATCAAGGGTGTATTAAGTATGCTAACCAATGCCACCCTTATACAAGGCTCCAACCGACCAACCTATACTATTGACCCTAAGTTTCGAAATATGGTCTCAGTGTTGTGCTGTGTCATAAGCATATCTGTCAGCCCCCTTTTCTAGCGCATTATGGCGCATGTTGTCTTTGGTGCACTTTGGCGCATGTTGGTTACTAGCCTGGCCTTTGTTTAGAACAGACTCGTGATTTATGGAGCAGAGTGAGTTTGGTTAGGTTGGTGGCATATGTGGCTTGGATGGGTTTGAGTGATCCAACGGTCCACATCTCAAAACTAAACCTATATATTCCTATTTTTCTCTCTCTGCTTATTATTTTCCTTTCCTTTCCATTTCTTTCTCTTAAAATTTCTCTCTCTCCGTAGGCAAGTATATCTTGAACAAGAGAAGAACCATAGATTTATGCATGCTTTTAATTCTTAATAATTTCTGTTTATTTCTAGCTTTTGTTGTTGGTACCGAGCACCCCTTCATCTTTAATACTTGTCGTTCTTGATTTTCTTGGTTGGAATTGCCTGGACCAGAGTTTTGCTCTATGGGTTCACTTTTTTTTCTTGGGGATTGATCTCCCAAAATATTTTTTTACTAAAATAATTAGCTCATAGGGTAGAGAACCATATTTTATGTTACTTTGCTTTTGGCTGTGCTTATTTTTGAGTCCAACTAAGTTCAGTGATAAAATTTGATATAATACGTATACCAAATAGCTTACTGGAGAAGAAGAACAGTGCTCTATGAAGAGTTGCAAGAGAACCCCTTTGACGTAGAAATACATATGTTCTACTTTGGGCGCATTGGTGTGTTGTCCCAACTCCTCGTGCATAATAATCATACTGCACTTAGTCTCCTAGCAAAAGTATGCCAGTCACACTCCTTGAGTAAGTGGCGCACTTTTGAGAGAAAACTCAGTTGGCCCACTTTGGTGCAGTTTAAATCAAAGTTCTCCCTAGAAAACCAAGAAAAAGTGTACTACAGTCAGTCGTGCACTTTCTGTCATGCCCCAGTCCCAAAATATGTAGGACTAGGAATACGTAACATGCCCAGCCGTATGTATATAAACTCCAATATATGGAAATCATATACATACGTATGCTGTGTATGAATATGCAATCCACCAGTGGTAATATACTGTCACAACAAGTCACACACAATCTATATCTCATCCATAGCACAATTAATAAGTAGGAATAAAGAGCTGAATAATAACTGGATATCAAGAATAAGTATCAAGTCTGATAGTCTGGTAGAAATAAATCCACTACAAATGCCTATACTGAAGTAGAACAAAATCTCTAAACAGTGGAAATAATCACAGCTATTCTGAGGGTAAGACCTCCTCAGTTTGGTAAGTAGAGTCGGGTCCAGGTTCGTACTCCTGTGGATACTCCTGCTCGTCCATATTTGGAAAGGTACCAGGTCCTCAGAGGGACGTAACAAGATACATAATAACATGCCAATAAGTACTGAAAAATAAACAACCAGTGGGTCATCTAACCGTTTAAGTGAAATGCAACTTGAGGACAACTTTGTGCGTATGGAAAGTGTAGGCTAGACATATGCTGACGTAATTCACCAATCATGACAACTGGCTAGTATATGCCACATATGCCCCCATAGGAGGGCGCTCAGTAGTAATGTCCATCTCCGAAGAGTATGGCATCAGTATAGTATATCGTCCATATCGCTCCGAAGAACGTGGCATCAGTATAGTATATCGTCCATATCACCACGAAGAGTGTGGCATCAGTGTAGTATATATCGTCCATATCACCCCGTCGAGTGTGGCATCCGTAGTAAATAAGTGTGGGGTGTCCCATAAGCCTACTAGTAGTCCTCCCCGCCCAATGCTTTAAGCATGTCACATCCATGACACGATTTGGTTCATAATCTATCGTTAGTATAATCGCCCAAACCTACAACCAAACAAGGACAAGGATTGGACCACCGTACTACAATAGGCTATGTCCCTGAACCACTAATAAGTGCAGAGTCTTCTAGCATACAAAGTTTCTATCAGCAGTTATCCCTAACGCACGGCTCATACGTACAGGAGGCCAACCCGGTACGTAGTCCGGAATCTATATGAGACTCATAACTCGTGTAACAACTGTGTCACGGCCAATGAACCTACTGATGCTACATGATACTGGGGTGGTCTCATAAAGTAGGTCCAAAATCTACATAAATAAATATCTATATAAGCCGAAATAAATATGCATGCATCAGTTGGAATGTAAATAATCAGTTCAATGGCAAGGTATACTTGCCGAGCAAAAGTCCTGTATAGTGCACGTCCAACAGTGTTAAGTTGTAGTAAGAAGAAGTGGTTTAGGGTTTGAGAGTGGGTTTTTGCTTAATGGTTAAGAGGCGGTGGGTTTTTGCTTAATGGTTAAGAAACTACTTCTGCTGCTGTTTCTTCTCATTGGTTTAGGGTTCGGCTGAGGGTTATTTAGTAATAATAGGTAAAGAGGCGGTGGGTTGTTGCTGATATTTTTCCTACACAAGCGGAGGAGAAAATAAGTGGTGAAGTTCTTGTTTTACGCGCGGAGCAGAATTTAGGCGGTGGTGGTGTTTTACGCCTGGGTTTGATTTACGCGTAAAGAGAGGAATTAGGCAGTAGTGTTCTTTACACACAGATGAAGTAAGAAGCGGTGGTAAAAGTTTACGCGTGGAATTACTTTACGCGCGGAGCAGGAAATAGCAAGTTACTACTTTTGTTGTTGTTTTGATATTACGCACGATTGAGAGGAAAGTATACGCGGGGTGATTAACTGGTTGGGGCTAAGGGTTGTGGGTTTTGATATCCAATAACCAATAGGATTTGTTATATATATATATACACATATCTATTCACAGGAAATTCTAAGAATTATTTTGGTGCATTCGGTTGAGCTAGCAACTGTCCAACGAGTCTCCTACATGGAATAAATTAGGAAAAATCCATAATGACTCCATAAGTCCTCTAAATATTCAAACACCTCGAATAAAGTTAAATAAAATCTATTCCCTTTATTTAGTTCATAACTACTATAAATAAAATAATTAATAATAGAGGAATGCGGTTTTCCAGGATTAGGGTTCTTACATTCTACCCAACTTATAAAAATTTTGTCCTCGAAATTAAAATAGGGTAGGGTCTCTCTATCTAATCTCCCTTGATCACCTTTTAAAAGAATTTACCTCATGTTTAATAATGCAATGTCTACCCAACTTATAATTTATGCATCTATCATATAAGGCTATACATCTAAGAAACTATTCCTCGAATCATTTAATCATGTTATCAATCTTCAAAGATTACACAAAATACATCACCTATGATATACCTTTAATTACAGAAAGTAATCATTAAATAATATGATTGACCTATGGGGTATCTCTAGTACTTATCTGTATATCATACTTATACCAAGCACGAGGTTTTATTTTTTTTGAAGTAAGGAAGGGCGGAAAACAATAATAACGAGTTCAAGGGGGAGGTAATAAATTAGAAGTATAGGGATCAAGGCATTTAATGAATTCAAAAGAAATTGTCAAAGCAATTGTGGATTGAAATCTATTTTGGTAATTCTCATTCACATGCCCGTATCGGTACAGTTATATAACTGATACGATATGCTCAGACATATCTGGAGGGAAAGTATATTCGTCTACTAATCACTACATATCTCAATCCACGTAAAGTAGTCATACAAAGGGCGAACCAAGCGCACTAAGGTTAGCTAGACCTTAATACATTGATTCTGAAATGTATTAATGTATGCATCTACTAATACATATATCATGAACAAGATTGATAAAAGACTAAGCTTTGCAAAACTAGGCTATAGAATAGCAGCAAAAGTCAAGGTAGTAAAAATATAAATGCGCTAGATCATGATGAAAGAAGGTACATAATAATTCAAGTCACAGAGAGATAAGACTCTACAGTCTCTACAGTTGTCATTCAAATCCCTTGTCTAAGTTGCTAGTTGACCCAAGAGGGTACGTGCCTCTAATTTCTACGATATGAATAAACACTATCTTCTTATACTAGCGTATAGTTTAAATGTCATTCAACTATACTTTATTAAAGAGTCAAGAGGACTATGTGATACTAGGTTGTGAGGCATACTACCCAACTTATAAAATCTCATCCCTGGAATTAAAACTACGTTACGGTTGAAAGTCAAGGATGGTATAAGATATAAATTAACAAAGTAAATTTATACCTTGGTCAACGAATAGGTTCGGAAATCGTTGGCGCATGCCATCCTCATGTTGCCAAGTTGATTCTTCTGATCTATTTATCTGCTGAGCTGGCTTCGGTGCTGGAAGTGCTAACTCCTGAACTGACGATGAAAGTGTTGATGCTTGTTGCATAGGACAGTCTCTTACCAAATGCTGTCCGGAACCACACCTTAAACATTGTCCTAGGCGAAGTCGACAGTCCCTCCTAATATGTCCGCGTTTCCTACAATGATGGCAACAGGGCTTTTCTGGGATCTGGTATGGTCTGGCTCTGTGTTGATACTGTTGTTGTTCCAAAGGATGTCTGATAGGTCCTCCTTGCTGTGCCTTTATTGGTCCTGGATGTGTCCTTTCACCCGTCAACCATATGTCTATAGATAGCTGTGACGCCTCTAATACTTTCTGGGTGTGAGGGATCCAGTTGGTAGTTTTCTCTGGGCTCTCAATGCCTTGGTACGACTTTGGACCCATCTGTATAAAGTCTGTTACTGAACCAGCCCTAGCTCGGGGTACTGGAGCTAGTGTTTGAGTTGGTAAAGTAATCTTTGCAACTATCCTTTCAATTGCTGCCAGAATTTCTTGCCTTTGCTCTGCTGTCTGCTGCCTCTGTTCCTGCATCATCATCTGGAAGAATTGGAACAGTTGTGCCTGGCCATCCTGCGGTATTGATGAGACTGGAAGGTTTCCATTAGGTGGAACGGGAAGATCAGATGGAACTGGATTGTGAATCTGTCCATCTGGTCCCGGAAGTCTAGGAGTTGAGGTCTCTCCTTGAGTCTGACCATTGACTCTAGTAGTTGTGTCACTCTCTGTGACAGTATATCCCTTATGTATATCCATCTCTCTGTAGGTGATGTACAACGATTTAGAAGAAGTACAAGAATTAAACAAGATGCAAGCATTGGATATAGATGTAGAAGTATAAAATACGCTGGGGATTTGTCCGCATAATTTTTCAGTCAAAATCCCCAGCATACATGAAGTCCTTTCCCTGCGTAAATAGGGCTTCTAGATAGTTAGCGTAAAACAGAGATTTAAAATGGTTAGCGTAAAATAAAATTCAAGGAAGTTTGACGTAAAGTAAAGCTTCAAAGTGGCCCGCGTAAAGCAGAGAAGTATAAAGTAAGGATTCAGAACTATCCACGTAAAAAGTCTGTACGTAAGTCTGCCGGCGTAAAGTTGACGTAGGAATTTTGTGCGTAAAAAGATCTCTATACTTCCTGCGTAAAGTCTTTCATAAAAGTTCTGCGCGTAAAATCTGCCCGCGTAAGAGTCTGCGTAAAAGGTTTCCTGCGTAAAGAGATCTGAAATATGTTTTGCAGCATAAAGTCTGTACGAGGAACTCTTTATATTTTCTCGGATGAATTTGTCAGATAATCCAGTGAACCTGACATCTGACAAAAGTACCGCACAATAATCGAGAGGACGGCTGTGATGATAAATTTGCACAGAGACCCAGGTTGTCGTTTAGTAACATATTTGATACAAGTCATTTTTAAGCATCAAAAGGAAAAGAATGGAGTCTTCTGAATATGCTGCCTATTCTATATGGACAGAAATAAGTTTTTACGCTCAAGACTGAGATGAGTTTTTACGCTCAAGAGAAGACAAAATCAGATGCCATGTCAAAAGTTGTTTCTTTCACAGGGCTCGAGGCATATCTCTACATTTAATGCACGAGATTTGGTCGTGGCTGGGAGAGCTAAGGCTATGTCAAATACGCTCATATCACCTATCCTTACGTTTTATGCCTAATCAGCTGCTCTATGCTGGTTATCTATTATCAAGTTTACGCTGGGGTAGTTTCCTACATAGCTTGCATGACACAGATTTATAAGTCTAAGGGAAGTGGGTAGCAGTTGTCATAACCGCAGCGTAAAGTAGGCAATCTTCTGCATAGCTTAGCCTTTCATGCCAACAAGTCAGTCATCTAGCTTATACGCCAACCAGGCAGTCTTTTAGCTTTTATGCCAACAACAGTCACTTGGTTGAAAAATAGAGATCCCTGATCACAGCGTAAAGGGTTCCTGGCATAAAACTTAAGGAAGAATGAGGTTTTAGTCAAGTGTGGATGAGATCCTTATACTCTATTCCTATACGCAGGCTTGTTCGGTACAGTTAGGTAACCGAGACAATATATTCTCGACCTGCATAGGCCACAACTAAAAATAAGTCACGTCCCAGTCCTAAAATATGTAGGACTAGGAATACGTAACACGCCCAGTCGTATGTATATAAACTCTAATATATGGAAATCATATACACATGTACGCTGTGTATGAATATGCAATCCACCAGTGGTAATATATTGTCACAATAAGTCACACACAATCTATATCTCATCCACAGCACAATTAATAAGTAGGAATAAAAAGCTGAATAATAACTGGATATCCAGGATAAGTATCAAGTCTGATAGTCTAGTGGAAACAAATCCACTACAAACGACTATACTGAAGTAGAACAAAATCTCTAAACAGTGGAAATAATCACAGCTATTCTGAGGGTAAGACCTCCTCAGTTTGGTAAGTAGAGTCGGGTCCAGGTTCGTACTCCTGTGGATACTCCTGCTCGTCCATATTTGGAAAGGGACCAGGTCCTCAGAGGGACGTAACAAGATACATAATAACATGCCAATAAGTACTAAAAAATAAACAACCAGTGGATCGTCTAACCGTTTAAGTGAAATGCAACTTGAGGACAACTTTGTACATATGGAAAGTGTAGGCTAGACATATGCTGACATAATTCACCAATCGTGACAACTGGCTAGTATATGCCATATATGCCCCCATAGGAGGGCGCTCAGCAATAACATCCATCTCCGAAGAGCATGGCATCAGTATAGTTTATCGTCCATATCGCTCCGAAGAACGTGGCATCAGTATAGTATATCGTCCATATCACCATGAAGAGTGTGGCATCAGTGTAGTATATATCGTCCATATCACCCCGTCGAGTGTGGGATCCGTAGTAAATAAGTGTGGGGTGTCCCATACGCCTACTAGTAGTCCTCCCCGCCCAATGCTCTAAGCATGTCACATCCATGACACGATTTGGTTCATAATCTATCGTTAGTATAATAGCCCAAACCTACAACCAAACAAGGATAAGGATTGGACCACCGTACTACAATAGGCTATGTCCCTGAACCACTAATAACTGTAGAGTCTTCTAGCATACAAAGTTTCTATCAGCAGTTATCCCTAATGCACGGCTCATACGTACAGGAGGCCAACCCGGTACGTAGTCCAGAATCTATATGAGACTCACAACTCGTGTAACAACTATGTCACGGCCAATGAACCTACTGATGCTACATGATACTGGGGTGGTTTCATATCGTAGGTCCAAAATCTACATAAATAAACATCTATATAAGCCAAAATAAATATGCATGCATCAGTTGGAATGTAAATAATCAGTTCAATGGCAAGGTGTACTTGTCGAGCAAAAGTCCTGTATAGTGCACGTCCAACAGTGTTAAGTTATAGTAAGAAGAAGTGGTTTAGGGTTTGAGAGTGTGGTGATATATATAGGGTCAAGAGGCGGTAGGTTTTTGCTTAATGGTTAAGAAACTACTTCTGCTGCTGTTTCTTCTCATTGGTTTAGGGTTTGGCTGAGGGTTATTTAGTAATAATAGGTAAAGAGGTGATGGGTTGTTGCTGATATTTTCCCTACACGAGCGGAGGAGAAAATAAGCGGTGAAGTTCTTGTTTTACGCACGGAGCAGAATTTAGGCGGTGGTGGTGTTTTACGCCTGGGTTTGATTTACGCGTAAAGAGAGGAATTAGGCGGTAGTGTTCTTTATGCACAGATGAAGTAAGAAGCGATGGTAAGAGTTTACGCATGGAATTACTTTACGTGTGGAGTAGGAAATAGCAAGTTACTACTTCTGTTGCTGTTTTGATATTACGTGCGGTTGAAAGAAAAGTATACGCGGGGTGATTAACTGGTTTGGGCTAAGGGTTGTGGGTTTTGATATCCAATAACCAATAGGATTTGTTATATATATATACACATATCTATTCACAGGAAATTCTAAGAATTATTTTGGTGCATACGGTTGAGCTAGCAACTGTCCAACGAGTCTCCTACATGGAATAAATTAGAAAAAATCCATAATGACTCCATAAGTCCTCTAAATGTTTAAACACCTCGAATAAAGTTAAATAAAATATATTTACTTTATTTAGCTCATAACTATTATAAATAAAATAATTAATAATAAAGGAATACGATTTTTTAGGATTAGGGTTCTTACACTTTCTTCGAGTTGGCAATCTGGCGTACTTTTCCTATGTTTCATCAACCGGTACACTTTGCTTACATTTGGTAGACCGCGAACTTTTTCCTCTTCATTTTCTGAGAGATGAATCTTTGGTTGGTTTCTCGACTTCTATGTTATTGATTTGTGTGCTCCTCGACTGACGAGTTTTTCTACTATTGAGCTTTGACCTAGGGCTGTATATTTTATCGTGTAGCTAGCTTGCTCACTTACTTTCATTAAAAGTACACTTTATTCTTGCTCGCACACTTTTGTCAAGTGTGTCGTGTTGGTTAACTTGATAAAGTGCTCCACCCTTTGTAACTCGTGCACTTTCTTACGAAAGTGTGGCAACCTAGTTTTGGTCGTTTGTGCGCCAACCCTGCTTTTGTTCGTTTGTAAGCCACTGCCCAGTTTTGGTCATTTGTTCGCCTACTATTTCTTATACACATTGATCCCTGTAGATGTGGCCCTATATTCCCTGGCTATTTTACTTGCTAATTAGTTTACTTTCCCTGATAACCTTATTATACGTTGGATAGAATAAGAGGCATAGTTCAACTCGAGTGACATTCTGAAACTCCGGTCCTTGTTTGGTTTAAGGGTTGTGGATCTGATCTCGAGGGGTTCTCACACTACTCTTATTCTCATTCATCAATATAAAAAGTGATAAATTATATGTGACCAGTATTAAACTATCCTGTCCTGAATAACTTGCTATCTGATATCTTATCCATGATCTAGATACTAGAACTTGTTCCTGCCCTGACTGTTGTATCCGTACTGATACACTTGATCGGACCGAGAGCCCTAATTAATATATATATATATATATATATAGCACGATAGTGACTTTAGCCGTGGCTAGATAGTATTGATTGTTGCATCACACTTGGGTGAATACAGATTTAACTTTCGAGTGACAATATGAATTCGTATCAACAGTGACCGTACTTAAGGTACGACATATAAGAAGGAATATTCATGTAACCATGGCATGAGATTTTTACTAACCTAGGGTTAACTAGGCAAGTTAATTGTAGAGCATTAGGAGGGAACCATATCTTGAGATCATGCATGTCGAACCACCCTAAATTAGCTGGGATTAAAGGCTGGAGACTACGGATGCTGTATATCAATCGTACTAGTGGAGTATAGTATTTGATTTAATTATAAGACTGAGCCAGTACCTTTTCTATAGAAAGTCTAAAACTGTTACTGATTATTAATTAGCTCAGGGCCCTTGCAAGGGACTAGTTCAACATTTACATATATTTTTGCTTGTATTTCATTGGTTCAGCCAGCCTTGCTCAATTATGACACGATCTGAGGATACTCATATATTGTATTACTGGGATAACCCAGAGATCACATATCAAGCCGTAATACATGATTGGTCGTCTAATTTTCTTCTATAGGTGCCTAGCCAGGAAAGTGGACTATCGTGGCATGATGATTCAACCCATATCCTTGTTTGGTGGTTGGGTTGCGTCATTGTGTTACGATACTCCATTGACTGAAGCTATATTATTTTCTCCTTATTATATCTATGCTTGTGTATTATGAATTCTGTTAAGTGGAATTAGGGACACAGGCTATTGTGGAACGATAGTTCAATTCATATCCTTGTTTGGTTGTTGGATTGCTCTGTTGTGTTACGATAAACTATGGACCGAAACTGCGACACATAATATTTTATCTTGACCATAATCAAGCGATGTGTTCTATCTTGATATGATAGGGCACATCCTGTTATTGTTTGGTGAAGGGGTATTATATCATATCATAGATATGATATATGCCATTAATTGTTGGTCATGCATCTCATGCTATAGATCTGGTTTTATTTCTTTATTTCGTGCTTCCTTTGTGGTACTTGCTATTTGGGGTCTGACCCTACTATTTTTGTATGGCCAGGTTTAGGGCCAATACCAGAGGATCAAGCTTACTTCTTCCTTACTGATGGCACGCACCAGAAGGATAGCTGCTGAGGGTCATGAGTGGGTTTCTTGTTTCACTGCTTTTCTTTCATAAACTATATTCTTTTGGGCGTTTAGCCAACCAGCACTTGTTAGCCGACAAATCTGGATACTAGTTCCCTATATGACTGTATTTATACTCAGACTACAACAGACTCATTATTATGTATACTTTTGATTATGTATCTTGCATATCAACTTATATTGTTAGAATGCTAGAACCTTATGGTACAACATTAAGGATGCCTTACAACTTATTCTAAAATATTCCATGTTATTGCTATTTGATTGAATGATTGAGATTTAGAAGTTTTTGACCCAAGGAGACTTAATTGTAGTATGCACCCCCTCGTCTCTAGACAATCTTAACATATTACGGATTACTTTGTTATTTTGTAAGGTGCAGTTGGCTGAGTCAATTTTCTGCTCTCCAGTATTTTGGATCTAGGGCGTGACAAGATTTTAGTGGTGGCCAATGCAGGTCTGTCTTTCTTTTCAGACTTGTGGGGTGGCTTGATCATATGATGTCTTAATCAAACATATTCCTCCTTGAAATCCTGAATTCGTCTCCTCGAAAATCAGCTTGACTTCTTTATGTACCACTGGTTCCTCGATCCTTTCTCATCCAGTTCTTGATTTATCTTGTGTCATTTTCCTCAGGACTTCTCCAGCTTCGGTGGGTGGAGCACCAGCAATTTCAGCAGGACAAGGATCTATTGGCCCCCTGCAAGAGGCAACACTTGTACCTAGAGGGATCAGGGTAGAACCAGTAGAGGAGCACGAGGAGCAACATCTACCACAGGCTCTAGTACCCCCGGTCATACCAGTAGTGTCAGTAGCACTTGATACATCTATATTGTTGAAAATTATATGAGAAATAATAGTAACACAACAACATCAGCAGCTTCAGCAACAAGAGCATAATGTCTTGTTGAACCAAGGACTACAGACGGCCTTGGAAAGAAGTATTGTAACAGATTCAAGGGCATCTGTAAGATTCTATAGGTTCAACCTTAAGTACTTTGATGGCACATATAACGCAATTACTGCAGATGCTTGGCTGCAAAATATTAAAATAATATTGACAATGACAAAGATTCCAGCTGAGGAACAAGATGATCAGGTACGATTGTAACTTCAAGACCTTGCTAGAGATTGGTGGGCAGCAGAAGAAGTTGGATTATGACAACCTATTTTGTTGGACAACTTCAAGGCCCATTTCAGGGTTAAGTATTTTGGAGTGGTAGAACAATATGAGCTACAACAGAGGTTTATCAACCTTAAACAGTCTGGAAGGACAGTATATGGCTACGGGATGGAGTTCTTCAGGTTTAGCAGATTTGCTCCGACAATGATAGCAACAGAACCAGAGAGGGCGATGAGGTTCCAATATAGACTTCATCTGGAGATTCAACAACTAGTAGAGGAGCATAACTACTAGATTTTTGATGAAGTATTGATCGCATCTAGGTGACATGAGCTGACGATATAGAGGTTAGCTTCAAGGACGGGAGGCCAGAAGAGGTCTCATGCACAAAGCGGACGAGGAGGACAAGCACAACGAACGTCAATACCATCTCTTGGAATTCATATTCATGACACAGCACCAATGAGGCCAATAGCATCAGCAACAATAATACTAGCTCGGCCGAGCTAACCAAGGCAGCAGCAGCAACAACGATTGGGAGCCCCAGTTGAATGTATGTATTATGGCAAATGAGGCCATACTACAGATGTGTTTAGGGCAGCATAAGGGCTTTGCCTACGATATGGTAGTCCAGATCATCGGATTGCCCATTTTTGTTTGATGTAAAGGATTAAAGGACTAACACAGCGGTTAGCATTATCAGCACCAGGAGCAGCTTAGAACAGAAGACCAGCACTGGCGATCAGTCCATTGGCTCAACGTCCATTGCTGACACAAACTCAGATGTACAATCAGTAGAAGAATCAGCAGTATGGGCAGCATAGGCCACAACTGACTATTCAAGGAGCACTACAAGGCCAAGGGCAAGCTTTTACCCTATCTATGGAGGAGGCCTTGGCATCAGGTGATATGGTGGCATGTAACATTCTTGTTATATTTTTTCCTGCCATAGCATTATTTGATTCGGGAGCATCCCATTTATTTGTATGTGCATGATTCATGACACATATTAGATTATAGTTTGAGGTATTACCAGAGAGGCTGAATATACTCACTAGTAATGGACTCGTAGGAGTCAGTAGAGTATGTATAACATGTCCAATCGTAGTATCCAGACATTCATTACCTGCTAAGTTGATCGAGTTTCCTATGGGTAACTTCGACGTTAGTTAGGAATGGCTGGTTGAGAGACATTCATGCGATGATAGATTATCATAGGGGTAGAGTTTTATTTAATATCCCGGGCAAGGAAGAATTTATCTACAATAGAACAGTGAAGGATCAAAATGATGGGGGCATTGCAACAGTAGAAGGAGTTGAAGGTCAGTTTCTCAAAATAATTGAATTTTTTTGATGTATTTCATGAAGAGCCTCCAAATTACCCTAGTAAGAGAAGTATAGTTCTGCATAGAGTTAAAACCAGAAGCAGAGCCAGTTTTCAGCAAGATCTGTCACCGATAGAACTTAACCAGTTGTATCATCACATGGAAGAATTGAAGACAAAAAAGTTTATTCGGGCTAGTAGCTCACCATGGGGAGCACCAGCACTTCTAGTAAAGAAGAAGGATGGGTCGATACAGTTGTGTATAGGCAGTTGAATGCCTTAACTGTAAAGAAAAAGTATCTATTGCCTAGGATTAATGATTTGTTTGACTAATTGAGTGAAATAAAAGTATTTTTCAATATAGACCTTCGATCAGGATATTATCGACTATAGGTAGTTGAATGCCTTAACAGTGAAAAAAATTATCAATTTCCTAGGAATGATGATTTGTTTGACCAATTGAGTGAAGCAAAATTATTTTCCAAGATAGACCTTCGATCATGATATTATCAAGTAAGAGTTCGGGAACAAGATATACCGAAGACAATATTTTGATCTCGATATGGGCATTACGAATTCTTAGTTATGCCATTCAGATTGACTAATATACCAACAATTTTCATAGATTTGATGAATCATATCTTCATGCCATACCTAGAATAATTTGTAGTGGTATTCATAGACGACATTCTTGTCTACTCCAACAGTGAAGAAGAGCATAAAAAATATCTTCGAAAAGTGTTGCAAGTTTTGAGGGGGCATCAATTGTCTGCTAAACTCAGTAAGTATGAGTTCTGGTTAGATCATGTGTCATTCTTGGGACACATCATCTCAGGAGAAAGAGTATCAGTGGACCCAAGATGGTTAAAGCAGTAGAAAATTGGCCTATCCCGAAGACAATAGCAGATGTGCAAAGTTTTATGGGATTAACGGGATATTACCGGAGGTTCATAACTGACTTTGCATAGATTTTAGCACCAATGACTTGTCTAACCCGCAAGGTGGTATAGTTTATTTGGATAGCAGAGTGCCAAGCGGCATTTGAGAAGTTAAAAAAAAAGTTGATATAATCACCGATCCTTGCACTTCCAGTAAGATCAGAAAGATTCACAGTTTATTGTGACGCATCAGAGAAAGGACTTGGATGTGTATTGATGCAAGATAGAAGGGTAATAGCTTATGCTTCTATGACTTTTCGCATATCTGAAAAATACGCAGGCCAGAGTACGCGTACATCTGAACGATTCTCAAGGCGGTCAATTGCAAGGGTTCACACAGAAGATACTCCTTCTTGACCTCAAAATGTCCCAAGTACCCTGAGCATACATAGTTCAACATTGAAAGTTACTCTTCTTCATCGGTCGATTCGAAGTTCATCTAGACTCCAGTTTGATTATTTCATCTATAATTCAAGATGGCGACTCAGTTTTTGACAGCCATTTCTCGCCCTGTTCCAAGGGATTTTCGAGAAATTATTCTCGAAGATGATGGTCTGAACAAGAATTCTGTTTATCAGAAGTGACAGTTCAAAATTCTACGCGGTTTCTTATTCCTAACAGCAGGACAGTTCGAATACTCGACTGCTAAGCGGCTTTCTGCGCATCCTTAGTTATGCGTAAAAGATAGGACAGGACCTAACACTCTTTCTAAACAGAGTCGGCGTAAAGTATCAGACGTGTCGAAGCTACACATATTCAGACTTCACAGCAAAATATAGCAAAATAATCATATGCACAGAAGAAGATGATTTTATTTATTTTTATGATTACACATGAGTGAAATCCAGTCTACAAGGGTTTTTCTTCATTTTCATGATCACATATGAGGGAAATCCTGTCTACAAAGGACTTCCTCATCGTCGTCTGAAGGTCGTGCCCAGAATCTGTTCTGCCAGGTTCTCGCATGGGCGGAATTCTTCATCCATCTTCTCCAGCAGTTAGTCGGTTTTCGCAAACCGACTGACATATGATCAACGGCGGGAGGATACAAAACTGGGCCTGCTTAAATTATGCAGATCCCATGCTCCGTACGCCATGACAGATTGAGTTGAGATATTTCACCCAACTCAATACTGGAGGACAGCGCTAGTTTGTCTGCTCTCGTCCATGAACGGCAGGGCTAGTTTGTCCCTCGTCCACGAACAATGTGAGAAGATATAGCTTGCAAGCTGTGTGGTCTAATACGACCCTTCCTCTCTCCCGAAGAACCTCCATACAAAGTTGCTGATTATCCCGAGCAAAGGAGGCTATGATATCCTTCCATGATCCAACGTTGCAGAGGATATTTGATCGAAGATGCCGTCTTTTTTGGCTTCTTACATGCTGGAAGAACATGGTCTCCTTCTTCCTCAAGTCGACCCGACGAACTCCGGCCATCATCTCTGTGTGGTGAAGGAAATATGGGAAGAACAGGTTAACTCCTCAGCCTTTTTATAGGCAAAAGAGAACACACCGATCCCCAATAACTCTGCTATAAAGTCAGCCTTGAAAGAACGTGTCAGACTTGACCGTTTCAGATTACGAAGAATGTTTCATGCTTCATTCAAAGCATTTCAAATTACGAGGAATTTAAAAGCTTTGAAGGGGGTCTTGTAGAAGCATGAAAAATAGGCTGGATAGCTCTAATCAGCATGGTGATGTTGGGCAGCATAAAAAGATGATTTTAGAGCCGTCGACGTGCAAACAGATCTTTTTTGCTGAGCACAGCGTAAAATATAAACTCAAGGACCATCCGTGTAATGCAGTATGTCTAGGCTGCTTCAGCGTAAAAAGGGTGCTACATCGCCTTTATGGCGTAAAACTTATCCGCTTTCAATGCAGCATTGAAGTGTAAGAGGAACGCTTCGTATTCTCCAAAATGAACCTGTCAGATCATGCAATGAACCTGACGTCTGAACTCCTGACAAAGAGTACCTCACGACTACCCAGACGGCGGCTATAAAAATGGCACGACACTGCAACCCAGGCAGTCATTTACTGCCATTTCCTTTGCGTAAACCACTTTTACGCATACAAAGGAATATGCTGCCTAGTTTTACACAGGCAGACGTGAGCTGTTTACGCCCCACAGAAGACAAACAGCCTGCAACGTCAAAAGCTGCTCTTCGTACAGAGCTCGAGGCACGTCTCTGTATTTAATGCGCAAAGTGAGGGCAGGGCTCGAGGCACGTCTCTGCATTTAATACGCAGAAAAGGTGGCAGACCTTTAAAATACGCCTCTGCATTTAATGCGCAGGATAATGGCGGATCTCTGTATTTAACGCAGGAGATTTGATTAAATGTCACCGAACTTTCGTTTAGTGACATCCCCTTTGCGTAAACTGCTTTTACGCATACAAGGGGATACGCTGCCTAGTTTTACACAGGCAGACGTGAGCTTCTTACGCTCCGCAGAAGACAAATAGACTGCCATGTCAGCAGTTACTTTTCGTACAGGATTCGAGGCGCGTATCTGCATTTAATGCACAGAATGATGGCAAATCTTCGATGACACGCCTCTGTATTTAATGCGCAGGATGGGGGCAGATCTCCGCATTTAATGCAAAAGATTTGATTATATCTCCAAAAGCTATAATTTTGGCTAAAACGTCCACATCATCTCGGCTTCTACGCCCACTCGGCCTCTATGTCTACTCGGCCTCTACACCTACTCGGCTTCTATGCCCACTCGGCTTCTACGCCTGCTCGGCTTCTATGCCTACTTGGCTTCTACGCCATGGTGACAGTTATTGGCTTCTACGCCAACCTCTTATACACAAAGGATAACTACCTATGTGGCTTCTACGCCGTGATCTTCGCAGCAGTTATACGCGTTGTCCCTTAGTTGGACACGCGTCACACACTTATTCAAAAGGTCATCTATACGCGGGCAATGGTTATTGTAACCATCGTGTAAAAGGGTGTTGTACTTTACACTACTCAGTTTCTACACCGACTGAGTGGTCACTGTCACTAAAACTCTATAAATGGAGACCTCTATCAACAGAGGTCCGAGGTCGAGAAAAAAATAGGTCGCCAAGGTCGGGAAATTGGTCAAGAAATCTAGTATCAGATCCAAGGTCGACAACGAAGAGAGAAAATGGTCGAGAGAGAGAAGAATCCAGAGCTCAGGCAAAGGGAAGTGATCGACGACTTTGGCATCGGTCATCCACTCTCTTTAGCAACCTTCGAAGCTGCTTTCTGTCTTCTACGACATTTCTTCATCATCGTGTGGTCCAAGGGACAAAGTGATCGACCGTAAATCAGACTCCTATATCAATATTTACCCAGATTAAATAAATTGTACTCGACATCCTCGTATAGGATTAAATTGTACAATCTTGTTTGTAAACCCAAGAAGGGCGGGTTTTCGTATAAAACCTAATTTCCATATTTCTTTCGTTTATCATCAAACGCGAGATGGCGACTCTACTGGAGACATCTTTCTCTTCTGACGAGGAAGCAATTGCTCAACACGATGCGGTATCCGTGGGATCTGTAAAGAAGACCCTGGTCGTCCAGTCCGACCAGTCTGCCTACGAAGACATGCTTCGAATAGGGGGTAGCTCTCACTCTCTCTCTGTCAAAGACAACAGGAAGCTGCGTAAGGTTTGGATGCCCAAGACATCCCCTACCATTCCTGTCGACTCTCCGACCTCTCCGACCAACCAGATGGTAGCATCGCTCCCTCTGCGCCTTGCGCGTAAAATTCAGTCTCCCGTCACTGATAGAATAGACAAAACTTCGGACAATGCCTCAGTGCTAATCCAGAAGTATACTCCACGCTCTGCGCGTAAAACTCAGTCTCCCGTCACTGACGGAATAGACAAAACTTCGGACAATGCCTCAGTGCTAATCCAGAAGTATACTCCGTGCCTTACGCATAAAATTCAGTCTCCCATCTCTGGCGGAACAGACGAAACTTCGGACAATGCCTCAGCGCTAGTCCAGAAGCCTACACCACGCTCTGCGCATTGAAACCAGTCTCCTGTCCCTGGCAAAACAGACAAAATTTTTGACAATGCCTTAGCGCCAAATCAGAAGTTCCAAAAGTGCTCCGTGCGTAAAGATGCATCTGCCCTCCGCAGAAAAGCAGATGATCCCTGTAGTCTACGCAAGGGAAAGCAAGTGGCGGACTGCTCAACTTCTCGACCTTTATGCCAGCAAGGGAAGAATCTGCCAGCCCTTCGGATTACGCGAGGAGCTGACGGCCGACTGAGGACCTCCTCGGCTTTACGCCAGCCCAAATTACGCCAGGAGAAGTCCCTCAACGTAAAGAAGGCTCAATTCGCAGAAAGACGCCCTCCTCGGGGATTATTTTCCACCCAAATGGCCAACCTGTTGTATACAGGTGGCACAGGGAAAACTATGGTTCCCAACATCCGCATGCCCACTGATGTGAACAGAAGGAACAAGCCATCTTCTTCTTCCTCTTTTGTAAATCCTCCTGACCTGCGTGGGTACTTCATCTAGAAATGCAAGGATAAGGGATCTTCTAGTGTAAACCCCCTCGTCTAAAAATATGAATTTAATCAATTACCTTACTGAGTAGAACCCCAACCCAAACCCAAAATTTAGGTATCAGTCTACCTCAAACCTGTATGCCACGACACTGGTGTACCACTCATAATATAGCTTCTAATATTTAAATACACGATGAATTATCTAGTTAAACTGTTAGTTAAATTTTTTAATTAAGGCTAGGTTCACCTCAAGCAACACTTATTCAGCCCACCAATACTCATTCCCATTGGACCAGCCCATCTCAATGAGACCAGACAAGCCCAAGCCAAGATCAGCCCCCAAACTTCTCCATATGTATATATATATGAAGTTCCTTCCTTGAAACCCTAGAGAAAACCATCACCACCCTCTACAAAACCCTAGCCGACCCCTCCCCTACTTCCGGCCAGACCACAACTAGCCGCCACCCCGCCACCTACTCACCCTCGACGCCGGACTCCAACCCACCACCATCAGCCATTACCCGACCGCCCACCATCAGCCATTACCCGACCGCCCACCATCAGCCATTACCCGACCGCCTGCCCTCAGCCATTACCCCGACCGACTGCTGCCGCCATACACCACCCCCGCTCCGCTGACGCGGACAGACCCGCCAACCGACCCGCCAGACAGGTCGCTGCCGCCGCCCAGCGCTGCGCTGCTGCTGCGATCACCCGCAGTCGCTACTGCGAGCCGCTGCCGCCGCTGCCTTGCTCGCCGGCTGCTGACCGGAGCACCGCCACCCACCGGAAGACGACTACGCTGAAGAACCTCGCCCAGCCGCTAGGTAACGCCTATACTCCTTCCCCCTAGTATCATATTCATATGTGAGTATTGTGTCGTCGAAATTGAGAGTTGGATTCTTGGACACAACATTATTAACCCTAATCTTTATATAAAATGGCATGACAATTAACCAGGGTTAGAACTCATCTAATAACCATCGAATAACTTAATTTAGACCTGTCATCTAGGTCCAGTATCTCATTCGGACACTGGACATAAACCAAGTATGGTTGAATATGAAACCAAGGACATGTTTCCGTGCAGAGCAAAAATAGTTGTCAACCATAAACCGATAATTATTGTCACAAAGAAAACGTTGACCCAAGACAGAACATGGGTACACCCTAGCTACGTGCACCTGTGACGCTGTAATCGGTCAGCAGTAAACCTGTAACAATATCTAGGAGCAACGCCATAATTACTTATGTATGTTAGTGTCTGATGTTAGATTATTATATTATATTTTTGTGTTTAGGACCTTTGGATCAGCCAGGAGACATCGCAGGAACCAGCTTTTGGCATTCACAGCTTCCGGATACAGGCAAGATACCTTGCTATATTTACTGTCTAAATTAAATATGCATATGTTGTATTGTATTCTTGTTGTTGGTACAACTGTGCGCGTCCGAGTTGTCTCGGTTGCATTCGACGGTTACGTCGATGATTAGTATAGATGGACTTAGATCTTAGCAGACTCAACCCATTGGACGATACTCTGTGATTGTCTGAGACCTGACACCTTACACACATACTGAGATACATTCATATTGGGATGCGGGCTTGCGCACTCGACTAGCTATCGTTGCGTACATCCTACATCACGGCTAGCATGTAGTCAGGATATAATTCAGTGACTTGGCATATAGATTCATGGTATGTACGTCGAGTAGTCGACTTGCATATCTACATTGGGCGGGGAGGACAACTAGGAGGCGTATGAGATACACACATTGGAGCCGTAGTTCGGAGGAACCCGGGTCCAATGAGTTTCCCTTTATACTGATGCCACGTTCTTCGGAGCGATATGGACGATATACTGTACAGATGCCATTTTCTTCGGAGTATGGACGCTATGCCTACGCCTACTCATACGCATCAGAGTTGACCTCACATTGCATTCACTTAGATGGCTAGCACACCCTTATTGTATTTATTTTATTCAGTATTCATATATAGCATATTGTTTTCTTGTATCTTGTTACGTCCCTCTGAGGACCTGGTACCTTTCCAGATTTAGACGAGGCTTACTACCCCACAGTATACGGCCCAGGACAGGAGACGAGATTCGCTTCAGCCGAGGAGTTGGAGGTGCAGCCGTCAGAATTTCCGTGACCAGTTGGTAGGCCTTTAGCCTAGATGGAGGGCATCTTTATCCTCTCAGCTGATGCCATAGCCATTTTTTTTATATCTCATTTCAGTACTTTATTTCGTCATAGTAGTGGGTTTGTTCCCACCAGACATCATTAGTTGTACTATGATATCTTGAGACTGGTATTTATTAACCAGCAGTTTATTTAGTGTTTCTTACTCTTTATATGGTGGATGAGATTAGTTTACCTGTTATTGACTGATATTGGACATGTTAGTATCATAGGACAGCGTAGCACTCTTCGTGGATCCATTAAATTGGGATATCCTCGGAGACGTGTCAGCTGGCTATTGCCACGTGGCCTGGTTCCATGTATTTTGGGACTGGGGCGTGACATGGTTTTAGTGGTGGCCCATGCAGGTCTACTTTTTCGCTTGTGGTATGGTAACATGCCCAGCGAGCCTGCAATAGGATAGAAATTATTAGGTCTCATCCACTTTGATTCGCCTTTGAATTTCCTTCATACTGCTTCTAAAAATATGCATCCTGCTTGTTTGTTCTCGTACTCTTTTAATGAAGCTCTATCCCTTGCAGCAAGATGAATTTGTGCAGTGGACGAGGAGCACCCCGTGCCGCGGTGCCGGATAACACCACTCAAGGAGATGAGGTACCCCAAGGGCAACACCCGCTGCAGACACCACTGATACATTAGCACGAGACACCACAGGGCGATCCTACACCACCACCTGAAGGACAGACTTCCCAGACCATCCCCACGCAATATTACGAGGGCCAAACTTCAGGAGCTACACCGATGCCGCAGACTGAGAGGCCGACATCTGAGGAGACGCCTACTGCACAACCAGAGATTACACTACCACCGCCTCTACCTTATCCGCCCCAGATGCCGCAGCTAGATGGCCAGCCACAGATGCTTTAGTTCCTCCAGGCAATGATACAAGCACAGTGGCAGCAGACAGAGACATTACGACAGAGTCTGATGGCAGTACTAGAGAGGACACCTGTCACGACACCAGCACCAGCACCAGCACCTCCACCAGCCCCGACAGGTGGCACTGTTAGATGGTTCCGACAGATGGGACCAGATACCTTCTCAGGCAATGAGACTGCAGAACAGATCTCCGATTGGATTGCCAACACGGAGATGCTATTAGAGGCCTCACAACTGCAACCAGACCTTTGGATGACCGCAGTAAGGGCCCAACTAAAAGGCAACGCCAATCACTGGTGGGATTCCATTGAGCGCAGTGTAGGTAAGAACCAGACTTGGGAACAGTTCTTAGAGTACTTCAATGCGAAGTATTTTCCAGCAACAGTCAGAAATGCCCTATACTCCCAGTTCCTACATCTAGAACAGGAGAATATGACTGTTGACGCATATGACGCAGAGTTTAGCCGCCTTAGCAGATTTGGAGCCGTCCTGATATCCAATGATCTAGAGAAGGCTCAGAGATTCCACCACGGTCTCAATTTCGAGCTACAGAGATACACCACCGCACAGGCAAGGGTTTCTTATGAGGAGGTCCTAGCAGAGGCAAGGATCCAGGAGGCCATTGTCAGAAGATCTAGATGTTCCAGCACGACCACGCCAGCTAGAGTCCAGCCCGGAGCAGGAGGACCCATCCGTCATCCTGGAGCGCAGACACAGCAGAGAGCATCACCATATCCACACCAGGAACTCCCGACTTGCCACTTCTGTGGTAAGAGAGGTCACTTCGAGAAGGACTGCCGAAAGAGACTTGGGACATGCATGATTTGTGGAGCCAGCCAGCACCTTGCCAGAGACTGCCCACAGCGCAGGGAGACAGCCCCACAGGCCGGACAGAGACCAGCAGCACCAGCCCCGAGGATACTACCCCCACCAGGAGGCCAACGTCCACCAGCACCCGGAGGATTCCAGAGGGGACCACCCTTGCCGCCACAGCAGGCACAGTTTGATCGTGCCCGACAGCAGGCAGGAGGACAGAGACAGGGACAGGCCTTTGCCTTAGCAACCACCGAAGAGGAAACAGAAGGAGAGGCAATCACAGGTACCATTTTAGTCGCATCTCTACCTGCGACAACATTGTTTGATTCTGGTGCAACATTGTCATTTATATCTAGTAGATTTGTAGCAATGCATAGAGTAGCGACTTCCCCCTTACCTAGGAGTTGGAAGATTCTTACCGGAGGAGGTATCGTGCCGGTTACCAGCACCATTAGAACGTGCTCGGTAGTCGTATGTGGTAGAGAGATGAGAGCGCGATTCTTGGTATTGCCTATGCTGAACTTTGATGTTGTGTTAGGTATGGATTGGTTAAGCCAGTATAACGCCATACTGAACTGCCGGAAGGGTAGCGTCACTTTTAGACCACCAGATCAACCGGAGTTCGAGTACATGCGAGGGACCGTCGAACAAGGAGTAGGACAGACAGCTGGGACTTGCATGGCTATGGAGATTGCGCCCCCACCTTTAGTTGCAGAATTCGAGGATGTTTTCCCCGACGAATTGCCAGGCTTACCCCCAGATAGAGACGTGGAGTTCACCATTGAGCTAGTACCAGGAGCAGCACCGGCATCTTCTAATGTGTACCGATTGGCGAAGAAGGAGTTAGACGAGTTGAAGCTACAATTGGAGGAGTTTCAGAGAAAGGGATTTATCCGTCCTAGTGCATCACCATGGGGAGCACCAGTATTGTTTGTGCCTAAGAAGGATGGAACAGTACGTATGTGTATTGATTACAGAGCCCTTAATGCTTTGACTATCAAGAACAAGTATCCCCTGCCACGGATTGACGATTTATTCGACCAGTTGACAGGAGCAGTAGTGTTCACAAAGATCGACTTAAGATCGGGTTATCATCAAGTGAAGGTACGAAGAGAAGATATTCAGAAGACAGCATTCAGGACTCGTTATGGTCACTACGAGTTCTTAGTGATGCCTTTTGGACTGACGAATGCGCCAGCTGTATTTATGAACTTGATGAACAGAGTATTCCATCAATACTTAGACCGGTTCGTGGTAGTTTTCATCGACGACATTTTGGTGTATTCGAAGAGCCACGAGGAGCACGAAGAGCACTTGAGACTAGTGTTAGAGACACTGAGGAAAGAGAGACTTTATGCCAAGCTGAGCAAGTGTGAGTTTCTCCTAGATCGTGTCGCTTTCCTTGGACACGTCATCTCAGGAAACGGTATCTCAGTAGATCCGGCGAAGATTTCATCTGTAGAGACATGGCCAACCCCTACCAATGTCTCAGAAGTGAGGAGTTTCCTAGGACTTGCCGGATATTACCGGAGGTTCGTAGAGAACTTCGCGAAGATTGCAGAGCCAATGACCCGCTTGACCCGTAAGGAGCAAGAGTTCACTTGGACAGAGGAGTGTCAGAAGGCGTTCGATGAGCTGAAGAAACGCTTGACTACAGCACCTATCTTGACCATACCTTCTGGACCCGGAGGATTTGTAATCTACAGCGATGCATCCGGGAAAGGATTAGGATGCGTCTTGATGCAGCATGGAAAGGTTGTAGCTTATGCTTCTAGACAGTTGAGGACGCATGAGAAGAACTATCCCACCCATGACTTGGAACTTGCAGCGGTGATCTTTGCTTTAAAGCTTTGGAGGCATTACCTATATGGAGAAAGAGTGGAGATATTTACGGATCATAAGAGCCTGAAATATGTCTACACTCAGAAGGATCTTAATCAGAGGCAGAGACGTTGGCTCGAGGTGATGGCAGACTTCGAAATTGAGCTACAGTACCACCCGGGAAAGGCCAATGTAGTAGCAGACGCATTGAGCAGAAGACCTATGGCATTCTTCTTGACTACCCAACAACATCTGTTAAGAGATCTAGAACAGATGGGGATAGAGGTTGTCATACCCGGAGTAGATGGACAGTTGTCGAGTTTCCAATTGCAATCGACATTAGTGGAGAGAATCAAGGCTGCCTTGCCGACAGATGGCCAGTAGGAGCACACCATTCAGACGTTAGAAGACATGTTGAGAGCGTGCATGCTTGACTTCGGAGGATCATGGGAGGACCACCTATATTTGGTCGAGTTTTCCTACAACAACAGCTATCAAGCGAGCATTCAGATGGCTCCCTATGAAGCGTTGTATGGCAGGAAGTGTCGTTCTCCAGTATGCTGGAGTGATATAGGCGAGCGACAGATTCTCGGACCAGAGATGGTTGTTCGGACGGTAGAGAAGGTAAAGAAGATCCAAGGACACCTTCGAGCAGCACAAGACCGACAGAAGCATTGGGCGAATGCACATCGTCGACCCTTAGAGTTTTAGGTAGGAGATCACGTATTCTTACGAATCTCACCTACTCGAGGGACTATTAGATTCGGAGGCAGAGGGAAGCTGAGTCCGAGGTACATCGGACCATTCGACATCTTAGAACGCGTCGGAGAGGTTGCTTACAGATTAGCATTACCGCAGACCTTGGAAGGAGTCCACGACGTCTTCCATGTATCTCAATTAAGGAGGTACATATCGGATCCTAGTCACGTGCTTGACCATTCCGAGATCACAGTCGGGCCAAGCTTATCATACCAAGAGGAGCCTGTGGAGATTCTAGACAGAAGTGAGAAGGTATTACGAGGGCAGACCATTCCCCTAGTTCGTGTCTCATGGAGGTATCATGCACCAGGCGAGTCGACTTGGGAACGCGAGGAAGATATTCGTCAACGTTATCCCCATCCCTTCGAAGGACTAGGTACGTGTTAGAATTTCCTTTTCAGTCATTAGCTCTTACCTTACGTATGTTTTAATTTCGAGGACGAAATGCTCTAAGGAGGGTAGATTGTAAACCCCCTCGTCTAAAAATATGAATTTAATCAATTACCTTACTGAGTAGAACCCCAACCCAAACCCAAAATTTAGGTATCAGTCTACCTCAAACCTGTATGCCACGACACTGGTGTACCACTCATAATATAGCTTCTAATGTTTAAATACACGATGAATTATCTAATTAAACTGTTAGTTAAATTTTTTAATTAAGGCTAGGTTCACCTCAAGCAACACTTATTCAGCCCACCAATACTCATTCCCATTGGACCAGCCCATCTCAATGAGACCAGACAAGCCCAAGCCAAGATTAGCCCACAAACTTCTCCATATGTATATATATATGAAGTTCCTTCCTTGAAACCCTAGAGAAAACCATCACCACCCTCTACAAAACCCTAGCCGACCCCTCCCCTACTTCCGGCCAGACCACAACTAGCCGCCACCCCGCCACCTACTCACCCTCGACGCCGGACTCCAACCCACCACCATCAGCCATTACCCGACCGCCCACCATCAGCCATTACCCGACCGCCCACCATCAGCCATTACCCGACCGCCTGCCCTCAGCCATTACCCCGACCGACTGCTGCCGCCATACACCACCCCCGCTCCGCCTGACGCCGACAGACCCGCCAACCGACCCGCCAGACAGGTCGCTGCCGCCGCCCAGCGCTGCGCTGCTGCTGCGATCACCCGCAGTCGCTGCTACGAGCCGCTGCCGCCGCTGCCTTGCTCGCCGGCTGCTGACCGGAGCACCGCCACCCACCGGAAGACGACTACGCTGAAGAACCTCGCCCAGCCGCTAGGTAACGCCTATACTCCTTCCCCCTAGTATCATATTCATATGTGAGTATTGTGTCGTCGAAATTGAGAGTTGGATTCTTGGACACAACATTATTAACCCTAATCTTTATATAAAATGGCATGACAATTAACCAGGGTTAGAACTCATCTAATAACCATCGAATAACTTAATTTAGACCTGTCATCTAGGTCCAGTATCTCATTCGGACACTGGACATAAACCAAGTATGGTTGAATATGAAACCAAGGACATGTTTCCGTGCAGAGCAGAAATAGTTGTCAACCATAAACCGATAATTATTGTCACAAGGAAAACGTTGACCAAAGACAGAACATGGGTACACCCTAGCTACGTGCACCTGTGACGCTGTAATCGGTCAGCAGTAAACCTGTAACAATATCTAGGAGCAACGCCATAATTACTTATGTATGTTAGTGTCTGATGTTAGATTGTTATATTATATTTTTGTGTTTAGGACCTTTGGATCAGCCAGGAGACATCGCAGGAACCAGCTTTTGGCATTCACAGCTTCCGGATACAGGCAAGATACCTTGCTATATTTACTGTCTAAATTAAATATGCATATGTTGTATTGTATTCTTGTTGTTGGTACAACTGTGCGCGTCCGAGTTGTCTCGGTTGCATTCGACGGTTACGTCGATGATTAGTATAGATGGACTTAGATCTTAGCAGACTCAACCCATAGGACGATACTCTGTGATTGTCTGAGACCTGACACCTTACACACACACTGAGATACATTCATATTGGGATGCGGGCTTGCGCACTCGACTAGCTATCGTTGCGTACATCCTACATCACGGCTAGCATGTAGTCAGGATATAATTCAGTGACTTGGCATATAGATTCATGGTATGTACGTCGAGTAGTCGACTTGCATATCTACATTGGGCGGGGAGGACAACTAGGAGGCGTATGAGATACACACATTGGAGCCGTAGTTCGGAGGAACCCGGGTCCAATGAGTTTTCCTTTATACTGATGCCACGTTCTTCGGAGCGATATGGACGATATACTGTACAGATGCCATTTTCTTCGGAGTATGGACGCTATGCCTACGCCTACTCATACGCATCAGAGTTGACCTCACATTGCATTCACTTAGATGGCTAGCACACCCTTATTGTAATTATTTTATTCAGTATTCATATATAGCATGTTGTTTTCTTGTATCTTGTTACGTCCCTGTGAGGACCTGGTACCTTTCCAGATTTAGACGAGGCTTACTACCCCACAGTATACGGCCCAGGACAGGAGACGAGATTCGCTTCAGCCGAGGAGTTGGAGGTGCAGCCGTCAGAATTTCCGTGACCAGTTGGTAGGCCTTTAGCCTAGATGGAGGGCATCTTTATCCTCTCAGCTGATGCCATAGCCATTTCTTTTATATCTCATTTCAGTACTTTATTTCGTCATAGTAGTGGGTTTGTTCCCACCAGACATCATTAGTTGTACTATGATATCTTGAGACTGGTATTTATTAACCAGCAGTTTATTTAGTGTTTCTTGCTCTTTATATGGTGGATGAGATTAGTTTACCTGTTATTGACTGATATTGGACATGTTAGTATCATAGGACAGCGTAGCACTCTTCGTGGATCCATTAAATTGGGATATCCTCGGAGACGTGTCAGCTGGCTATTGCCACGTGGCCTGGTTCCATGTATTTTGGGACTGGGGTGTGACATCCAGCATGTCTATTACGCCTCCTAATGAGCACTATTATAATAGTCATAGGATTGTATTTAATTGTTGCTGTTCTGAAGCAAAACGGTCGGTTTTCGACCGGTTGAGCTACTCTCCGTCTTTCCAAGAGGAAGAGCCCACCCATGCATCAGTGAAGATGTCTTCACACATACCTAGAGGAAGATTGAGCTCAAGACGTCATCCCTCTAGAGCTCCGAGCCAAAGGAGATTCAACCAGCTCCTTAGGAACACTGAAGCCGGGGTGTTCCAAAACACCCGTTCGAGGTCGCGACAACCGACTTCGTACTCTTCTGATTTTGAAGCTGGGGGTCGCCAGTCTTCCGAATCAGATGTTAAAAGTATAGAGTCAACTTCTACGGAGACCTATACTGATACTTCAATGACATCCAGGGAGATGGGAGTTTATGCCATTGGAGATGAACACGAGGAGGCTTCTCCGTCTGGGAGCGCTGAGCAACGCATTACTGTACTGGAGACATCTCTAAAAGAAATGCAATCCATGATGGAGAACATGCACCAGATGATGCTGACTCAACACACAGCTGCTATGGCTCAAGCATCGGTCCCTCCAACTCAGATACGTATGGGGGTGGACTTACCACCATCCAACGTGATCCAGAAGCCTGCTCTAGATCAGAAGTCAGCAGTTCCTCTGCTTCCTCACTCGAAGAATGTATTATCTCCCATCGGAGTCGCGATGCAATCGATTCCTCATCACTCCGTGGTCCCGCTACTGGCTGAAGATCCGATGCAGGCAGTACGGGAGTTGAAAGCCCAATTTGATGCCCTGAAGCACAAAGATCAGCTCAAGAAATTGGGAATCAACCAACCTTACCCAGCTATCTGGAAAGAAGTCCCTTTCCCTCCTAGATACAAACCACAGACTATGGCTTTGTTCGAGGGAAAAATATCACCGAGTCAGTACATGAACTACTTCGGTATGATGACGGTGTTATTACAAGGGAACGACGCCCTCCTCACTCGGGTGTTCAAGGGCTGTCTCTCGGGGGTAGCTTATCAGTGGTATCGAAGTCTGGTGGACAACTGCATTACTTCCTTTGAAGACTTCAAGGCTTTATTCTTCACACGATTCTACGAGGTAGGGATGGACATGTCTATGTCCTCTCTCATCGAAGTCAAGCAGAAGGAAAAAGAGAATGTTCGCACTTTCATCGAACGTTTTCGTCAAGCCACTTTGCAAATGCCTCCAGGAGTTCCAAACTCGGTATTGGTGGACATCTGTAGGAAGAACCTTCTTTCCGTGATCTCGGTATTCACAGGACCATATTATTTCAATGATTGGCCCTCGTTCATCATCTCAGCGGTAGCCGCGGAGGACAACAGTCAGAAGGTGCACGATAATGGCATCATGATCTCGGCCTCTGATAAAGGCAAGAGGTCATCCTCCAACACCGACCATCCTCGTGGTACCAAGGGTAAAGAAGCTCTTGCGATCAACACGTCCAGGCAAAAGACTGTGGCTACCACGCAGACGAAACCTGGGACTTCCAGGCCCATTGAAGTATACTCTTTCGACGACGACGATATTCCGAGCATATTTAAATGTCTCATCAAAAGCGGCAAGATTACCCTTCCTGAGGTGAGACGGCCCAATGAAGCCGGCAGTACCAATAACCCCAGGTACTGCATCTTCCATAGGTACATACACCACCCCACAAAGGCGTATTATATACTAAAGAGGAAGATCCAGGAGCTGATCGATGCTAAGGCAATCACTCTGCGCAACAGCGAGAAGACGGTCACAGCCAACATGATCTCTCTGCAATTTGGCAATCTGCCTGCCCAAGAAGTACCGGATGGTGTAACACCTATTTCTCGGACGACGATGAACATCGTTAACCTCCCTCCAGCTAGAGGTCAAAATCATGACCTGGTACCCCTAACTACCCAGCGAGGCAAGATTATGTGGGTTCATCCAGATTTGGTGCCCGGGATCGAAAAAAAGACTCAAGCTGCTAAGGCTAAGTCTAAGAAGAACTCGAAGCATAAACCATGTCACATGGTTGCGGCAGACTCGACGTCAGAAGACGAGATCTTGGTTACTGAAACTCGTTCGGGGAAAGCTTACCTCAAGGACCATGGAGCAAGTCAGGAAGATGCACCGACAGACGCTTCATCTACCAAGCTGTCAGAACCAGAGCCCGCCATACCAGGGGCAGGTCCTTCGAGACCAACTTTGGCGGATAAAGGGAAGCAAAAGGAAGTGCGTTTCGATAAACCTGTGAAAAACATTCAAAACAAAGGTTTAGAGAAGCCGTACAACTTCGACATCCTGGCCCAATTGGCTAATACACCAGCCAGGTTGTCCATCTTTGAACTACTCAGGCTCTCTTAAGACACTTGTCAAGCCCTGAGTGAAGCGTTGATGCAGGCGGATGCATACTTGACCCAGCTCAAGTTCCCTGACGAAAAACCAGTGGCATGCCCTCAATGCCACAGTGTGATGGAGGTGGTCCCGAACATCACTTTCACTCAAGATGACATGCTGTTAAAACATAACAAGCATGACAGACCCCTCTATTACACCGGGTACGTCGGTTCCATGGAGGTCGACCGGATTCACTTAGATCCGGGGTCATCAATCAGCATCATTCCTCATAGTCTGCTCAGACCGCTGAGGATTTCTACCAACGAACTGGCTTACACCACCACTACAATCGTGGGTTTCAATGCCAGAAAAAGCAAGCTGTTGGGAAAGATTCGTCTGAGGATCCAGATTGGCGATCTTAGATCAGTGGCCACATATTATGTAATTGATTCAGAGGTATTTTACAATATTCTGCTGGCAGACCTTGGATCCACGACCACAACATCGTTCCTTCGACTTTACATCAATGCTTTAAATATGTAGACGCCCAAGGAACAGTACAAACGGAGTTTGCTGACCTGAACCTATTTAGAGGAGTAGACTCCTACTACTCCGATGCCGTATTGTACTCTCAAGACTAATGGAAGAGGTGTCAGGCGAAGCTGAGAAGGAATCCCACCGGGAGCCAGAAGAACCCTCTGCCGAACAACCTCTGTCAATCAAGGTGAAAGGACGGACTACTCGTCCAAAAACCATGGAGCCTATGGCTATCCACCTGAACAAAACCTGGTCAGGAAAAGGGGGTGATCCTCTAGTGATCACTTTGAACCATAAGCCTCCACCCTTGGTCATCAACCTTCGGTACAGCAGACAGCCGATTGATGTAAGCACAACCGGGAACGAGGTTTCAGATGATAATAAAGATCCTCTTTTCTAGTATATTGACGCTCAAATTCCGAATCATGAATCCTCTCCCCATGATGATATAGAACCTATAGCACAAAAGTTCTTGGGAGCTATAGATTCCTATCATCCGTATATGTGGGAAGTAGCATCATCATCCAATGTCACTACGACATATGGACCACATGAGGATTCTATCTTCATTGTCCCGCCTACTTACAGCAGTCAGCGTTCAATAGTCTTCGGCCACATGCGCAATAGACCGACTGCACAAGAAGATTCTCCCGACGACGACGTTGGTAAAATACAGGTTCACAGATACAGCCCGCAAGCTCTGAAGATCATGCAAAGTATGGGTTATGACTTAAAGCTGAAACCAGGTCTCAACTACGGGAAAGGCAGACGAATGCTGCTGCATGGAGATCCCTACTACCAACGAACCAGTTTTGGGTTAGGGTATACCACCTCCCTTGCAGCTCCTGAGTCGAACGAGGATATCTTTTCCTCTTCTCAAAATGGCTCAGCGCCCTCCGACTCATCCCATACTCTTGAACTAGCATTATCAGTGAATATGGTAGTGACGGATTCCTTCGAAGCAGACAAAAAAGAATCTGAACTGTTTGAGAATGACGTTTGGGCTCAACAAATGGATACACAATGGGAGTTCCGCTTCGAGCAGAGAGAAACTCCCACTGAAGATAAAGTTATCCAGATTGACGTTGGGGATAAACTTTTGCCAAAGTCGATATTTATCAGTAATAATCTTTTCGAAGCAGAAAGGGAAGAAGTTATCCAGGTGATAAAAGAATATATCGATGTCTTTGCGTGGAATTATGAGGATATGCCAGGTCTTGATCTAAAAGTAGCTACTCATAAGCTCAATATATTGCCCGATTCGAAGCCTGTGAAGCAGCACCAACGTCGGTTCCGCCCGAATATGATGGAGGCCATCGAAGCTGAAGTCAAGAAGTTGATAGCCTGCGGCTTTATCCGAGAAGAACAACATCTCGACTGGATCACCAATGTTGTCCCAGTCATAAAGAAAAATGGGAAAGTACGTGTCTGCATCTATTTCCGAGATCTGAATGCAGCCTGCCCCAAGGATGAGTTTCCTCTTCCCATCACAGACGTCATGATTGACAATACATGCAGTTTTGAACGTATGTCTTTCATGGACTGATTTTTAGGATACAACCAAATCAAGATGCATCCTGAAGACGAGAAGCATACTGCCTTCCGGACACTATTTGGGGTATATTACTATACGGTCATGCCCTTCGGATTGAAGAATGTCGGAGCTACGTACCAACGGGCTATGAGTAACATATTCCATAAGCATTTACGCAAGACAATGGAGTGTTATGTGGATGATGTAGCTGTCAAAAGCCATCTCAAGGATAACCACATCCAAGACTTGAAGACAGTATTTGAGCTGATGCGCCAACATCAACTCAAAATAAATCCTACAAAGTCCTTTCTGGATGTATCTAGTGGCAAATTCCTGGGATTTGTCATTACCGCCAAAGGCATTCAAGTGGACCCTGATAAAGTCAAGGCCATCTTAGAAATGCGACCGCCCCATAATCTGAGGGAACTCAGGGGATTTCAATGCCATATGGCTTATATTCGGAGATTCATATCCAACCTCTCTGGAAGATGTCAGCTTTTTTCTTATCTCATGAAGAAAGGTGTATCCTTCGTATGGGACGAAGCCTGTCAGCAAGCGTTCGGTGATATCAAACGCTACCTTACTAGTCCGCCAATTCTAGTACCTCCCGTCATAGGAAGACCATTTATGCTGTATGTTCGGGCGATGGATCATTCTCTGGGAGCTCTTCTCGCACAGAAGAACGATATGGGACATGAACAGGCTATCTACTACCTCAGCAGGATGATGGTCGGAGCCGAACACCGGTACAATCCAGTAAAAAAAGAATGCTTGGCTCTGATGTTCGCTATCCAGAAAATGCGACACTATATCACAGGCCAGACTATTCATATCATCTCCAGGATTAATCCTCTTCGGGTACTAATGAACAAGCCAAGTGTTCTTAATTCCCAACTCGCGACTTGGGCGATGTTATTAACATCGTATGACATGGTGTACGTCCCTCAGTAGTCCATCAAAGGCCAAGCATTGGCTAATTTTCTAGCTGCTTATCCGATCCCGAAGACCTCCAAGCTATACGAGGACATTCCCGACGAAGTTGCAGAGTGTAATTCCGCAATGGAAGGCGATGCGTGGCAACTATTCTTCGATGGTGCCTCTAGAACTGGTCCCAGAGGAAACGTGGTCTCAGAAGAAGGAATTATCCTGGTTACTCCTGATAAGCTCGTCATCTATCGAGCGTATTCTCTCAGCGACCCTGTTCTAACAATGCGGCAGAGTATAAAGCTCTACTAATCGGGCTCCAAGTCGCTAAAGAATTAGGCGTCGAATCTCTGGAAGCTTTCGGTGACTCTCTGCTGATCGTCAATCAAGTCAGAGGAATATATGAAGTCCGGAATCCAGACCTCATCCCCTATCACCGAGCGACGATCGAGATAGCCATGACATTCAAAGGGTACCTCGATCTCAGAATCTGAAAGCTGATGCCCTAGCCAGTCTAGCTGCAGATTTAGCTATTCCTATTAGAAGGCAGAATTCGATAATCCTTCTTAGCAGAGATTTATTCTGTGTGAAAAACAAATTTCACATAGAATGCAGCTACGCTGTGAACACAGATCCTCCTAGGAGAGACTGGAGAAGTCCCTTTATAGATTTCATGGCATACAAAATCTTGCCAGAGGACCCTAAAGAAGCAGTATCTGTCAAAAGACGATCATTACGCTTCTATTTTGAGGCGTCCTCACAGTGCCTATATCGCCGGACCTACGACGGACTGCTATTGAGATGTCTCTCAGATGATGAGGCACAGCGGATCATCCGTGAAGCTCATGATGGTGTATGCGGAGCGCATCAACCCAGTCCTAAGCTACAGGATCATGTCAGGAAGATGGGCTATTACTGGCCTACTATGATCACAGATGCAATAAAGTATGCAAGACAGTGCAGAGCCTGTCAGGTCCATGCAGACTTTATCCATCAACCTTCTGAACATCTACATCCTACGGTTGTATCCTGCCCTTTTGAAGCATGGGGTATGGATATCATTGGTCCTATTCACCCGTCTTCTTCCAGAGGTCACCGGTTCATACTGGCCATCACAGATTATTTCTCCAAATGGGCAGAGGCGATCCCTCTTGCTGAGGTGAAGGCATCTAATGTGATCAGCTTCATCAAGCATCATGTCATTTATCGCTTTGGGATACCCCGAAGGATAATTCATGACAATGGACCTCAGTTCATCAGCCAAGCGTTTCATCGATTTTGCAATAAAAATCGAATACAAAATGTGGCCTCTACGGCATATAATCCTGCTGCTAATGGTTTGGCGGAATCTTTCAAAAAAACCATTATCAAGCTCTTGAAAAAGTTCGTCTCTTCGAACAAGAGGGATTGGAATGAGAAGCTGGGAGAATGTCTCTGGGCATACCGCACAACGGTACGAGCACCGATAGGTTGCACCCCATTCTCACTGGTTTATGGGAGCGAAGCAGTTCTCCCCATCAAAATCCAGATTTCGTCACTCAGGATAGCCGTGGCTAATGGGCTGACTCAAGAAAAGAATGACCTTTTAAGGCTTCAAGAGCTAGAAGGATTAGACGAGAAACGCCTCCAAGCTCAACAGTGCATCGCGTTCTTCCAAGCACGCATTTCCAGAGCTTTTAATTAAAAAGTAAAGGAAAGAGTGTTCAAAGTTGGCGTGCTAGTCTTAGCTGTGAGAAGGCTGATGATTCTTACTTACAGAAGTAAGGGTAAATTCCAGCCCAAGTGGGAATGTCCTTATGTGGTCGAGACGACGTTCTCAAACGGCGCTTACAGGTTGGCCAAGCCTAATGGAGACTTGTTGATGGCTCCCATCAATGGCAAATTCCTAAAGAGGTACTTTGCTTAACCTCCTTTGCTCAAGTGGAATAACGCAAAAATCTCATTCTGACAAAACTACTTCCAAAACGAAACTATTTGGATCGTATTCTATCATGTTCATATTACCTCTGAATAGATATGTTTAACTAATTTAGAACTTCAAGACCTATCACGTCCATACTACCTCTGATAGTATTTTGTGTACAAATTTTAGCTAAAAGCATATTCTATCATGTCCATATAACCTTTGAATAGATATATCCTGCTAAAACTTACCGAGAGTATATCACGTCCATATTACCTCTGATATCCTTTCACCCAAACCTGTCATTTATATTCCAAAATGATGGGTCCACAAAGTCAGATGAAAGCTTCTTTATTATTCCCAAAAAAGAGTAAAAGTACATTGAAAAGCAAAAGTACATTGAAAAGCAAAAAAGGTACATCATTTGGCGGGAGTGGTTAGGTCGCGAATCTGCTGTGCCAGAGCAACCATTCTCTCATCCCGGGAGTTCAAGACGTCGGCGCGAGCCCGTTCCAACCTTGCCGTATTGTTGTTCAAAGCAGCTAGCTCAGACCGAGCCCACACAAAACCTGAGTGGAAAGCACCCACACGCGTCAGATTCTGCTGAACAGTCGCCCGTCGCTCCTTCAGCACATCTCGGGCTGCCGACAAAGAGAGAGCCTTCGTCTCTACTCGAACGAGCTCATCCTTTAATATGCGGGCCTTCGCTGCCACTTCCTCATATTCGGCTTCACACTGGGTCAACTCGGGATAGTCATACTCTAATTAGACACGCTCACGATCCATCTCCTGCTGCTAAGCCTCGATGGACTTATTCAGAGACTCCATCTGTTCAGCAAGCTGCGCAGTCAGGGAGTCGTACCTAGCTTGAACGAGACCGTCAATGTTGCCTCGAGCTAGCTGCAAGTATTCGTTAATGGGTTGCTCCAAACCATTAACTATCTCCTCTAGTGTGTCAGCTACCCCGGTGTCGTTGAATTCTCGGATCGGCACTATCGCGGACCGGGAGGACCTCCTCAGCACCTCGAAGCTCAGATTCTTCGCCAAGACCATTGATATTAACATTTTCAAGGTGGTATAGAAGATACTAGTGTACTGCTCGGTCAGCGCAGCTAGATCCGAATGGACGCTGGGAGTGGCCGCGATATTGGCGAATTCCCCTCCAGGAACAACCATAAACGATGTTGCCACGATCGTCGCCTCAACAGGTGGTGCGACAAAATAAGAAGAACTAACACTGGACGAAGTGACCGGCGTACTCAAAGGAGGCATTGTCGCAATGACAGGCTCGTCCTCCTCTTGAGATATCGAAATCTCTTCGACAGGCGAGCCGGCACCCGAAAGTGTCTCCACTTCAAAGTCAGGCACCTCCGTGTCGCCGCCAGGACCTGACACAGAGCCAAAGGGCGCATCTACACTGCCCTCCCCGAAGATGTCTTCCCCTAAAAAGAAGACAAAAGAAAGTTAATATCAACATAATGTTAATTTTCCTAAAGAAGAGGCATAAAAGACGATATTTACCCATGGCTAATGGTGTATATGTCGCGTTCGCGGCTAGTACAGCTAAATCATTTCTTAGTGATGCTAGGCAAGCTGTCATACCTGGAGAAGGGGGTGCGCTAACGAACACAGGCAAATGCTCTTCCAGGTCCTCGTCAAGTTCCAACCGAGGTTCATCGGCTGGAATCTTGCTGGGTGCACTGACAGAAACGACGGGAGTTTCTCCCGATGCCGACCTGGATAAAGATATCCTTATTCGGCTAGGCCCCGAAGGCGATCTCGTTCCACTACCCGAAGTGGTAGCAGCAACAGCAGCCTCCAGCAGGAATTCTCCGACACCGCCAGTCGGAACTACAGAGGTTCCCTCTTTAAAAGGCGAGGAACCTCCAATCAAAGAATCATCCCCAACATGGGGAGATGCAAGCTCACTTCTAGGAGCCTCATTACCAGGAATCTGGAGAGGACGATTAACCGTCTTCTTCTTCCTCTTGCGAGGGGAAGTCTCCTTCGAAGCAGGAGCCCTTCACTTCCCAGAGATTACCAAAGCCCCTGCAGGCGAAGGTATTTCACCCCTCGGCACCGACAACAGAGGCTCATCCGGAGTAACAGACTCTTCACCCTCGTCAGAAGAAACCGAGGGGATTTCGACTCTCCCCCCAGGCTTAGAAGAGGGCATCCTAAAACTTCCATGCATATCAAAATTGCGATGGAAGGTGTTCGTCGCCACATAAAACTGGGCATACGAATGGAGCATGCGCAGCTCCGTGGAGAGTGAAATGACGGGCACGGTAAAAATTGCTTCAGTGCAACCCATGATGAAGTATTACCATCCTTTCGCTCTATCAATGAGTCCGCCTCTGGAACTGAAGCTGGTGACGGCGTTGCCCACATGCAACTGGTCGTACCCGAATTGCCTGGCAAACCGACTAGGCAAGTAGGGCTCAAAGAAGCAATGGTCTTCACTTCTGTACAGTAGGTGGGAAGGTCTAATACAGACCAACCAATTAAAAGCCTCAGGAGAAAGAACGGTCTTCCTGTCGCCTACGTCCTGAAGTCTGATCTCCTGTTGATTGAGATGTACATGGGGGACAGTGCAGAAAAGCTTCCAGTTGTGACTGAAGTTCAGCACCCGCCGACAGTCTAAAACTGTGGTCATGTTCCAGGAGAAATTCTTGTAGTTCAACAAGAAACTAGCCCCCGAACTACTGCCAGAGCCAGGAAACATCACCCTGGGGTTATGGAGAATTAACTATCCCATCAAATACAGGTATGATAATTCTACCCTGGGAAAGCTATCACGCCGAGTTTCATCAGCGAGCAGCCCGTCAGTCATGGCCCTCAGGCCAGCTTGTATGCGGCACACCATGGCAGGGAGCAAGCCTAGTCTTGCCCCGAACACCAGACGTACTGCAGGACATAGCGTGTTGCGGTAAATGCGGTCCGCAGATGCGATGTCGGGTACTACCAGTCGGTGCAGCCATATGGAGAGGAAGCCAGCCAGTTGAGCTTCCCTGGACAGAGGCCTGCGATAATGCCTCAATAACTATAGGCCTTAGTGCTTGCAGGATACTTTCCTATCCCTTCGTCGAGGATCCAGTCCGGAGCCCCAGCGTCTTCCATGAGATCGTCGACTACCTGAGCATTAAGCATGCTCAAAAAATTCAGAGGCTGATCTTTGCCTTCCATGACCTTCTCTGGCTTAGCAGTCCTGGACCGATGAAAGAAGAGGTAGGACGTCCATTTATTGATGTGAGCCAAATCTGAAGGCTCGTCATAAAAAGCAGTGCAAGCAAGGTAGTGGCACATCAGCTCCTGATATACTTCCACTACCCGAGGGTCTGAATCCCCCAACTCCCGGTTCGTGGGAACATACTCTTCATATAGAGTATCCCCCATCGACAGTCTCAAGATCTCTACCATCTCGTAGAGGGCCAATCCCAACCTCCCCAGTGGAGTGGCAAAAGTCTCGGTGAGCGAGATATATCGCTCCATCAGTGCCAGAAATAGGTTGGGGTTGAGAGGTAACCCAACACTGGTGGCACTCACAGCTGCATACAGACCAATGCCCTCCAGCTCGGTCTGAAAATACTTCAGGGCCCATTCAGCTAAGCGAGCCCATCGAAGATTTGTAGGGGTCATCCACCCACTTGTCCGAGGGTTCACCTTAGGGTATACTCCCCCGTGCCCCATAAAATCATTACAGAAAGTCGATAATTGGACCGGCTGGATCACTAAAATGTCTTCACTCGGGACATTGCCCGGGTACAGTCCCCTGAATGGCGTCACGGAGCCAGAAGGGCGACTGACAAATGACCCCTGGTCAGCTCCTTTCAGATGAAATATCTTCCCTGGCCTGCCGTGAAGATCGGGAGTCAGCGTCCACGACATCCTCCTGGGATGTGTGGCATGGAAGAATGTCGAGATGGGATAGTCTCTCAGCATCTTGGGCAGATACAAAACCAATCCCACGGCAGGGAAAACCCAGAGTTCTTTCTTGGGCTTCGTCTGGGACTGCTTGTCGATCATGTCCCCTAAGAGGAAAGCCGACTTTATGTATTGGTCCCCGTCTATATACGTCAGGGGCTCTCCATTGATCATGCTCAACAGCATCCGCTCTCCTTGAGCCTATATCAAAATTTTCCTTCCTTTGGGATACTGGGGTCCAGAGATGGAAAATGTCACGTGGGACAAATCCTCCAAGTAGTTGGAGTGCAGCATCCCAGCAGCGGAACCCATCACCTCGGCCAATGGAGACGCGTGCAAGTTAACTGCAAAATGCAAGAAAGACAAGTCAGTTTCTATAATCTTGCAGCATATGCCAAAAATCAACAGTCTGTGCTTTATGCCAAGACTGCAAAAACTTGAGATTTTACGCTGGGATCCCATTCCGAGGCATAAAATTCAAGACTGGCAGTATATGCAAAGCTTTTGACAGTCTATATTTTACGCCAGACTGCCAAAATTTAGGTTATTACGCCAGAATTTCCATCCCTGCGTAACACTCAAATTATATACTATACGCCAACTTTCGACAGTCAAAAGCTTTTATGCCAGACTGCGAAAATATAGAGTTTTTGCGCTGACACATTAGAAATATGGGCATAAAAGATGAAACATCTCTGTGCATCATCTTCCTCGAAGAGGCTATCAGCACAGAAGACGATCTAGCGCGTTCACGTATAACGTGTGCGAAGGATTTTTAGTCGTTCTTTTTTGTCCCAAAAGCTCTACCTTTAAGGCCGGGTGCACTGCTCGTCGGCGGGACACTTCGCTCAGAATGAAGCTCGCCTTGCCCGACCGAAGTCGTTCTCGCTTGGGCAAAAGAGCGAGAAGAAGAATCAACCTTCTTTCCCTTAGAGAAAGAGAGTTATTTCGAGGCCATTGCTGGAAACTTTGAAGGCTCGGAGAAGAAACGAAGAAGAACTCGAACAGTCGAAGGCTTTCTTTCGTAGAAGACGGATAAAAAGTTTTTCTCTCAGAAACATGGGGTATATATAGAGTTCGGATGGACTCCTCGAATCCTGAACCAAATCTCATATTTAATATTCGGTTATGATTGGGGACTACGTTAGCCTATTTGCTTAGAGAAGGCGTACAGACAGCGAATTCGAAAAGTTTTCGTGTAAAGCAGATTCGTGGTTTTGACGCTAAGGAGCTTTCTACGCTCGTCAGCTACAGATCTACGATTTTACGCTCAGAGGCTATAACTCTATGGTTTTACGCCTGGATGCTCTAATGTTGAGCAGCTTTTACGCTCGAGAGGCTACAAACAGACGACTTCACGCTTAGCAGCTACAAATCTATGATCTCACACTCGGTGGCTTTTACGCTCAGAGGCAACAGATCCACAACTTCACGCTCGTAAGATTCCTTTTCAGAAGCTATAAATCTACAGTTCTACGCCGGATGCTCTCATGCTTAGCAGGTTTTACGCTCGAGAGGCTACGAACTTATGATTTTACGCTCATCTACAGATCTATGACTTTCCGCATATCTAAAAAATACGCAGGCCGGAGTACGCGTACATTTGAACGATTCTCAAGGCGGTCAATTGCAAGGGTTCACACAGAAGATACTCCTTCTTGACCTCAAAATATCCCAAGTACCCAGAGCATACAGAGTTCAACATTGAAAGTTACTCTTCTTCATGGGTCGATTCAAAGTTTATCCAGACTCCAGTCTGAATATTTTATCTACAATTCAAGATAGCAACTCAGTTTTTGACAGCCATTTCTCGCCCTGTTCCAAGGGATTTTCGAGAAATCATTCTTAAAGATGATGGTCTGAACAAGAATTATGTTTATCAGAAGTGACAGTTCAGAATTCTACGCGGTTCCTCATTCCTAACAGCAGGGCAGTTCGAATACTCGACTGCTAAGCGGCTTTCTGCGCATCCTTATTTATGCATAAGAGACAGGACAGGACCTAACACTCTTTCTAAACATAGTCGGCGTAAAGTATCAGACGTGTCGAAGCTACACATATTTAGACTTCACAGCAAAATATGGCAAAATAATCATATGCACAGAAGAAGACGATTTTATTCATTTTCATGATTACACATGAGGGAAATCCAGTCTATAAGGGTTTTTCTTCATTTTCATGATCACATATGAGGGAAATCCTGTCTACAAAGGACTTTCTCATCGTCGTCTGAAGGTCACGCCCAGAATCTGTTTTGCCAGGTTCTCGCATGGGCAGAATTCTTCATCCATCTTCTCCAGCAGTTAGTCAGTTTCCGTAAACCGACTGACATATGATCAACGACAGGAGGATACAAAACTTGGCCTGCTTAAATTATGCAGATCCCATGCTCCGTACGCCATGACAGATTAAGTTGAGATATTTCACCCAACTCAATACTGGAGGACAGAGCTAGTTTGTCTGCTCTCGTCCATGAACGGCAGGGCTAGTTTGTCCCTCGTCCACGAACAACGAGAGAAGATACAGCTTACAAGTTGTGTGGTCTAATACGATCCTTCCTCTCTCCCGAAGAACCGCCATACAAAGTTACTGATTATCCCGAGCAAAGGAGGCTATGATATCCTTCCATGATCCATCGTTGCAGAGGACATTTGCTCGAAGATGCCATCTTTTTTGGCTTCTTATATGCTGGAAGAACATGGTCTCCTTCTTCCTCAAGTTGACCTGACGAACTCCGGCCATCATCTCTGTGTGGTGAAGGAAATGTGGGAAGAACAGGTTAACTCTTCAGCCTTTTTCTAGGCGAAAGAGATCACACCGATCCCCAATAACTACGCCATAAAGTCAGCCTTGAAAGAACGTGTCAAACTTGACCATTTCAGAGCGTTTCATATTACGAGGAAAGTTTCATGCTTCATTCAAAGTATTTCAAATTATGAGAAATTTAAAAGCTTTGAAGGGGGTCTTGTAGAAGCATAAAAAATACGCTGGATAGCTCTACGCAGCATGTTGATGTTGGGCAGCGTAAAAAGATGATTTCAGAGCCGTCGACGTAAAAACAGAGCTTTTTCGCTGAGCACAGCGTAAAATATAAACTCAAGGACCATCCGCGTAATGCAGTATGTCCATGCTGCTTTAGCGTAAAAAGGGTGCTACATCGTCTTTATGGCGTAAAACTCATCCGCTTTTAATGCAGCATTAAAGTATACTAGGAATGCTTCATATTCTCCGAAATGAACCTGTCAGATCATGCAATAAAACTGACGTCTGGACTCCTGACAAAGGGTACTGCACGACTACCCAAACGACGGCTATAATGATGGCGCGGCACTGCAACCCAGGCTATCATTTACTGCCATTTCCTTTGCGTAAACTGCTTTTACGTATACAAAGGAATACGCTGCCTAGTTTTACACAGGCAGACGTGAGCTGTTTATGCTCCACAGAAGACAAACAGCCTGCAATGTTAAAAGCTGCTCTTCGTACAGAGCTCGAGGCACGTCTCTGCATTTAATGCGCAGAGTGATGGCAGGGCTCGAGGTACGTCTCTGCATTTAATGCGCAGAGTGATAACAGAACTCGAGGCACATCTCTGCATTTAATACGCAAAAAGGGTGGCAGACCTTTAAAATACGCCTCTGTATTTAATGTGCAGGATAATGGTGGATCTTTGCATTTAATGCATGAGATTTGATTAAATGTCACTGAACCTTCGTTTAGTGACATCCCCTTTGCGTAAACTGCTTTTACGCATACAAGGGGATACGCTGCCTAGTTTTACATTGGCAGACGTGAGCTTCTTATGCTCCGCAAAAGACAAACAGACTGCCACGTCAGCAGTTACTCTTCTTACAGGATTTGAGGCACGTATCTGCATTTAATGCACAGAATGATGGCAAATCTTTGAAGACACGCCTCTGCATTTAATGCGCAGGATTGGGGCAGATCTCCGCATTTAATGCAAGAGATTTGATTATATCTCCAAAAGCTATAATTTCGGCTAAAACGTCAACATCATCTCGGCTTATACGCCCACTCGGCCTCTACGCCTACTCGGCTTCTACGCCCACTCGGCTTCTACGCCTGCTCCGCTTCTATGCCTACTTGGCTTCTACTCCATGGTGACAGTTATTGGCTTCTACGCCAACCTCTTCTACACAAAGGATAACTACCTACGTGGCTTCTACGCCGTGATCTTCGCAGCAGTTATACGCGTTATCCCTTAGTTGGACACGCGTCACACGCTCATTCAAAAGGTCATCTATACGCGGGCAATGGTTATTGTAACCATCATATAAAAGGGTGCTATACTTTCTACTACTCGATTTCTACACCGACTGAGTGGTCACTGTCACTAAAACTCTATAAATAGAGACCTCTATCAACAGAGGTCCAAGGTCGAGAAAAAAATAGGTCGCCAAGGTCGGTAAATTGGTCAAGAAATCCAGTATCAGATCCAAGGTTGACAATGAGAAGAGAAAACGGTCGAGAGAGAGAAGAATCCAGAGCTCAGGCAAAGGGAAGTGATCGACGACTTTGGCATCGGGCATCCACTCTCTTTAGCAACCTTCGAAGCTGCTTTCTGTCTTCTACGGTATTTCTTCATCATCGTGTGGTCCAAGGGACAAAGTGATCGACCGCAGATCAGACTCCTATAGCAATATTTACCCAGATTAAATAAATTGTACTCGCCATCCTCGTATAGGATTAAATTGTACAATCTTGTTTGTAAACCCAAGAAGGGCGGGTTTTCGTATAAAACCTTATTTCCATATTTCTTTCGTTTATCATCAAATACAGTAGTGCATTCATCTTGACAACTCAGAAGCACATTCTTGAAGATCTTCAAGATATGGGCATCGAGGTAGTATTACCTCAAGAGATTGGAGTATTCAATCTTTAGATACAATCAACTTTGTTGGAGAGGATCAAGGTGGCTCAAGAAGAAGATTCTTAGATTCAGAAGATTAGGGCATAATGTGAGTCAGGTCTTATGGTGGAATTAAGAATTCATAAAGACAGGACACTCAGATTTAGAAACCCTTTTTTTATTCCAAGTGAAGATATTCGACAAGAAGTGATGACCGAGGCCCATAATTTTCAGTATTCTATTCATCCCGGATGCACGAAGATGTACCATGATGTCAAGCAATATTTCTGGTAAAACGGAATAAAAAGGGAAATAGCTCGATTCATTTTACGTTGTCTCTTGTTTCAGCAAGTGAGGGCAGAACAACAGAGACTAGCAGGATTTTTATAACCCATGCCTATTCCAGAGTGGAAGTGGAAACACATTACATTGGACTTTGTGATCGGTTTACCTAGATACCCAACTAGATGTGATACAGTTTGGGTGGTAGTAGATTGACTCACGAAAGTGGCACATTTTCTCTCCTTCCGAATAAGGCAGTCCACATAGCAATTACCAGAGATGTACCTACGACAGATAGTGAGGCAACACGAAGTTCCAGCGAGTATAGTGTCAGATCGTGATACTCGCTTTACATCTCATTTCTAGAAAAGCTTGCACGAGCGCTTAGGTACCAAGTTGAGATTCAGTACCACGTATCATTCCCAGACAAATGGGCAATCAGAGAGGATGATCCAGACTTGGAAGATATGTTGCGGTCTTGTACCTTAGACTTTTGTGGTCTTGGGAAGATTATCTTCACTTAGTAGAATTTTCGTACAACGATAATTATCAGGCCATCATACAGATGGCTCCTTTCAAGGTATTGTACGAAAGAAAGTGTAGATCACCCATGGCATGGGATGACATTGGTGAACGAAAGATGTTGGAGCCTGAAATAATCACTCAAATGATTGGAGTAGTTAAGAAGATCAGGGAGTGGCTTCAGATTGTACAAGATCATCATCATCATTGGGCAGATCAGCATCGTAGGTCATTAGATTTTTCTTTCAGCGATCATATATTTTTACAAATTTTGCCTACCCGTTGAGTCATTAGTTTCGGTATTCGCGGGAAGCTTAGTCCACGATACGTAGGACCGTTCAACATTCTCGAGAGGGTAATGGATGTTGCTTATCGTCTTGCCCTTCTGTCTTTGCTTTATGAAGTGCATAATGTATTTCATATGTCTCAGTTGTATAGGTATGTCTTAAACCGAGTCATATCCTCGATCATTATGAGTTAGTCATTTTTTACCGACTTAACTTATGAGGAACAACCAGTGTCCATTTTGGATCAGAGTTAGAAAGAAATCAAGAACCAAACTATCCGTCTTGTTCCCGTTGCTTGGGGCCATCACTCCTTGGGGGAGTCGACGTGGGAGCACGAGGACGATATCCATCTCGGTACCCATACCTATTTGACTCATAAGGTATATTCCCTTCGTATGCCTTGCATCTTTTATTCTGTGATTGACAAGCACTCATGTGAAATGATGCTGCTTTGCTTCATTACATGTGTTGTTATACTTGCTTATTGATATGTGCAGATTGCTTGTAGTTAGTTTGTAGCTTGTCTTGATATCTTTAGCTAGCCTTGAGTTTAAATTTCGAGGACAAATTTTTTCTTTATGGTGGATAGAGATGTCAGCCCCATTCCCGGTGCACTATGGCGTATGTTGTCTTTGTCACACTTTGGCGCATGTTAGTTGCTAGTCCGACCTTTGTTTAGATCGGACTCATAATTTATGGAGAAGAGTGGATTTGGTTGGGTTGGTGACATGTATGGCTTCGTTGGGTTTGAGTGATCCAACGGTCCACATCTCAAACTTTAACCTATATATTACCATTTTTCTCTCTCTGGTCATTATTTTCCTTTCCATTTCTCTCTCATAGGTTTTCTCTTCCTCCTTAGGAAATTACATCTTGCAAGAGAAGAACCATTGATTTATGCATGCTTTTAATTCTTAATAATTCCTGTTTGTTTCTAACCTTTGTTGTTGGGACCTAGCACCCCTTCATTTTTAATACTTATCGTTCTTGATTTTCTTGGTTAGAATTGCGTGGACCAGAGCTTGGGTTTATGGGTTCACTTTTGTTTTCTTAGGGATTAATCTCCCAAAATTTTATGTTTTACAAAACTAATTAGCTCATAGTGTAGAGAATTATATTTTATGTAACTTTGCTTTTGCCTGTGCTTGTTTCCGAGTCCAGCTAAGTTCAGTGCTGAAACTTGGTACAATACGTATACCAAATGCTTACTAGAGAAGAAGAACAGTGCTCTATGATGAGTATGCAAGAGAACCCCTTTGATGTAGAAATACGTATGTTTCACTTTGGGTGCATTGGTGTGCTGTCCTAACTTCTCGTGCGTACTAATCATACTGTACTTAGTCTCCTAGTAAAAGTGTATGCTAGTCACACTCCATGAGTCAGTGACGCACTTTTGAGAGAAAACCCAGTTGTCCCACTTTGGTACATATTAAATAAAAGTTCCACCTGGGAAACCAAAGGAAAGTGAACCACAGTCAGTTCGCACACTTTCTTCAAGTTGGCAATCTGGGGCACTTCTTCTTTGTTTCATCAGCCGGCGCACTTTGCTTACGTTTGGTAGCTCACACACTTTTTTCTCTTCGTTTTCTAAGGGACGAAGCTTTGGTTGGTTTCTTGACTACTGTGTTATTGATTTGTGTGCTCCTCGACTGACGATTTTCTTGACTGTCGAGCTTTGACATTAAATTGTGTTTTGTCTTGTAGTTAGCTTGCTCGCACACTTTTCTTAAAAGCACACTTTATTCTTGCCCGTGCATTTTTGTCAAGTGCACCGTATTGGTTAACTTGACAAAGTGTGCCACCCTTTGTAGCTCTTGCACTTTCTTGCGAAAGTGCGCCAACCTAATTTTGGTCATTTATGCACCAACCTAGTTTTGGTTGTGCCAACCCTGCTTTTGTTTGTTTGTGCGCCATTGCCTAGTTTTGGTAGTTTGTGTGCCTACTATTTCCTACGCACGTTGAGCCTTGTAGATGTGGCCCTATATGTCCTTACTATTTTACTTGCTAATTAGTTTACTTTTTCTTGATCACCTTATTATACATTGGATAGAATAAGAGGCATAGTTCAACTTGGGTGATGTTCTGCAACCCCGATCCTTATTTGGTTCAAGGGTTATGGATCTGATCTCGAGGGATTCTCGTACTACTCTTATTCTCATTCATCAATATAATAAAGTGACAAATTATATGTGACCAATATTAAACTATCATGTCCTGAATTACTTGCTATTTGATAACTTGTCCATGATCTAGATATTAGAACTTGTTCCTGCCCTGACTATTATATCCGTGCTGATACACTTGATCGCACCGAGAGTGCTACTAAATATATATATATATATATATATATATATATATATATATATATATATATATATAGTGAGCCGTCGTGCCATATACTCCTGCTATATGATATATGTTATCTCGAGATCGTGGATGTCGAACCACCGTAAATTATTTGGGAATAAAGGCTAGCCACCACAGATGTTGTATATCATCCGTAGTAGTGGAGTGCAATATATGATTTAATTATAAGATCATGCCAGTATCTTTCCTATAGAAAGTTTGGAACTGTTACTGATTATTAATTAGCTCAGGGCCCTTGCGAGGGACTGGTGCATCATTTATATATATTCTTGCTTGTATATGATTGGTTCGGCCAACCCTGGTCGATTAAGGTACAAAATGAGGATACTCATATATTATATTACTGGGATAACCCAGAGATCATATATCAAGCCGTAATACATGTTTGGTCGTCTAATTTGCTTATATAGGTACATAGCCAGGAAAGTGGGCTATCGTGGCATGATGATTCAACCTATTTCCTTGTTTGGTTATTGGATTGCGTCATTGTGTTACGATACTCCATGGACTGAAGATATATTATTTTCTCCTTATTATATCTTTGCTTGTGTATTATGACTTCTGTTGAGTAAAATTTGGAACACAGGTTATTGTGGCACGATAGTTCAACTCATGTCCTTATTTGGTTGTTGGGTTACGCTATTGTGCTACCATAAACTGTGGACCGAAACTATGATGCAGAATATTTTAGCTTGACCATAAGCAAGGGACGTATTTAATCTTGATATGATAGGGCACTTCCTGTCATTGTTTGGTAAAGGGGTGTCGTATAATGTCATGGATGGGATATATGCCATTGATTGTTGGCTCATGCATCTCATGCTATAGATCTGGTTTTGTTTCTTCATTTCATGCTTCCTTTGTGGTACTTACTATTTCGGGTCTAACCCCACTAGTTTTGCAGGGCCAGGTTTTAAGCTAGCATCAGAAGATCATGCTTACTTCTTCTTCACTGATGGCACGCACCGGAAGGATGGCTGCTGAGGGTCACGAGTGAGTTTCTTGTTTCATTGCTCATCTTTTGTAAACTATATTCTTTTAGGAATTTAGCTAACCGAGACCAGTTAGCCGGCAAATTTGGACACTAGTTTCTTACAAGACTGTATTTATACTCAGACTACAGCCGGCTCACTATCATGTATACTTTTGATTATGTATCTGATATATCAACTTGTATTGCTAGAACTTTAGAACCTTCTGATGCGACATTTAGGATGCCATACAACTTATTCTAAAATATTCTATGTTATTGCTACTTGATTGAATGATTAAGATATAGAAGTTCTTGACCCTAGGAGACTTGATTGTAGAATGCACCCTCTCATCTCTAGAAAACCTTAACACATTATGGGTTACTTTGGTATTACATAAGGTACGATTGGTTGAGTCATTCCTCCGCTCTCCAGTATTCTGGATCTGGGGTATGATAGTATCAGACATGATACAGTCATTCCAAAGCTGAATTTATACTAGGATACACCAAAAGAGAGACTAAATTTAAAAGAGCTTGGTAAAACACATATAGGCTGCATATAGGTTATGCTGCATAATGACAAATATAAAAGCACCATACTACTTATTTCCTGTAAGAAATACAAGACATCAAAATAAAAGAAATTACCTCGACACTCATGTATTCATATGATTGGCAACGAATCGATGAATTCGAAGCAGACTCATCTATTTCCTTCTTTGTGTATGTTGATTTTGCAGACAATAATTTTAACTAAAAGGTTAGAAAAAAATGGTTGCATTTATATAATTTTAGAACAGTAATTAAGAATTAAATTCATGAACAATTTACTTTTGCCTCAATAGACATAGAAGAGTCTGCCATAAGATCCTGCATAAACTTAAGAATAAAATATCCTTTCTTGCTTTGGCACTATATAAATATATTATTTGTAATAAAAAAAGATAATATCCATAATTATATAGCTAATAAGTCGTATACCAGTTTAAATACCTTGGGTAATTTCCAAGTTGGCTTCTTCCTTGCTATTTTCCTACCAATGTACGCTGATTTGAGGCCGCTACTAGAAATTAATTTTATATTAATATCAAAATATACACAATATTAAAATAATAATAATAAATAAATTGATATTAAAGATTTCACTCACGTATTAAAAACAACTTAATATCACCTCTAGGGGTGAACAACAATGAGTCCAACCAATAAACCACAAAGGTGGAGAGGTCAACAACAATTAAAACCCAATGCTTCCTACATTAAAGGAAGGGAGCATAAATGGAATAAAGCATACTGGGTATTGAATAGGATAGTAAAATGTGGCTAGTTGACTAAAAATTCTTACTCCTTGTAATTTAATAGAATGAAGCAAATTTGGTGCCTTTTAGCATCTTGGAGTCTTTCTGTCACCACATTAGTTATAACATGTGCTCTTACATTACTAATGGCACAAGGATTGAACAATATTACGAGCTCCCGAGATCTTGGATATTTGTCATGCAAAAACCTAAAGCCAAAAAAAATACATAAATATGGTGTCAATCTCGGAAAAAAAAATTCATAATATAAAATTAATACTTCTTACCTCATGTATGCAATAATAGCATTCACATCTAGCCAACCCATCGAACATACCTCCAACAAAACATATTTAGAAAGAAAATAAAATATGTCATCAGCTCCAAACATTCCTTTCTCTAATGGTATTCGAAGTCGAGGGTCATCAACCATGGTTTCTACCATGTCTCTCAAAGTGTCAATTAGCTGCGTACCACAGTCATCATTATTCACAGGTTGAACATCGTCATCTTCAATTTGTGTAGTATTTTCCTGTTTTGCATATTCAAAATTTTTAGACAATTCCATAGAAGATATTGACACTAGCATTAAATAATATGACCTCAAGGCCACTAAGAACAAACTCTTTGGGCCATGCTACGAGGGACCCAATTGCATCTTCAACAATTTCCATCTCTCCGTAAATTGGCCCGGGAAGGCGAACATTAGGATAATGGGCTTCCGTAATTGAAATCCTTACATTGTGTTCTCCTAATTCAACATTATGAATTTTCTCATTTGGTCCAATCTTCTCAAAGACCTTTCCCTCGGTAATAATATTATCTTTTTTGCCAAAAGTTAGCTTGCATTTCTTTTCCTAAACAAAATAAAAAAGTAGTTACTATAAATATTATTAAATGTTACAAGCGGTTGAATATAGATTAATTATTGAATATATATACTTAGCAAATCTCTTTGATAACACCATAAAAAGTCATATCTGAGATGAAAGGATTGTTGTCCTTTGCGCTAGCAACTTGCAAAGTCTATGCCACTACAGTCACTCTATTATTTTTCTTGACTCGTACTTCATCACGATCTTTTGTATGATAATGACACCCATTAATTCTATAACCCGAGAACTTAATCACATGATGTCGAGGTCCTTGAGCTATCCATTTTTAAGACATTAGAGACATTGCTATTTGGGTCTTCTTACTCAGCCTCAACCTAGCATTTTTTTTAAGTTTCGTATTTTATTTTATTTATGATAAGTAGAACATAAAATATATTAGCTTAATCACTACCCTTGATCGTAATCAATTAATAAAGGTGCGATTGTGCTCATCTTCTAACCAGTTTGCACTTTTCACTCTACGATGGTGCATCTTTTTCAAGTAAGCCTCATTTTCCCTATCAAGTAATGAGTAGAATGTCATTAACTACAAAGAAAAATATAAAAAAACTAAGTACCAAAGAATATAGACATCTTTACTCGATATAAGGTTGAACATAATTTGTATTGTGCAACACATAACGATGTGCTTTGTCCAAAGATAAGCGGTCAACTTCAAAAATATTCCCTTTGCCAATAGGTTTTTCCTTATTCTTCATAGAAGGAACTCTAATAGAATGTTATTTCGCTAAGAATTTTGAACAAAACTTAATGGCTTCCTCTACGATATAACATTGTGCAGTACACCCTTCAAGACGATTCTTATTTCTCACATAACCCTTTATCACACCCATAAACCTGTAATGTACAAATAATAAATAGAAAAATGATTATGCAAACATCAATGATGTTACTACATAATGAAAATAAAATTTAGAATAGATCAACCTCTCTAGTGGGTATATTCATCGAAAGAAAACCGGGCCGCCAAGTTCAACCTCTCTGACAAGGTGCACCGTTAGATGTACCATTATGTCAAAGAATGATGGTGGAAAATATTTTTCCAATAAGCATAATGTGATCACAAGATTATTTTGGATATCTTGCATTTTTTTGTACATTCACGACTTTGGCACAAAGGGCATTAAAGAAGAAACATACTCGTATAATAGCATATCTCACATGCTTTGGCAACACACCGCGTATTGCAACATGGAGTAGTTGTTGCATTAGAACATGACAATCATGGGACTTGAGACCATATAACATTAGATCTTGCGTTGAGACATTAGTTCTAAAATTCGAAGAGTAACCATCGGGGACCTTAAGGTCATGCAAAATTTTACACACTATTATTTTCTCTTGCCTCGATAAAGTATAACATGCTGCTGGAAGATAAATCCCACTTTTCTTATTATGAGGTGCTAATTCTTTCCTTAAGCCCATCTCTACAAGATCTTTGGGACAATTGATTCCATCTTTTATTTTTCCAAGAATATTTAATAGGGTCCCAATGATACTATCTTAGACATTCTTCTCAATGTGCATGACATCCAAGTTATGTCTAATAGGAAGATATCTCCAATACTCGAGCTAAAAAAAATGGATTTCTTCTTCCAACTACTTGTAACTTTGTCTTTTTGTACTTCTTTTTCCTCTTCTTTGGTGTCAATTTCTTTTGTACTTCTGCTTTCTTCATCTTCTTTGATGTCTTTTTATAGAACATCTTCTTTTTCTTTCCCCAAGAAACATTAATCCCTGCAACCTTTATTAGTATTTGTTCCCCACTCAATGGTTCAGGATAAGATCTGAACTTTTTGTCGCATTAAATGCCTTTCTTTGGGATCGAAAAGAAGGGTTATGCTGCAAATACCTTTTGTGATCTGTATAAATATTCTTGTGTAATATTTTAATCTATCCGAATAAGTATTTTTGTGGCATATTAGACAAGCAAAATATCCTTTCACACAACAACCGGGCAAATTGCCATATGCAGAAAAATCGTTGACAGTCCATAACAATATGATTCTTAATGTAAAGTATTCTTGCCGATATAAGTCGTAAGTCATAACTCCATCCTTCCACAACAATTGGAGATCTTCAATCAATGGTGCTAAATAAGCATCTATGTCATTTCCAGGTTGTTGGGGCCTGATATCAACAATGTCAATATTGTGAACTTTCTCTTCATGCATAACCAGGGTGGTAAATTATAAGTATTTAGCATTACCGCCCAATAACTGTACCTACTACTGAGTGAACTAAATGTATTAATCCTATCAGCTGAAAGTGAGAGTCGAAGGTTTCTTGCTTCCACTGCAAACTCCAGAAATTTATCATCAATTATCTTCCAGGTCGGTGAATCTGCGGGATGACACAATTGGCTATCAACTTCCTTTCCATCTGTATGCCATGTCAATTTTTTTGATGATTGTACCGATCGAAACCACCTTTTAAAGCATGGAATGGATGAAAAGTAACATAGATTTTTAGTTGGGATGCCTTTGTTTTGCTCTTATTATCTTTGTTCAGACATATATTTCTTTACCTTATATCTCGACGTTCCACACGTAGGACATGAGATTGAATTTTCATAATCTTTTTTGTAAAGTCTGCAATCATTAGGACATGCATGTATTCTCTTATATTCCATTCCAAAAATTGATAAGCAACGCTTAGCCTCCCTAGTAGTTACGGGCAACTCATTCTCTCCCGGAAGCATGTCAACAACAATGTCAACACATCTGAAAAGCTTTTATCACTCTAGCCACTCTTGGCCTTGTGATACTAAAGAGCTTCACTATCGCAGATAGCTTTGTATACTTTTTACAACCATTATATAATGGTCTCTTAGCATCATCAAGCAATGAATGAAAGTTCTCTTCATTATCTCCCACAAAATTGTTCTTTTTTAAAGCATGGAACATCTCTAGTGTATCTGCCACATCATTTAAAGTTTTCATATCATATTCTTTATAAATAGATGCATATGTATCCTAACATGATGACATTTCATTAGGATTAACTTCCCCATACATTTCCATTTAGTATATCTTGGATCGATACAAATTGTCGTCAAATAAAATCGTACATCTTCTAAACTCAGACTATAGAGATTCTCACATTCATTACATGGACACCTAATGAAGTCAAGATCATCCTCAGTAGCTTGGACATAATCTATAAATTCTTTAACTCCTCCGATATATTCTTCTGATAATAGGTGCTTTGTCATCCAAGATCTATCCATCTGTATAATAAATTTAAACACCCAGTAAGTAAGTGATTGTAGTTTGAAGGTTTTATTTCAAGCTGAAGGCGGTCATAAAAAATTGTGAAATAAACCTAAGGGTTAATGACTACTAATCATGGATTCATGAATAAAAAACTCATAATACATATATATTTCTTAGCATAGTCATTATTAGTCACATTCAAGATAAACTCTTAGCTATCATAATACATAATAATTTGCAGATTTTTAACAGATTAGAGAAAGCAATTTGAGAGGAAAGAATATTGGATAATTAGAGCTATACTGAGCAAATGACCTGACCATGGGAAGTAATCATGTACTATCACCGAAGATACTTAGATAAAGTTTCATCTTGTTTGTCTTGTAATCTTGTAGATCTATACTATACAGGCATTCCAAGACATCATGGCGTGTTCTGTGAAATATTATGGGTTTCCACTATTATAGTATCTTGTACTATAATAGTGGAAACCCATAATATTTCACAGTAAAGAACGAGGAGACTTCTTCTAAAACTAGCTAACTATCAGAGAAATAAGTGTGGTTTAATAGGGACAGTTGTCATGACTCGCACCCGATATAGGGGCACGAGTACGTGGGTACATCTAGCCTATGCCGTAACTTCGGCGGTAGAATGTTGTCTAGGTCAAAAATACTATCTAATCATGTCACACAATAATATATAAACCTGTCAATGATATCTGAACTCCAAAAATGAGGATAATAATGATAAACAATACTCAATCATAAAAATCTATAAGGAGAAAAATAGCACGATATCATATAAAAGGATTTGGAAGTCTCAAAGTCATAACTAAAATAATCACACCAAAATAACCAAGTCTATGAGTTTAGTAAAGATTACAATAATCTAGTAGCACTAATATCTCAAATATCTGAAGCTGGAGACATATCCAGTATAAAAGAATACTAAAGGCTAGCTAAATAACTACTAGTGGTATCTCCTCTACGGGGACTGGCACCTCCTGAAACTTCTTGGGGTCCATAGTAAGTCAGCACCATCTCACCTAGTAAATACTAAAAAATGTTATCCAGTCAGGATTGGAGCGAAGCACACCTCTAACAATAGTTCTAATTTAATTGACAAAGACTATAAAATAATAATAGTGAATAAAATAAATGACGAGTAAAAGTAGAACTCTCAGCATATCCTGGCAATGGCAATATGATGAATGAGTGAACACTGAATATGTAGCAAACAGGTAATTAGAATTTACTAGACAGGGTAAAGATGATACAATACAATAAGTATGGATTAGACTGGAAGTACTATAACTAAATGTATGTTTTGAAATACTAGCTTCGAATATTATCGGCTTGGGAACTTATACGATAGCTAAATGGCCTGGTTAATCATATATAATGTGTATGATTAACACTAACAATGTTTCACACTTTTACAATAGGAATATGATCACATATCTCAGTAGCATTTCCCCCATCCCGATTATTACAGTGGATCCAACCATGGCACGTTATGATACACGATCAAAGTCCAATAATAATACCATGTACGATGTCTAATTTCAATATCATGTACGATGTCTAATATCAATAAAATAAACCATGTAACATCCCATGACTGAAGATCCATGCTATATACCAGTCCGTGTACCATCGTGTTAGAAATTAAATATATCATCGCTAAATACATGAATCATAGTAAATATCAAATAATAAAAATATATCAGAGAATGTACTCACCTGTGGTCCTGAGCAATATACGAGGATCAATGTCTAAACTGGAGTAACACTGACCTAAATATGGAATAATAATGTCAATTGGTGATTTGGAATGATAATTACTATTATCTATGTTGAAATATGAATTCTAGGCCAAAACTAGGTCTTGGGAAGTAAAACTAGGTCAATACCTTGTTATACTAGGCTTCTAGATCTTAACAGGGTCAAATAGTCAATAATAGACTACTACTTGCTATTACTTAGCTTATACTAGTTGGTACTAAGGTATTCTAGCCATATTAATTAGTACTTAACTAATACTTGTTACTATTTAATACTATCTTCTATTACCACATAAATAACTTAGGTATATAGATTACCAATTAATATCTTACTAATAACTTAATACTTAACATATATCTAGACTACACCAATACCTCAACTCAAGTCTAACCCTTGTTTCCTCATAGAATTCCTAACCCTCCAATACTAAGTTAATACTTTACTTATCTATTATATACAATACCTTAACTATACAATATATACTTTTGACTGAAGTTATAACTCAATCTTAGTATTTATAACACAACCCTCTATCCCTAACACCTTAGCATTACCTTGACTTAAACATCTACCCAACACTGGCATCTCTACCCTGCATGTTCTGCAGTCTACTGATACAAGGATATCATTCCTCTCTATCTATAACTGAAACCTCTAAATGACTGATACCCATTTTACACTAGAAACTCACATACACAAATCCTTACCCCTATGACTCACTTTACTTCACACACAGTCACCTGAAAAAAAAAAAAAAACCCGAGTTTCCCCTCAACTTTAATTCACCACTTGCAACTGATACTCTAGCTTACCCCTAAATTAACTGATACTCTTGGGTATCAGTTCTGATACTTAACCTTAACCTTAACTCGCTGATTTATTTTTAGTCACTTGTATTCACACACAAGTCAACCAATGATACCTACTACATGTACACAGTCATTTATCCCCCCAATTAACCTGCATTTCTCAAACGCAAGTTCCCAAATCTTAATATCAAGTCTCAACACTCATACACACACAAAACCATAAATACAACATCAACATCCTCCCCTACTGTCTATACTTCCCAAAACCTACACCCCTCGCTCAAATGGAACTTACACACACACACACCCCCCAAGTACAATACCCTTCACCCGACCACAAATACATCCCTGACCAATTTACCACATGTACTATAATTCACACTAAATTTCAACATTAACATACCTATTCAACTACTACACACACAGACACAATGCTGTGCACCACTCAAATCCAACTGCCCCAAACCCCTTGCATAGGTGTACATTGCATAACACAGTCCCTCTACTAATTTCTTCAAACACGCCTACACCACTGCTAGTACCTGGCCTGAGACTCACTACCTCATCAATGTACTTGCACTTCTGAAACCCTAGGGCCCCCTCTCACATTACCTACACAGCTCAGACCCGATCCCCTTTACATCACACACACTGCTCATACCTCTCCTACTAAACCCAACTATCCTCTTACATTACTTGTAACCTCCCACTGCTTGCTGCAACACATCACTTATGAGGCAACACCATGTTGGTACTTATATCCCAACCTAATATACACACAAGATCTGCCATCACCACTGATACACATGTGCACAGGTACCACTTGCTTCCATTCTCAGGTCTGCACAAACTCAATATCAAAATCTGTACTTGGTGTACATATTCATACTCAGAGGTACACTCAAGCACACCAATCCCTTATTTTCTGCTGATATAACACTCTCAAAACTATGTGGTACACACAACCTTCACTGAACTCAAATACCAACACCAAAATACTATCATACACTCAAGAATCTTCATAAATACTTGTACCCCTTACTCATGTAGCAACCCATGTCTGATTCCCCCTTCTAAAACTCTCGACTAGTTGACCTAAAATATGCACTGCATTGAGTAGTGTACAACCTTCTCCTCACCCTTCAATACGTGAGCTACAATACCCCACATCTTCCTTACTGGCAGATCAATGTACAGACCCTATTTGAACTGGGTGCACACTAATGTGCATAGCTTCCCTCTCCACACACACAACTATACTCACATTTCTGATTCACATAGTGCATAGCCCACACAATTTTCCCCTCTTATATACAATACTAACACAACCAAGTCCTCCTCTAGCACCACACATTAACACTCTCTTCACACTCCTCACTGATAAATACACTAATAACCTCACTCAAGTACGAACACAACTTAATCACCTCTTCAACATACTCAAAACACAACACAACACAATCCACATACACACACTAGTATGGAAAGCTATGGTACTCCTCTTAATACCAAAATGTCTACTATATAGACACAAAATATACACCAAGCATAAACACAAACGCCTAGAGTGCATCACTCTATGATACACTCCCAAATCTGCACACAATGATTCCACAACCCCATAATACCCAATATATATATAATTTATGATATATAATAATTAATATAACTAAAATTAATGCTAATAACAAGAAATTAACCTCTAGAAACATAATACAAGGGAAAACACTAAATCTATACCCCCATATCATGAACACCAAATCTATACCCCCAAATCATGAAGTATCATGATACGGGCTTTCCGTAACCAATTATGGACACTAATCTACCCTCATAACATTAATACAAGTTCAAATAGCTCTAATTGAGCATATGAGAAACATTTGGTGTACCAAATTCGGAATTCTCCTAATTTGGCCACAAAAGTCAATGTAACTTTTATCATAGGCCTCCTATGAACCTAGTTCTTCTTTCTATGGGTATCCCTAATGCATGAGTGTATTTCTAATGCTCAAATGAAATAAATAGAACATAATTAGAAGATAAATTTTAGAATTATACCTATTGGAAGATGGATTCCTAATATATCATACCACAAGGATACAATGCAATGAATAGACACCTCCTTCTAGCAAGCTTCCCTCCAATATTTCTTTATTGCTATTCTAAGGTCCTATGTCTCCATGGGAATGAAAATAAGAGGGATGAGATATAAGAATGGGTGGATTAGGGTTTGCTTCCAAATTTGAAGATGAATTAATTAGAAAAGTAAATGGAGGCTATTTATGAATAAAAAGGCTTATATAGCCTCCTAATAGGGTTAAGGTTAGGTTGATGAATATTTGAAATGACACAAAGGCCCTCTCATTATCTCATGAATATGATCAACTAATTCTATAGAAGAAATATTCTATTCTTGAGTCTAAATATGTTTAATAGACTTAATCTAGTCATGACTAACTAATGACTCTAGTCAAATAGTCTAAAATTAATAACTAACTCATTCTTCCAAACTAATGAGTCAAACCATGACTAACTATTTAATTGAATCAATGGGTCAAGTCAAGTCAAGTCTGGTTAGGTCCACTAATGTCAAGTCCAATAATCAGTCCAATCCACTAATCAATAAATAATATTAATAATAATCAAAATATATAAAATATACATATTATTTTTAAATAATGCAAAATAACAAAAATATTCCTATTCTGAAATGTGGTATTGACAAGTCTAACCCCCTGGAAAAATTATCCTCAAAATTTATGATACCTCGTCTCTCTCTCTTTGGCCAGTCATAACCTAGTCATCAATATCTTTACTACATTCAACCTCTAACAATCATGGCCTAGGAATGTTCTATTTAAAATTATACAACATGCAATTCTATAGAAACAAACAAACATGCATGGTTATAGTCTCTTCTTGTCATGATATTGCAGTTTCTATCAAGGTTTAATACTAATTACACTAACTATACTATAGCACAAAGCTATCTATAAGGTACTAATGAATCACACAAAATAATAGATAAAAAAGCATGAAGAAGGGACAAAATAGAACAGAACTTGCTAACCTATTACCTGTAGCATCGGTCTCCACGACCGTCATTGCAAAATCTTGCACCGCTGGGGTATATCCCTCTGCTGATGTGGGGCAATTGCTTGAGCGGGAAAGGAGATGGGGTTTGGGAAGAGGAGGAGAAGGGGAGTGGGGGCTGAGCGGGAATAAGGGGGGGAGCTGGGTCTAAGTGGGTGTGAGAAGAGGGTTTAGGGAGATGAATAGAAGAGGAGTGGGGGCTGAGTGGGGGGAGGGGAGGGGAGGGAGGGGGTGGGGGGGTGTTGGAGGTGCATTCTTTCATATAAGGATTTACGGTGTATATGATCTTCTAGTGTTATCATGTGACTGTGTACAACAGTGGGAACTATTCTTTCATATTAGATAAGCGGGTTTGTAAAGAGGAGGAGAAGGGGAATGGGGACTGAACGGGGAAGAGATGAGGGTTTGGGGGGGAGAGGGAAGAGAAGAGGGTTTGGAGAGAGAGGAGAAGGGGAGCTGTGGTTTATTGTTAGAGTTATGGGAATAAGTCATGAAAAAGAGTACGGGGGAGTAAAAAAAGAGCGCGGTGTTTTTGCACTATTGATAATGCTCGTAAATATAATCGCCATTTAAGTATAAACTATAAATATCGTTTATGTTTTAAAAATGTTATAATAGGCCCAAAAGTTGTCCACTCCATCATATTAAGTTGTGGTTCTGAAATTTGATAACGTTTATATCTAAACCGTCATGATAACTTTTTCAAGAGCGTTATAAAATGGGGTTTTTGTTGTAGTGACGATCAAGAACTACCAGCTATATTGGATACAAGTGTTCTACTGTCCGATTCAATCTAATTGAATTATCAAATCTTTCTTGTGACAAAATCTCAAATAGTTTGTGTGCGATTCAATCAAGAAGAATTTAGAGAGTTAGTTTGATATGAACACCTCAACTTCAGAGATTAAAGAAGATTTTCAAAACACCAAAAATCAAACATGGGATTTAAGACCTCACCGATTTGAAAAAAAAATCAAAATTTGAGTTCAATCCCATCAAGTTTCAACAGATCTGAACCTATGTTTGAATTCATTCCTGTCAACTTCGAATCACCGATTTTGAAGTTCAACTCTGCTCTCGAAGTTTCCAATTCAAAAAGGATCTTTGTAACCTTCGTATCCCAAAAATTCATTAATGTAGTATATAGTTATGTCATAAGGATTTGTGTTATATAAGTTCTTGTGTGCATGTATGTATAATTATATATTTAAATATAAGTAATATTATATTCAAGGTTTAATTTTTTAAATAATATTATGTGTGACATAAGTTTTGCACTTGGCTAGGTGCATTTTAGTTAGTTTGGTTTCAGCCTAGTTAGGGTGGTACTAGTGACTAGTGAAGGCCACTTAAACCTATTCAAACCAAATCCTAACTGAACCAAACTTGGCCCACACCTACCTAAGACCCAAGGGAACCAAACCAAGCCATAATTAGACTAAAACCAAGTCCAAATGATGCGTGTACAGCACTCATTACTTGGGTGGGGGGCAGACAGCTATTAGTGGGGGGACACCTCATTGAGCAGTTTATTTAACTACTCTCCGCTCCAATATTACTCGTAAAACTCCTCCCACAACCCCCTTTCACACTATCCTATAGCCCAAAATTCATTTTCTATTAATTCCTATCCATTTTCATCTCCCAGAAGCTCACCAAACATAAATACTTTCTGCCAAGCTTCACAGAAAGTCTGCTAAATTCGTTCTTCTTCCACAACATGTTGCACCTTCAAAACACTCGGTAAATGTCACGCCCCAATCTCCCGCAAGCTCGATAGTCCCCGCTGAACGTGAATCACCACGTTTACAGCTCTCCCGCAGGACCATCGTTCTCATCGAGACGTGATGCCGTACGAGCCTGGAATTGCGCTCGTACAAGGCGATGTTGTCAAACACCAAATGTTATCATTGAAACAACCAAGTTGCAGCGGAAGTCAAGTATTGTGTACCAAGCACACAATCAGAGTAATATGCAGTGAAGCTCACGATAGGGTCAAATAAAATGCCTCATCGAAGACAAGGCCACGAAGGCGATGTCACGAAGGCGATGAAATACTCTTGCTCTTTTCTCTAGCCCACAAAGTTACTTACAGTTCATACATCATGTCCCGTATATCCAAGCAGCGCCACTACGCCTGCGTACCTGAAATATTGCCCACAAACGTGGGTCAGTACACAACCGTACTGGTGAGCGGGGTAACCCACTCGCCTAAGCCGACACTAAGTAAAAAATAGTGAATGCAAACAGTTATATGGTGATCTTTCTAGTTGAATCCTAGATTCATTTCATGGCATAGGGATGACATATTAAGGAAAGCTGTAAAGCAGTTTAAGCATGCAAGTACTCAACTCAAACCAAACGACAAGCAAATATATAAGCAACTCGAGGAAAACTAGCATGCAAACCGTCCTGCTCAAGTCCAAGCAACACGATAACATGTCGAACCATCAACCAAGCCTCAATATCCATCCTCAACCAACACTTACAATCCAAATCTCACAGTGCACACTCTTGCCGAGGCAAGGTGGCCGCGCCTACACGAAAGCCAAACCAACAAAAGAAAAGCAAGCCAACACTATACTATATGAAGTCACTGGCCAAGCCATAAAGGACTTTGATCGGACTGATCAAATGCGGTTCTCCTCGAAACAGCGCTAAGTAGCTAACCCACCTGGATCGATTCCAACCGCTGGCACCGCGCCCAAGACGCGTTACCCAATTGTCTCCTCCATGGCCGAACGGTCCCGGTGCCCCGGAGTACCCGTTCGAGGAGACCAAACCCTGTGCAATACAGGTTGTCCGTGACATGCAGACACCAAGTAGGTATGACGAGAGGATCGAACATTCTCGCCCCACCAAGCGATCCTAGACTCGTTCCGCCAATAATCCAACCAACACATCCATAACCATTCTTCCAACATATAGCCCAAGGCACCATTCACAAGTTATTCCCATAGGCACAATGCCTCTTCTCAATACAGTATTTCCAATGGTGCAACACCCATGCTCAAAGCTAACCCATGGCACAATGCCGTTTCAGTGGCACAATGCCCCATTCGTGGCACGATGCCCCATCAAGCGGCACAACACCCTCGCCGATGCAGTTGTTCGGTTTTGAACCATAACTGCTCGCTTTGCAAGACAAAGCGACCAAGTGATACCCGTGCACGGATGCACGCTCGCTCGCCCAAATCTTAATGTTCCCAATCTCTCAATGCATCATTCCAACTGTCCAAGCATAATCCCAATTATCCAACCAACTGCCTCAAATGTAATATTCCAACTCTAGCTCCAACTATCCAACGCACAAACCAAATCAAGCCACAATCCTACCAAGCCAATGGCGTACACTCTATGCACGCCTCAGTGTAGTGATTCCCAATGTTTCAGCCCAAGTGTTCAAGCCATTACGTGTTTTCCATATTATTAGGCATGAAGGAGTAGAGGAGAAGGGAAAGAGTCCACTCACAATGATTGATCCCGTTAGGCATCCTGTCCTGCCGATACGGCCAATCCCTTGAACCCGTGGTCCGATGCAAGCGCGATCTACTCAACTGGTATGACCGTGCGAGCAGGCCGTGCTCTACAAATCATCCGACCGATCGGACTAAGGAAGATGGCATTATCATTCCAACTCAGCTATCTCAGTACTGCTCTGAACGAACACCTAATTTCCATCGAACCCGCTAGCCATCTGCACATGAAACAACTCAATCAATACTTATTTCCAAAATCCAACAAATCAAATGGAACCAGCATTTGTTTCATTCAATCCGACTCAGCGTAACGCACCGTACGGTTGCGGGGCGTTACATAATATACCACTTAGAATCAGGTTTGTCCACGAACCGTGCTGGTACTCATTCCTATCACATGCCACAATCCAATTCCATGGATCTGCTCTATGCAACTCACATTATCCTGATCCAGACTCAGCATCTCGCTCTGTTGAATGCTCGTACAAATTCTATATTCCCACATCCTCCTTGCAGCTCAATACGAATTCTTCGTATCGCTTAGTTTTGGATCGATACACATATTTAAGGCGTCCCTAAAATACATGTATTTCAGCCGAGCTTTGCGATAGCAAATTTGGATAAGTTACAAGGGTATCTTTATGTCCGAGGCATCCATTAGCTTCACTCCCAAATCGAACCAATCTTGATTTCCATTCCAACATGTTCGCTTGAGCACTATTTTCAATATGATGATTTTCCACCGATCAATCAGTCCGAGTTCCAACTCAATCCATCCAACTATTTCTGAATCCGCACTAGCAACATCTCCAAATATATCTCATGCACCGAACGATCAACTCAAATGATACTACCCCATCTAGGCGACTTACCCAAATATCAACTTTGCTTTCATCAGCTCAGTCCAACACCTCTTCCTCAATCTCAATACCTCACAGGGTGAACATCTATATTGAGGTTTGTGTGATCCACGAAGATCTCGCCGCCACGCCAAAGGGATAGTGTCGCCACGATTTCAACGTGGACACACTCGCCACAATTCCTAGGTTGCGCATGGAATAGTTCTTCGCGCTGCTTCCACTGCCTCGAAGCATAGGATATCACCTTCGCCTTCCGAATGAGCACGCTTCCCAGACTAAGTTTTGAGACATCTTGTAAATCTGAAGCACGTCTGTCCCTTCCAGTATTCGCAAAGATTTGATTTGAACGAGCCGCCACAGTCGTCCATTCATATAAATGCTATTCCCTTCCAGAGCACGATGAGTCAGAGGCGATGCCATCTACAAAAATCTGTGACTCTGAATCTCATCAGTTGACTTAGGCCAATCCCACAATCGCTTCGGTCTTCCGGCTGCATCTTCAGTTGAAGGCTATCCCAAGGATCTCTCCAATCCAACACTCAGTCAATGGGCCAAATCTTATTGCTCACATCTACCCTCGACGCATTCCCAAATACGCCGCCTCAAGGGTCGTTCTATGGGTCTACCATATTCATATCCGATTAGCGGGTCAAGGTCGCTAGGGTCAGCTGTCCCGAAGCTACGCTCGATAATTATAATCATCACGATGGACAGTTACTATGAACCATGCTATATCTCATCTGCAAATCCGAATCAAAATCCAACCATTCCATCCGAGCGAACTTCCGAATCCGAGAACTGCGCTTGCTGAAACCGTCTTCCATCAGTCCGTCGTATGCCCTGAATCCATCAAATTTTCGAACTGCCATATTCGTCTACTCGCACTACTACTGCAATGATTTCCGAAACTCAAGACTTGCTCCAATTCTTATTCCTTTGCCGCATTTTACAATGCACGTCCAACTTGCTCAAATAACACAGTGATTTGTTCCGACTTGCTCCCATATTTAGCTATCTCTAAAAGTCTGTCCGCCACAATATTTGCCTTTAATTGTTGCCATAATCTGTCAACATCTTCCAGAGAATATGTCTATCATTGTTGCACCATTTTGCCCAAACCTGAGTCAACTTCTCGAGCAGCAATATCCAAAATCTTTCAAGTTTGTGTGAATCCATCTCATTGTCCCTCCAGACCAATATCGTGTTTCTTTGCTCAACCAACAGCTCAAATGTGTCGCCCAAAATCGTAGTTCGTGCTCGCTATCCTTCGATTCACCCATCGCTTCGCTCAAGCGTATCCCAACTGTTCATTCCGATCTCGTCCATCTCTTATGCTCAATGATACTTCCATTTGCACTAGTCCGTTCACGATATGCTCAACTCAATATTCGCTTGCTCCATTTTCATTCTTCCCAACACAATCGACTTGCACCAACCAACTTATATTTCTGTTACTCGAGTTCGTTCAGGCAATTCCCATAGATATCCAACCAAAATATTTCCAATGCCTTGCTTAACACGTTTGATCCCATATACCACTTCGAATCAAGTCACTACTCACATTACGTTTTCCTGCACGAATCCAAGATCCGTTCGAACCATTCTCCATGCATGATCATGCCTTTCTCAACTCAAGTCTGACACAAAAACTCAGGCAATGCTTGAATTATCCAACTGTTTCCATAAATCTCACTATGCAACTCGTGCCATATCCCATTCACAATACATCCAGCTATTCTCAAAGCCGTCTGATACTTTCGCAACACGAGCAACCCGTGCAACGATCTCTCTTCCAAGTAATCCAACCCAATACTCAATGGTTCCACACATTTGTTATACGAGCAACTCGTGCCAACTATTCTGATATTCCCGAGCCAAACTCAAACATGCTCAACCGATGCGCCACAGCCAAAATTCTAACTTCTATCCAACACAGTCGCTACACGAGCAACTCGTGCAACGATCCATTCTCATCAAATGCTTCTACTCACAACATGCCGCATAACCAATCTCGTATGCCAACCAACTGATCCACGATGCAATCAGAAACTCCCTGAACGACAAGCCAAGCCAAGCCAACGAAAGCTCTCAACTTGTTGTACAAATGCAACAACGCCTAACGAGGCTAAACAATCCTACGAAAACCAACCAAGGCAACACAACCAAGAATAAAATGCAGCCACAACCAGCAATAAATAGACTTATTGCATGAAACATCCAATGCGGCACTGAGTAGAGTCAAGAGCTAGACGACACACGGAAGCTATTTAGAGTTTGTGATGAAGCGAAGGACCAAGTCCGAGAAAATGAACCAGGCGCTCTGATACCAATCTGTCACGCCCCAATCTCCCGCAAGCTCGATAGTCCCCGCTGAACGTGAATCACCACGTTTACAGCTCTCCCGCAGGACCATCGTTCTCATCGAGACGTGATGCCGTACGAGCCTGGAATTGCGCTCGTACAAGGCGATGTTGTCAAACACCAAATGTTATCATTGAAACAACCAAGTTGCAGCGGAAGTCAAGTATTGTGTACCAAGCACACAATCAGAGTAATACGCAGTGAAGCTCACGATAGGGTCAAATGAAATGCCTCATCGAAGACAAGGCCACGAAGGCGATGTCACGAAGGCGATGAAATACTCTTGCTCTTTTCTCTAGCCCACAAAGTTACTTACAGTTCATACATCATGTCCCGTATATCCAAGCAGCGCCACTACGCCTGCGTACCTGAAATATTGCCCACAAACGTGGGTCAGTACACAACCGTACTGGTGAGCGGGGTAACCCACTCGCCTAAGCCGACACTAAGTAAAAAATAGTGAATGCAAACAGTTATATGGTGATCTTTCTAGTTGAATCCTAGATTTATTTCATGGCATAGGGATGACATGTTAAGGAAAGCTGTAAAGCAGTTTAAGCATGCAAGTACTCAACTCAAACCAAACGACAAGCAAATATATAAGCAACTCGAGGAAAACTAGCATGCAAACCGTCCTGCTCAAGTCCAAGCAACACGATAACATGTCGAACCATCAACCAAGCCTCAATATCCATCCTCAACCAACACTTACAATCCAAATCTCACAGTGCACACTCTTGCCGAGGCAAGGTGGCCGCGCCTACACGAAAGCCAAACCAACAAAAGAAAAGCAAGCCAACACTATACTATATGAAGTCACTGGCCAAGCCATAAAGGACTTTGATCGGACTGATCAAATGCGGTTCTCCTCGAAACAGCGCTAAGTAGCTAACCCACCTGGATCGATTCCAACCGCTGGCACCGCGCCCAAGACGCGTTACCCAATTGTCTCCTCCATGGCCGAACGGTCCCGGTGCCCCGGAGTACCCGTTCGAGGAGACCAAACCCTGTGCAATACAGGTTGTCCGTGACATGCAGACACCAAGTAGGTATGACGAGAGGATCGAACATTCTCGCCCCACCAAGCGATCCTAGACTCGTTCCGCCAATAATCCAACCAACACATCCATAACCATTCTTCCAACATATAGCCCAAGGCACCATTCACAAGTTATTCCCATAGGCACAATGCCTCTTCTCAACACAGTATTTCCAATGGTGCAACACCCATGCTCAAAGCTAACCCATGGCACAATGCCGTTTCAGTGGCACAATGCCCCATTCGTGGCACGATGCCCCATCAAGCGGCACAACACCCTCGCCGATGCAGTTGTTCGGTTTTGAACCATAACTGCTCGCTTTGCAAGACAAAGCGACCAAGTGATACCCGTGCACGGATGCACGCTCGCTCGCCCAAATCTCAATGTTCCCAATCTCTCAATGCATCATTCCAACTGTCCAAGCATAATCCCAATTATCCAACCAACTGCCTCAAATGTAATATTCCAACTCTAGCTCCAACTATCCAACGCACAAACCAAATCAAGCCACAATCCTACCAAGCCAATGGCGTACACTCTATGCACGCCTCAGTGTAGTGATTCCTAATGTTTCAGCCCAAGTGTTCAAGCCATTACGTGTTTTCCATATTATTAGGCATGAAGGAGTAGAGGAGAAGGGAAAGAGCCCACTCACAATGATTGATCCCGTTAGGCATCCTATCCTGCCGATACGGCCAATCCCTTGAACCCGTGGTCCGATGCAAGCGCGATCTACTCAACTGGTATGACCGTGCGAGCAGGCCGTGCTCTACAAATCATCCGACCGATCGGACTAAGGAAGATGGCATTATCATTCCAACTCAGCTATCTCAGTACTGCTCTGAACGAACACCTAATTTCCATCGAACCCGCTAGCCATCTGCACATGAAACAACTCAATCAATACTTATTTCCAAAATCCAACAAATCAAATGGAACCAGCATTTGTTTCATTCAATCCGACTCAGCGTAACGCACCGTACGGTTGCGGGGCGTTACAGTAAACCTTCAACTCTTTCATTACCATCATCATCTATCTCTTACCTTTCATTTTTATATTTTTTCATAATTTTCCTTGGTGTTTAACCCCCTCAAATCTTTGTTTCAAGTCAAAGTGTCCAGACTAGGTGCTGTCCAAATAATTCTTGCAAAGATCAAGATGTACACATCAAACCGTTTAGTAAAACTCTTATAAAACTTTTTCATCTCTTAGCTCTGTTAATTCTCTTATATTTTATTTATAATTTTCTATGTTTTGCTGTCATTTACCCTTCCGTAGAGATGTTCTCTAAGAAGTGCGCAATGGGTGTTCGTTGCATAGCATCGTTGTCCACACATCGTAAATAGGTAAGTACCTCAGGTTTTTCTTTATTTTATGATTCTTAACTCAGGATACAACTAGATACACCGATCCTCTAGGTAGAAACCAAAATTTTAAACATGGAAAACCAATTTAACAAGATGTTGAACACAAGTTTTGTTCATAGATTCAATTCTGTCCACTTTTGTTCGCACACCTATGCACACGTGTTAAACTCACTTTTTGTGTACGGAAACTTTAGAAATATTTACACATGTTACCCCCCTAAAATATTTTATAATTATTTTATGTTAGATTTTATTTATCTAGGTTGAAACCTTGTATTTTGTCTCATTTCACTAAAATTCCAGAACATCGGCACGATTTTGTGCACGACATTTTATGTGTACATTTCTAGTATTTCTAACCGAAACCTTCACCATTATAACCCTGACTTGACCCAATAACTTTCCATTAAATTATTTTGTATTAATTCTATGCTAGAATATGGTAGAACCATACTTTTCACGAAAAACGTAAAATTTTAGAACTGAAATTCAGTACTAGAACTTGGAAAAGTCTATCATTTTATGTACTTAAACCTCTAGAAATTGTAAGAAACTTATACCACATTATTAACACTCAAAATCCTATACCAGGGAATTTTTTATATCATAATTTTTAGGTACTAAAATAGGTATTTTTGACAGTTTATTTTAGCATGTACGTTAATGTTAGAAAATTCCAATTTTACCTTAGAACATGTCATGACATGTGTTAGATTTTATTCTGTTTTGAACCCTTTATTAATATATTCTAATATGTTATAATGATGTAAAAAAGTTAGGAATATATAGGAGTGATCATTTAGGGTTAGTGCTATCAAAATGACAAGTTGTGACGTTGTCCTTTACTTATAGTCATGTAGTCAACTTGACAAGTTGTAGGAATGAACCTAGACAACCCTATCTATATCAAGTCACCTTTCATGTGTTAGAATGATTAAAAATAATATTAATATGTTTTTATGGTATTAGTTGTTCGTTGGTCGTGTTAGACTATAACCTTTAAAGCGTCACACCTATTTTCAACTCTTGAATTAGAAATGTTATAGAAATACTTTTTTACTATCTAGACCCATTATAGTAGGTGTAATACCAATATCACATGTTTAATAATATGATAGAAACCATGATAACTTAGGCTTACATACTAACTTTTAGGTTAAGTTGTTAGGTGACCGGAATACCAAACTAGTTCCTTTTTACTTATGATCATAACCAACCTTACGTGTTTATAGAAATGATATTGTGTAAGTGTATCAAACTATATGATATCTGTTGATATTGTATTATTAGATATATAGATCTTGGATGTCGATACAGATTCTGATTATTACTTTTAGCTCAGGAGCAAAGGCAAGTATAATTCTCTAATTATTTTCAGTATATGATAGTTTATACAACACATGTTTAGTAATGTTTACTTGATTTCTTGACACATACATTACACGGATTGGTATTGTATGGATTCCTAGTCTGGAGATATTTTCTTTCATGCTATCATTGTATAGTGATCATCGTGCTTGTGTTTTGTCTGTGCATTATGATTTACGTGTTGCGATGTATCGTGATACATATTTTATTTGTACTAGTCGGGGGTGGGGAAACATTAATTAGATATATGATCATACGCTGTAGCCCATGTGGTAGTATAGACCGTGGCTACTAGCTGATCATACACTTCATGTATGATCTCTATCTATTTCTTATAGTATAGATCGTGCATCTCCCAGGTCGATCATATATCGAAACTAGTATTTTAGAACACATAGTATTATAGTAATTTCTTATTCTATTTGCTGATACATGCCTTGTTATTTCCTATTCCATTACTATTCAGTATATGCCATTGTATGATCTCTATCTATTTCTTCATCATGTATTACATTACTATATTCCTGTTTTATAGTCTCTACCATTTACTTGGAAGTGTTTTTATTTATTATACTTTACTCCAATCCCGACTAGATGTTGATATATTAGGCGATGACCTTGAGGATTGGTGTCCTTGTCATGACCCGCACCCGGATATTCGGGCACGAGTACGTGGGTACGTCCAGCCTACACCGCAACATCGACAGTAGAACGCTGTCTGGATCATTTCTAACTATCTAATATCTCAACAATATAATATGGTATCTGTCAATCATCCCAACTCCAAATGGAGGAGCAATATGGTATCTCACAAGTATGACTAATGTCAATCATAAAACAAACTAAGGAAGATAATGTACGAATGGAATAGCGAAGGAAAGAATAAGAATACAATCTACAATCTAAAATGATAATACAAACTGTAAAACTCAACAATATAATAGTCTAATATAATCCAACACAAATAAACTAGACCTCCTCGGGCTCTGCAACTAAGTCCTCCTGGTCTATAGGAGTATCCTCTATAGGTACGCCATCCTGCGACCCATAGAATGTGGGACACGGCCTTATAAGCCAATTATCTAAAAAAAAATATCCAGCCAGGATTGGAGTAAAGTACAACCCAATAGCAGTTCTAATTAATTGACAAAGACTATAAAACAGTTATAGTAAGTAATACTTGATGAGCAGAAAAGAGAGAATCAGAGACTGAAATAAACAACATCTATAAAAAGAGGAATGAAAGTAAATGTGGTGAGCCAGAGAGCATGGCAAAAATGACTGTGAATAGAGAAGAACTAAACTAAACAAATATGATGTGAGTACAGCAAGTATGATGTGAGTCCAGCAAGAATGCACTAAACTAGTGTGTTTTGAAATATCGCTTTCGACATGTAAATGGCTAGGGGTAAGTTCGGCTAACCGCACACTTGGTGTGCGGCTGCTATCATTCTAGATTAGACCAGAGGGGTAATTCCAGATTTTGGGAATGTTTACATGTCTACTCGAGTATTTCCCTGTCCGACTAGTATAAATGAATCCAATTCCGATACGTAAATCAAATATGAGTCCAGCCCGATAAAATAGGTGATTCCAGTTGGGGAGTCCTGATGTGATACCAATAATGAGTCCTGAAGTAGAGGCCAGATAAGTATAAGGTACGTGTCACAAGAAAGTGAATCGATGTAATATTAATCCGTGTATCCAAGTGTCGAGGAATCAGGTAAAACAATGCTATAAACCAGAATCATAGTAGATATGAAATAAACAAAACTATCAGAGAATGTACTCGCCTGCCGTCCAAGCAATGAATGTCAATATGTGTCCCAACTGGTGTCACACAAACCTATATATAAAATATTGTATTAATACAAGGTGTTGGAATAAATTTAAGTTAAACTAGTCAACATCTAGGTCACAAGGCCATTTTTAAGTCAAACCGATGAAATCTAGGTTGCAAGAGTCTAATACTAAGTCACTAAGTCAATACACTATGAAACTAAGCTATATTAGCTAAGCTATGATACTACAATACACTCAAAAAGCCGTATCCTAAGATACGCAAGTTTATTTATATGAAAATAGTATTTTAGATATATATACAAGTCAATATACTTAGTACTATATCAAAACAATAAAAATACGATACCTTGGCATTGCACCAATGCGTATCACACCTATCTCGATACCCAAACTCAATACCTTGGGTATCGACCCAATACCTTGGTAATACCTTGATATCCCAAGGCAATCTAAAACAATACATAATAGCTAAATAGACAATATATATATAAAACCCCATCTATTATATACTAACTATAAACTAACACTAATATATATATATATATATATATATATATATATATATATATATATATATATATATATATATATATATATATATATATATATCAATACAATATAGAACTAATTATAGTAACATACATATATGTCTACATTAATATATGTATATACTAACTGTTACATTCTAACTAAACTTATATTAACTTACCAAAACACATCTAACTAACTAGACATAAATGCTACATACTAACACATAACTAACTAATAACATAAACCTATACCCCATAAACCCAACTGAAATTACCGAAATTGAACACACTGAAATCACTAACTAAACTAAGCCTACTGATACTACTGAATTGACTACCCAGGGGCTGAAACTGAATAATTCATCCTCTCCTTGCTATATGCACAGTTCACCAGTTGATGCCTGATACTGCAACCTATGTGAACTGATACTGAGACCTGTGTGAACTGATACTGAGACCTGTGGGAACTAATACTGGGACCAAACTGATACTGGAAGAAGCCAATACTGATAGTAAACTGCTCTACATCCCTTCTTATGCACGAGTTGCAGCTCTTGCTTTATACTGCTGAATTGGTGGCTGCACACTATAGCTACTGATACTTCTAAGGACTGCTCCCCTCCTTTTTGCTGTTAGTAGTAGCTTATATCCCCTTTAGTGAAATTGTGTTGCACTGTTACTGCCTCTTCAATGCATGATGCATACCTCGTTGTGCTCCCTCACCGCCATCTCTGGCATACAATGTTGTGCACAAAGGCACTGTTGAACTAATGCACTGCTCTTTCTCGAGTTGATCAACCATTACAGTTGGAAAATCCCCCTTGCTACTGTGCCCGAGCCTCCACTGGCAGTGATACATCGGCTCCCCCTTTGCTTCATATTGAACTGCATGCCTCTTTATGTGCACGATCCTCTTGTATGCTATTACCTGCTACTTAAAACTGAACTGATACTATGAACTGAACTGTGTTGCACAGTTGGCTGCACGAGTGCAGCTGCACCCTTCGTGCACTGATCAATGCACTACCTCACTTGCCCGAGCCCTTATCAATGTTGAAACTGTGCTGAACCAATACTTCCTGATACCTGTTGAGCAACTCAAGATGTACGAGCTGCTGCTACTTGCAGATCCTCCCAACCCGAGCTGCACTGGCCTCGCTCTCCTTCACTCACTGCTTGATTGATACTCTGCAGGAGCTGCTAAAATTGCACACAGTGATGCTGCCACCGAGTATACAGCAATGCTGGCACCCCTTTGCTGTGCTCACTGATATTTCTCATTGGTAGTTGGCTGGAAATTCACACTGATGTACTCCATCACTAGGTCACACACAACACAAATGCACATAGCATAGTTCAAACAAAGCACATTGACACTAATGCCATATATACACAAACCAAACACAATTACCTACGCACACTAAGATAACTAGCTATACATCTATATATATATATATATACTCCTCATGTATATCTCTATATATATATATCAACACATATATAATCAAACACACACATATATATATACAAGTATATATATATATATATATATATATATATATATATATATATATGTGTGTGTGTGTGTGTATATATATATATATATACATATAGATAAATATATAACTATATACTTACACACATAGATACAAACACATATATACATATTAACACAAGTACACACACACACACACACACACACACACACACATATATATATATATATATATATATATATATATATATATATATATATATATATATATATATATATATCATCTAGATATATATAATTACACATGTACGTATAAGAATGAGAGCAAACCATCAAACACGTAGAGTGCACCGCACCCGTATCGCACTAACTTTATGATACGCTTTTGATACGGCTCCACCACACAACCAAACGCATCCCCGAGGACATGTGCAAGTATAATACACAAATTATGAATAATACGTATAGTAATTAGAATATCTACGTGTCCGTGTTATAATGTGATATGCACAAGGCCCGTGTCGGAGGAAAACTCCCCAAAAATAACCCATTTTGTCAAATTAACGAGATACAGCCTACATGTACCCAATTGTGGATACAACACTAGTCAGAAATAAACAATCATCTGTCAATTTGATCTATTGGACCAAATAACAAACACTACATGTGCCAATCTTAGAATTCTCCCAAAATTGGCACCAAAAAGCACATTACTTCCACCGTAGGTCTCCGATGAACCTAAAACCAGCATGTGGGTTAGTTTCTCATGGTTAGATCTCAGATATAAAGTCTATTAGAAGGGAGAAAACTGGAATATACCTATTGGGAGATGAATTTCCAATGAAAAGATCCCCAAATTGAAAGTAGCTCCTCCTTGTAGCTCTTGGCCTCCTCTTTCTCGATCCTTGCTTTCTCCTTGTAGATCCTTGATGTAGTAGCCTCTATTTAAGAATAGGGACTAAAATTTGTGAAGACTTTTTGGAGAATTGATGAGGGAAAGAAGGAAATTGGAAAAGGGAAGAATATAAATCTAAATGAATGGAAAATAAAATAAAAATGAGCACACTCTCCTTCTACTAGGGCCGGCCATGTACACCCTCTCCATGCAATGAGAAATATCTCAATTACCCCTTGGGTCCTCTTATGAAAAAATTAATTAGGGAGGGAAGGTTCTCGTCTAATGGTTTTACTAATTAATCCAACCTCCTAATCCATGGGCCTAATTCATGGGCTCAAACTAAACTCATCCAAAATATTGGTTTGTGCATTCTAATAAATGGGTTAGGTCCACTACACAAGGCTAAAATAAATCTACAACTAACAAACGATAAATAATACAATAATTAAATAAATCATGCATGCACAATATTAAATACAAATAATCCTAAAATTTAAAATACCCGTGCCAATTACCAAAGTATCCTTATGTGGAAATATGAGGGTGACAATCCTATCCACCTTAGCAAAATTTTGTCCTCAAAATTAAAGAAGATCGTAATCCCCTCTAGGTCAAACCCCAGTCTAAACTAAACATACAACATGCAATTGAAAAGAAATCACTAACTATGGTCTCTGTCCATCATAGTTTTGCAGTCTCCGTCAGGGTATACTAGCTACACAATAACACACACGGTCTATAAGGTACTAACTAAACATGCAAACAACAGATGGGAAGAAAATAAATAGAACAAGAAAAAATAAGCTAACTTATCACCTGAAGTGACGTCCTCTCTGACTGCCATTATAAATGCCTCACCTTACTGGAGTACCTCCCTCTACCGGTGTGGGGTATGATGCTGTGCCATAGGTGGTCTAATGTCACGACCCGCACCCGGTGTAAGGGTACTAGTCGGAAACAACGCCCAGCCTACGCCGCAGAATCGGCGGTAGAACGCTGTCTAGATAGTCTATCTAATGTAATGAACCACCAATAATGATAGAATACTCAATCACAGAACTAAGATAGAAATGAGCATGAATCAGATAAAGAATAGAATAGTCACCATACAACTCATGAGTTTAAAATAATACATCAATGAGTCTGAAGAGTAACAAAAATAAGCTGGAGACAAATCCAGTACAAAAGAATACTATCATACTACAAAGCTACACTCCAGGGTCAACTGTCTCAGTTGGGATAAGTCCCTCTTGAGCCAGGGTCTCCGAATCTAAACCCACAACATCCTGGGGTCCATAATAGGTAGGGTACTCCTCAATGTCATCTGAAAAAATATATCCAGTCAGGAAAGGAGCAGAGTACATCTCTAACAGCAGTTCTAATCCATGATAAAAACTTTGTAACAGTAAATAGCTGTGGATAAACAAGATGCACAAAATAGATACAAGAGATATATAGACAATAAGGAAATACTGAAAAGAAATACAATAATGAACAATATGCCAATGAAACAATAATACTAATGACTAAGTGTGTGAGTACTAGCTTAACATGTGATCGGCTTGGGCAAGATACAATGTGGCCTGGCTAATCATATTGCGGTGCATGATCAACACTATTCGCTTACCAATACTTTATTCAATAGGGATTTGATCACATATCTATACTAATACTCCCCACACCCAACTGGTATAATAGATCCAACCACGGTATGCTATGGCACTAGATTCCCCAAGAAGAGAGTGACTCCTCCCGAAAATCGGTGTCTGTACATGTACAAGATAACCAATAAAACAATACTTGTACCATATACACCATATATCAAGGAATAACATCTCATGACGAGATCCGGATATACCAATCCGTGTAACCATAGTGTCAAAAAAAATATGTATATCTACACTAGATACAACGAACATAGAGGATATCATAAATGAGAAACTATCAGAGAATGTACTCGCCTGAAGTCCAATGAACAGTCTCACAGATGTCTGACTCGGTACCTAGAAGACCTAGATATGGAATACCACATTAATACAAGGTCCCGGAAAGAGAACAAGTCAAATAGTCAACTCCTAGGTCAATAAATAAATTCTAAGTCAAAAGTCAACTATGGTCAACTCTAAAGTCAAACATGGTCAAACCAAGGTCAACCTCACAAGACCTCTATATAAAATAATATGGAAATAAAATACAACAATTTAGGAATCAAAATTAGATCCCAAATGATACCCACACAAGAATACTAATAATACAAATAATGCACACTCTAAATAATGTATATACAAATCAAATAAAATAATATATTATTATTATTATTATACCTCACAAAAACACCTATATATATATAATATATAAATCAAAATGCATATATATATATAAAACAATTTAATAACTATATACTTATATATACATACATATAAACTTACAAAATTAAAATACCAAACACATGCACATATTAATGTACGTATTTTACATGGCTAGAAGCACACATAAAAATACATTCATTATATACAAATAATTATATAATAATTATAAATAATATAATTACATATTTAAACACATAAATATATTTTATAAACCTTTATGTATAAAATATTTTATTAACATAAGTACATATATAATTGCATACAAGAAAGCTACATATCTATATTTATACATCATATTAAAATACATAAAAATATAGATCTATGCTAAAATATCATAATAAATACACTAAAATAAATATATAATATCTATATATATTTACTAATTATAAATGAAGAATTTAAAGCATAATTATTTAGATCTACACATAAATACACCAAATTGAAAAGTTTCACACCGTATCCCACTAGATCTAGGATACGCATGTGACACGAGTCCAACACACAACCAATTGCACCCTGAAGGACACAAATAAGTCACAAATAATATTTATGAATAAATCAAAGTGTCAAAAGTAGATCTATATGTCCGTGTCAAAATACGACATGTTCAAAACCCCGTGTCGGAGGGAAAACCCCCAAAATGACACGTATCACCAAATAGTTGGGATACGAACCACATGTACCCAAATATGGACACGACACAAGCCCCAAATACATAAGCACATGCCCAATTGATCTATAGGATCAATTGACACACACAACAAAATATAAATTCGGAATTCCAACAAAATTGACACAAAAAGCACCATAACTTTTTCCATGGGTCTCCTATGAACATAAAACAAAGTCCTATGGGTAGTACATACATATAGGTTGATTTTACATGATTAAATATCAGATTTAGAAGCTATTTTAATGGGAAAAATTAAATTATACCTATTGGGAGATGGATTCCCAATGAAACCTCCAATTGAGATGAACTTGCTTCCAAATTGTAGATCCTTGCTCCTCTTTGTAGATCCTTGCTTCCTCCTTCTAGATCCTTACTTCTCAACTTTCTAATGGTGAATTGGGAAGAATTTGGATGAATTTGGTGGGGAATTGGAATGGGAATGGAAAGAATTTGGGAGTGGGGAATTCTAGATCTAGATTTGGAGTGAGAATGAGAGGAGAGAGAAATTTCCCCCCTCTTTTAATAGGCCGGCCTTGCCCCTCTCCCAAGCAAATGTAAAATGTCCAATGTACCCCTTGGGGCCTCTCATGAAGAAATAATTAAGGAAGGAAGCTTCTAGTCTAATCACTTAATTAATTTAATCCATCTCCTTAACTATGGGCTTTCTAAATGGGCCAAATCTAACTATTTAATTCATGTTGGTCCATGGGTCCAAACTACACTAGTTGGGTCTACTAAAATAAGTCCAAAATAATTAAATAACATCCAACAACAATTAAATAATACAACAAAAATTATTTACCATGCACAATATTTTTTTAAATAAGAAATTACTAAAATACCATTTTTCCTAAAATGTGGTAGTGACAAGTCTACCCTCCTTAAAATAATTTCGTCCTCGAAATTTAAAGATGAAAACTACCCCCAGAAAAATCACAGAACAGAACTAAAGAATCACAATTAACTAATGAACAGAACATAACTAGAAAATAACATACCTCAAGGTACAAACAAATATGGATAACGCTCTCGCATGTCATCCTCTCTCTCCCAGGTAGACTCCCCCGGAGAGTGATGCCTCCATGCGACGCGTACCAAAGGAATAGTCTGGTTCCTCAGCACCTTCTCTCTCCGATCCAGAATCTCAACTGGCTGCTCTGGATAGCTAAGAGTAGGGCCCACCTCTATCTCTGAGTGATCCAATACATGACTAGGATCTGCCACGTATCGTCTCAACTGCGACACATGAAATACGTTGTGCACTCCCTCCAATGCAGGTGGCAAGTCTAGTCTATAAGCAACTGCACCGACCCTCTCTAGAATAGTAAAAGGTCCGATGAATCGCGGACTAAGCTTTCCGCCTCCACCGAAGCGAATCGTGCCTCGTGTCAGAGAAATCCTCAGAAACACCAAACCACCCACCTAGAACAAAACACCATCTTAAGAACTTAATCTATAACAAACAAGAACAAGCACAAACAAAATCTAAACTATACCTCGAACTCTAAAGGTCTCCGATGGCTATCGGCCCAATGCCGCTGTCTGTCCTGCGCCACTCGAAGTCTGTCTCTGATCAACTGAACCTTCTCCGCTGCATCCACAACCATCTCTGGCCCAAGCAAAACTCTCTCTCCAACATCGTCCCAAGACAAAGGAGTACGACACCTCCGACCATATAGAGCTTCAAAATGTGACATCTCTATACTGGCCTGGTAACTGTTGTTGTAAGCAAACTCTACCAAATAGAGATGGTCCTCCCAAGAACCCCCAAAATCTAGTACACAAGTGCGCAACATATCCTCGAGAGTCTGGATAGTCCGCTCAGACTGCCCATCTATCTGGGGATGATATGCAGTACTGAATTTGAGCTGAGTGCCCAAACTCTCCTGCAAACTCCTCCAGAAATAAGAAGTAAAACGACTATCCTGATCTAAGACTATGCTGACGGGAACTCCATGTATCCTAACGATCTGCCTCACATACATCTCTGCCAGCTTCTCCGTAGACAAACCCACCTTGAAAGGCAAAAAGTGGGCCGACTTGGTCAACCTATCAACAATGACCCAAATTGCGTCTTTTCCTCCTGGAGATCGTGGAAGTCCGGACACAAAATCCATAGTAATGTGTTCCCACTTCCACTCTGGAATGGGTAATGGCTGAAGTAAACCTCCTGGCCTCTGCCTCTCGGCTTTCACCTGCTGGCACACTAAGCATCTGGATACAAACTGTGCCACTTCCCTCTTCATGCCATACCACCACACACTCTCTCGCATATCCCGATACATCTTGTTAGCACCTGGATGTATGGAATACTGAGAACGATGCGCTTCCTGCAACACCTTCTCTCGCAACTCCCCACTAGGCACACACAATCTAACTCCATGCCTCAAAGATCCATCCTCTGCAATAGTGAAATCATCCTCCAATCCTGCTCTCACCTGAGCTCTGATACTCCTCAAAGATATATCATCATACTGTGCTGCCTTAATCCTGTCCATCAAATCTGAGTGTATCTGCAATCCCCACATCTGCATAGCACACCCAGGAATAATTACCTCAATGCCCAAGCTCTCCAAGTCTTCCAACAAATATCGATCCTGTGTTAAGAACATAGCTACCGGATACCTGCTCAAAGCATCGACAACTACATTGGCTTTCCCAGGATGATATTGCAAAGAGATATCAAAATCCTTCATCAGTTCCAACCACCGACACTGCCTCATGTTCAACTCCTTCTGCGTAAAAACGTACTTCAAGCTTTTGTGGTCTGTGAAGATCTCCACATGCTCTCCGTACAAGTAATGTTTCCACAACTTCAGGGCGAATATGACAGCTGCCAACTCCAAATCATGGTTAGGATAGTTCTTTTCATGAGGACGCAATTGCCTGGATGCATAGGCAATTACTTTCCCATGCTGCTGAAGAACACAACCTAAACCCTTTCCCGATGCTTCACTATAAATAGTGAAACTTCCGGACCCTGATGGCAACGTCAAAATAGGAGCAGACGTCAACCTCTTCTTCAACTCTTCAAAAGCAATCTGGCAATCCTCCGTCCAAACAAACTCCACATCCTTCCTTGTGAGTCTGGTCATCGGCTCGGCAATCCTCAAAAAATCTTGCACAAACTTCCTGTAGTAGCCTGCCAATCCCAAGAAACTCCTGATCTCTGCTACCAAACTCGGAGTCTTCCAAGATTCCACTGCTGAAATCTTCTTCGGATCCACTGAAATACCATTACCAGTCACAACATGCCCCAAAAATTCTACCTTGTCCAGGAAAAACTCATACTTGGACAACTTCCCATACAACTTCTCCTTCCTCATCACATCCAACACAATCCTCAAATGCTCCTCATGCTCCTCCAGTGTCCTCGAGTATATGAGTATGTCATCGATGAACACCACCACGAACTTGTCAAGGTACTGGTGGAACACCTTGTTCATCAAGTTCATAAATACCGCCGGTGCATTAGTCAAACCAAACGGCATCACCATAAACTCGTACTGACCATACCGAGTTCTAAAAGCAGTCTTCGGTATGTCCTCCGGCTTCACCTTCACCTGATGGTAGCCTGATCTCAAGTCTATCTTAGAAAATACCTTCGCACCACTCAACTGATCAAACAGATCATCAATCCGTGGCAAAGGATACTTATTCTTGATAGTGAGATTATTCAAAGCCCTGTAATCAATGCACATACGCACCGATCCATCCTTCTTCGGTACAAACAATACCGGGGCTCCCCATGGTGAAGAACTCGATCTGATAAACCCCTTATCCTGCAATTCGTTGTAAACCCCCTCAATTTATTCTGTGGATAGTTAGAGTGGACCAGGAATTTTTTTTATATAAGTTATTGAGGTTTAGAATAGAGTATATTTATCTGGAATTTTAATCCCGTTTAATTAAAACATTATTCCACCCTATCTTGGTCTATTTACTCGGAGCCCATTTTCTATCCATAAATTCCGTACAAATATTGTACACTCGACTCAACTCGCCAAATTAGGCACTGGACTTTTCTGACTGTTAAAAACAACTTTCGTGTGCTCTAAATTAATTGCGCAACATTCCGAAAATCGTAACCCATATTTTATTCCGTGTCGGACACCTGTGTCGTTACCCTCGATTTTGGGGTACCAACTTAATCCGTTGAGCCGGACCAACTAAAGGGTCCAAGACTGACTCCAAGCCTCCACCATTTTTGGCCTTTGCGCCGTTTCCGGATTTTGACCCCGCGGGCCCCAATTAAATTAAATTGCGGGATGCGTTATCTTTATTTAAATCGGATTTACCAACTTTGTAAATTCTATTTTAATATTAAATTAATCCCAATGCCCTTCAAATTTGACCCGCGCCTAACGCGCAACACCCCCATCATGACAATTTTTAAATATATTTTTCTCCGCAATTATTGCGTCATTTCATGTGTCTATGCAAATTCCCGAATTTACGGGGGCTTATTTGCAATTAGTAAATTGTTGGCAACATCTCATTGGTCATGATTATTTGTAAGGGTCCCAAAATAGGGTCCCAATACCAATTCCCTCATTCCTCACATGAAGAAACCCTTTTCCTTCATATTAAATCACAACCACTCATTCATTTAATTCACTCAAATCCTCACCACACACTCATGCACACCCCCCTATTTAATCCCTCACTCCTCTCCTCTTCCCTAGGCCGGCCCTAAAACCAAGGAGCTTGGGAAACCCCCCACCCCTCTCTCTCTCTCCTCCCTCTCCTCACTCCAACGTTGGAGTTCCCTCCTCCTTTTTTTTTCTTCTCTTCTTCTTCTCTCCTCCTCTCCTTCTTCACCACCTCCTTCACCACCTCTTCCACCACCACCACAACACTTCCACCACCACCTCAGCCTCTTCCACCACCCTCCGGCCACTGTGCACAGCCCCCCTCCACCGTGGGCCACTGTGCACAGCCCCTCCCTCATCCCCACATCCAACTCCTCCTTCCTCCCTTCACCATTACACCATCAACACCATTAACACCACCATCAACACTACTCCACCACGACCTCCAGCTTCAATACCACCTCGTTGTCGAGGTATAAGACTTCTCTCTTTCTCTCTTTTAAATTCCAGAATTTGTTTTGGTTATATATAATGGTGTTTATACATGTGAGTGATGCTAGCTAGGGTTGTGGGTATGTATATGTAGATGTTTAGTATTGTGATAGATGAAATATATGATTGAGGTTAATGATGATAAATATAAATATGGATGAGGTAGTGTTTAAAGAGATTTAATATATTACTAGTGTTTGTTTAGTGATGGTAAATGATAGTGTAGTGAAACAATTGCACTAAAGAAAATATGTGAATTGTTATACTCAAGTTTTATTTTGAATGAGGATGTGATATATACATATGGACTTATATAACTAGGGTTAAGTATTGATGGTTATATGGATGGTAAGTGTTTCGAGGATTATACGTAGACATAGTTGTTAGGGTTTAATTTATAAATGTTGGCATATACATGGTTGAGGATAAATAATTAAATCCAGTATTTTTTGGATAAATAGAAAATGGATTGAGGTTATGAAATACAGGCAAATGGAAAGCAGGTGAATTATTCCAGAATGGGTATTATATCGGATCTCGAGACAATGAATTGAGGACGATAATATTATTAGATAATTTTTGAGACTGAGTCTAGTTGTAGCTGTGTGTAGCACACCTGTCTGTCTTAAGTAGATTATTAATTTGGATTTTGTATCTCTTCTCTAGGTATTGCGGGACCTGAGGACTTGGACGCAGTACCGGATCCCCGTCATCAACAGCCGCACGCAGGCAAGTGTACCTTGCCACCCAGTATTTCAGTTTACAGATATTGTGATTCTTTTTTTTGTACATTATGCGCGTATTTACGTTGATGTTCGATATTCCGTGTCCGGTTCACAACTGGGTGTTGACATTCGACTTAACGACCTAGAGTAATTATTGATGTTTCATAGAACCTCGATGCACGTACCAGAGTATATCGATACCCCAGGACACACTTGTACACTGTGTTCGTGCCAGATTCTTGTATCCTGATACTGACATCATGACCAGAGACTGGGACGACCTTAGGGTCGCGTCTGTTGAGTTAGATTCTGTGTATGTCGAGACTGTAGTTAGAGGTTCAGGTTCAACGCACAATCGTTGACCGCTTGGGAAGGGGAAGACAGTTACTAGACGTTTGGGCTACTCTGCACGCGCTTATATATATGTAGTATTTTCTAGTGATACCTGTTTCTAGTGTAGCTGTCTCACCCGTGTGACTCTTTGCCCGGAGCTGCGGTACGTGCCGTGTGTTTCCGTGTCCGGAGCTACGGTTTTATATTAGAAAGCCCACGCGTCGAACGTTGTCTTTAACTGTGTCAAACTTGTTTGGTTGTACTAGTCTACCATGTTGTCGCACTTGTACTATCTGTTTACTTGGCATGTTATTTTCTTGTACCTTGTTGCGTCCCTCTGAGGACCTGGTTCCCTTCCAGGTGTAGGTCACGAGGATTACCCAGAGGAGTACGGACCGGGCATCTATCCAGCAGCTGTACCCACTGCCGAGGATGAGGTCATCCCTGAGGACTTCGCCTGATCGCTGGTAGTGACTCTTCCTTGGGACGGTATCTTTACCTAGTTACCTGCTACCGTCCCAAGTTATCTTAGTGCTTATTTTTATTCCAGTTTATTTGTGCTAGCAGGTTTGTCCCCGTGTGACTACTCTAGTGTTTGTACTTGATACTTATTTGGATGTTTTTCCTTCCCGCACATTAGTCGTTGTATTTACTTCTATTGTGCTCTTTTATTGCTGCCTGTGGATGAGATTTAGATTGAGTTTACTTGTGTTGTGTGATGGGTTATTCATTATACTTTACAGCTTAAGTATACTCCGACGGGCCCATTGGATTGGAATGCCCGCCGAAGTACACTGCTGGCCATAGCCACGTGGCTCGGTTCCTTATCCATGGAACCGGGGCATGACATTCGTCCACCTGCTTCTTCAACTCGACCAGCTCGCTGTTGTTTACTCTATAGACATGCTGCGAAATTGGTTCTGCACCTGGCACCAAGTCTATAAAAAATTCAATATCTCGATCTGGTGGCAATCCTGGCAATTCCTCAGAAAATACATCCAAGAATTCTGCTATCAACGGATGCGGCAACTCCTTGTCTTCCACCATAGCTCCACAAATAATGCCTTCTCCCTGCTCCGCAGTTCCTCTAGCAAACTCGAACTCTGGCTCTCCTGGCGAACCAAACAAAACTCTACCTCCTCTAAAGTCTATGCTAGCACAGTGCCTACTCAACCAATCCATCCCAAGTACAATATCGTAGCTCGGAAGTGGCATTACAAGTAGACACGCACTCAACTCCCGGCCTCCCAGAGTAACTCTCCGATCTTTGCAAATATCATTAACCAGGATAATACCTCCCCCGGTCATGATCTTGCAAGTCCTAAGCAAAGACTCAGCTACCAAACCATGCTTCAGAGCAAAAGAAATAGATACAAAACTATGGGAAGCACCACTATCAAACAAAGCTAAAGCTGGAATAGAATCAAGAAGAATAGAACCTGCAATGACATCTCCGGTGGGTTCCTCCTCTTCGACGGTCATAGCAAACGCTCGTCCCTGCCGAGCACCTCCCTGCTGTTGATGCTGGACAAAACGCTGCTACTGTGTCGGAAGTGGTCCCCTCGGCTGTGCTGCAGGTGGTCTCGTCTGTGTCCTCAGAGCTGGAGCTGCTCTCTGAACTACCCGACGAGGACACTCCCTCGATTGATGCCCTTCAGTACCACAATACAAACAAACTCCTAGCCTCCTCCTGCAAACTTCCCAGATGTGGCCGGGCTTCTTGCAGAAGTTGTATGGAGCTTGTTGTAACTGTCTCTGCTGCTGAGGTGCCTGGTGAAAAGGCGCTCTAGCTGGAGTCTGGTTCTGTTGTGGCTGCTGGAAAGGTCTGGACTGGAAATGAGGACGTTTGGCAGATACTGCACTGCCGTTGGCCCCCAGAAAAGAATCACGGCCTCTCTTGGTCTTCAAACCCAGATCCCGCTCAACCTTGCATGCCTCCGCAAGTATCTTCGAGTATGTCTCATAAAAAGACGAAATGAGGATCAATATGGCACAAGATGTAAGACATCAAGGAAAGAACAGTTTAAGGGATCAAGTATCAATGTCAAAGAAGAATAGTTGAATCAAAAGAATTTTCCTAGATGTGATTGAGTATCTCAGCCTATTTCCTATATCCTATCGCAGGCTCGCAGTAGTACAACTAAATTGTCGCACTACCATGATATCACATACTTGTGAAGCTTGACCTGCATGGGCCACCACCAAAAATGTGTCACGACCCACACCCGGTGTAAGGGTACTAGTCGGAAATAACGCCCAGCCTACGCCGCAGAATCGGCGGTAGAATGCTGTCTAGATAGTCTATCTAATGTAATGAACCACCAATAATGATAGAATACTCAATCACAGAACTAAGATAGAAATAAGCACGAATCAGATAAAGAATAGAATAGTCACCATACAACTCATGAGTTTAAAATAATACATCAATGAGTCTGAAGAGTAACAAAAATAAGCTGGAGACAAATCCAGTACAAAAGAATACTATCATACTACAAAGCTACACTCCAGGGTCAACTGTCTCAGTTGGGATAAGTCCCTCTTGAGCCAGGGTCTCCGAATCTAAATCCACAACATCCTGGGGTCCATAATAGGTAGGGTACTCCTCAGTGTCATCTGAAAAAATATATCCAGTCAGGAAAGGAGCAGAGTACATCTCTAACAGCAGTTCTAATCCATGATAAAAACTATGTAACAGTAAATAGCTGTGGATAAACAAGATACACAAAATAGATACAAGAGATATATAGACAATAAGGAAATACTGGAAAGAAATACAATAATGAACAATATGCCAATGAAATAATAATACTAATGACTAAGTGTGTGAGTACTAGCTTAACATGTGATCGGCTTGGGCAAGATACAATGCGGCCTGGCTAATCATACATGCGGTGTATGATCAACACTATTCACTTACCAATACTTTATTCAATAGGGATTTGATCACATATCTATACTAATACTCCCCACCCCCAACTGGTATAATAGATCCAACCACGGTATGCTATGGCACTAGATTCCCCAAGAAGAGAGCGACTCCTCCCGAAAATCGGTGTCTGTACATGTACAAGATAACCAATGAAACAATACTTGCACCATATACACCATATACCAAGGAATAATATCTCATGACGAGATCCGGATATACCAATCCGTGTAACCATAGTGTCAAAAGAAACATGTATATCTACACTAGATACAACGAACATAGAGGATATCATAAATGAGAAACTATCAGAGTATGTACTCGCCTGAAGTCCAATGAACAGTCTCACAGATGTCTGACTCGGTACCTCGAAGACCTAGATATGGAATTCCACATTAATACAAGGTCCCGGAAAGAGAACAAGTCAAATTAGTCAACTCCTAGGTCAATAAATAAATTCTAAGTCAAAAGTCAACTATGGTCAACTCTAAAGCCAAACATGGTCAAACCAAGGTCAACCTCACAAGACCTCTATATAAAATAATATGGAAATAAAATACAACAATTTAGGAATCAAAATTAGATCCCAAATGATACCCACACAAGAATACTAATAATACAAATAATGCACACTCTAAATAATGTATATACAAACCAAATAAAATAATATATTATTATTAGTATTATACCTCACAAAAATACCTATATATATACAATATATAAATCAAAATGCATATATATATATATAACAATTCAATAACTATATACTTATATATACGTACATATAAACTTACAAAATTAAAATACCAAACACATGCACATATTAATGTACGTATTTTACATGGCTAGAAGCACCCATAAAAATACATTCATTATATACAAATAATTATAAATAATATAATTATATATTTAAACACATAAATATATTTTACAAACCTTTATGTATAAAATATTTTATTAACATAAGTACATATATAATTGCATACAAGAAAGCTACATATCTATATTTATACATCATATTAAAATACATAAAAATATAGATCTATGCTACAATATTATAATAAATACACTAAAATAAATATATAATATCTATATATATTTACTAATTATAAATGAAGAATTTAAAGCATAATTATTTAGATCTACACATAAACACACCAAATTGGAAAGTTTCACACCGTATCCCACTAGATCTAGGATACGCATGTGACACGAGTCCAACACACAACCAATTGCACCCCGAAGGACACAAACAAGTCACAAATAATATTTATGAATAAATCAAAGTGTCAAAAGTAGATCTATGTGTCAGTGTCAAAATACGACATGTTCAAAATCCCGTGTCGGAGGGAAAACCCCCAAAATGACACGTATCACCAAATAGTTGGGATACGAACCACATGTACCCAAATATGGATACGACCCAAGCCCCAAATACATAAGCACATACCCAATTGATCTATAGGATCAATTGACACACACAACAAAATATAAATTCGAAATTCCAACAAAATTGACACAAAAAGCACCATAACTTTCTCCATGGGTCTCCTATGAACATAAAACAAAGTCCTATGGGTAGTACATACATATGGGTTGATTTTACATGATTAAATCTCAGATTTAGAAGCTATTTTAATGGGAAAAACTAAATTATACCTATTGGGAGATGGATTCCCAATGAAACCTCCAATTGAGATGAACTTGCTTCCAAATTATAGATCCTTGCTCCTCTTTGTAGATCCTTGCTTCCTCCTTCTAGATCCTTGCTTCTCAACTTTCTAATGGTGAATTGGAAAGAATTTGGATGAATTTGGTGGGGAATTGGAATGGGAATGGAAAAAATTTGGGAGTGGGGAATTCTAGATCTAGATTTGGAATGAGAATGAGAGGAGAGAGAAATTTCCCCCCTCTTTTAATAGGCCGGCCTTGCCCCTCTCCCAAGCAATTGTAAAATGTCCAATGTACCCCTTGGGGCCTCTCATGAAGAAATAATTAAGGAAGGAAGCTTCTAGTCTAATCACTTAATTAATTTAATCTATCTCCTTAACTATAGGCTTTCTAAATGGGCCAAATCTAACTATTTAATTCATGTTGGTCCATGGGTCCAAACTACACTAGTTGGGTCTACTAAAATAAGTCCAAAATAATTAAATAACATCCAACAACAATTAAATAATACAACAAAAATTATTTACTATACACAATATTTATTTAAATAGGAAATTACTAAAATACCCTTTTTCCTAAAATGTGGTAGTGACATCTTACTTCTTCTTTCTGACCCCGTGCTCTACCAAATGGGGGTACGGTAGGGCAATCCCTCATCTGGTTTATTACGGAACCACAAAATAGGCACACTTTCAGCCTCCTCTTACAAACATCCTAAGTGTGTCTTGACTTCCTGCAGTAGGCACAAGTGGGCACTGGTTGAATCTGCCTCTGGGGCTGCTGCTGAACTGGAGCACGAATCGGTGCCTGAAACTGCTGCTGCTGGATATGGGGACACTTAGCTGGCTCTGTACCGCTACCAACACCACCCAAAATATCTCTACCTCTCTTGGACTTGAGATCCAAGTCATCCTCCGCTCTCTGCGCATCCATCGGGATCTTTTCAAAAGTAGCTATGCGGTATCCCCTAGGGAGGGATTTGATCTCCCTAATCAAACCCTTCCTGAATTTACTGGCCTTCCCTTGTGGATGCTGCCCCTCTACAAACCTGCTCAATCTGCAAAACTCCATAGTGTACTCGTCTACTATCATACTCCCTTGGACGAGGTATAGGAACTGGCTCTCTAAGACACCTAGAGCCATATCCAGAAAGAACTTCTCCTTGAAAAGCTCTTTAAAAGCTTTCCAAGTCAATCCCGCTGCCGTGATCCTTGGGTCTGTCCTAAACCATGTCAATGCTATATCGAACATCTGGCTGCCTGCTGCCTCCACTCGTAGACCCTCCGGAATCTGCCAGTCGCAGGTTTCTCTCTACGTCCTCGATCCAATCATCGACATATAAGATCCTTTCCGTGCCTTTGAAGTCTTTTATCCCCATCCTTTTGAAGTCTATGATAGTCCTCGACCTCGGTTGCTGAGGAATAAACTGAGGTGGTATCATCTGTGGCTGTACCATTATAGCTCTCTTAACTGCTGCACCGTAATCTGGTGAGCACTCTCCATGCTCTATCGCAGGACCTCGGACTGTCGCTACTGTACCTCCATCATCTGTTGGAAGAGCGCGAACATCTACGTCTGATCAACTACTGGTGGTGGAGGTGGAAGATCCTCAGAAACTGTTTGCCCTGTCCTCGATACTGTAGGTGGAACACCTCCGAAAGCTGCTGCCGATACGCCCACCTGGACCGGTGAAGCTGACCTACTGAATATTGGTGCTAGACCATCGCCTGAGGGTGCTGCCCTCAAGGGTGATGAAGTGACTGTTCGTACTATCGCGGCACCTGATCGCTGGGAATGCATCTTCGACGGCATCCTGAAGATAGATTGAATACAGAATCAATATTGAATATAATATAATATCATCAAAGAAGGACATAACTTTATTCAAGGCAAAGCAATATTCCATAGATAAGGATTTGCAAAATAGATTTTGAAATTTTCTTAGGTGTGATTGAGTAAACTCTCAGCTTAAATCCTTTTTCCTAAAGCAGGCTCATAGCAGTACTCTAGACGAGAACAACTATGAAATTGCACAAATTACGAATCGAGACCTGCATGGGCCACCACTAAAAATTGTCATGACCCGTACCCAAATATTCGGACATGAGTATGTGGGTACGTCTAGCCTACGCTGCAGCATCGGCGGTAGAATGCTGTCTGGGTTATTTCTAACTATCTAACATCTCAACAATATAATATGGTACCTTTTAATCATCTCAACTCCAAACGGAGGAGCAATATGGTATCTCACAAATATGACTAATCTCAATCACAAAATAAACTAAGGAAGATAATGCACGAATGGAATAACGAAGGAAAGAATAAGAATACAATCTACAATCTAAAATGATAATACAAACTGTGAAGCTCAATAATATAATAGTCTAATACAATCCAACACAAATAAACTAGACCTCCTCGGGCTCTGCAATTAAGTCCTCATAGTTTATAGGAGTATCCTCTATAGGTACGCCATCCTGCAGCCCGTAGAATGTGGGACACTGCCCTATAAGCCAATCATCTGGAAAAATATATTCAGTCAGGATTGGAGTGAAGTACAACCCAATAGCAGTTCCAATTAATTGACAAAGACTATAAAATAGTTATAGTAAGTAATACTTGATGAGAAAAAAAGAGGAAGAATCAAAGACTGAAATAAACAACATCTATATAAAGAGCAATGAAAGTAAATATGGTCAGCCAGAGAGCATGGCAATAATAACTGTAAATAGAGAAGAACTAAACTAAACAAATATGATATGAGTCCAGCAAGAATGCACTAAACTAGTGTATTTGAAATACCGCTTTCGACATGAAAACAACTGGGGTAAGTACGGCTCACCGCACACTTGGTGTGCGGCTGCTATCATTCCAGATTAGACCAGATGGGTGATTCCAGATTTTGGGAATATTTACATGTCTACTAGAGTATTTCCCTGCCCGACTAGTATAAATGAATCCAATTCTGACACACAAATAAAATATGAGTCCAGCCAGATAAAATAGGTGATTCCAGTAGGTGAGTCCTGATGTGATGCTAGTAATGAGTCCTGAAGTAGAGGCCAGACAAGTATAATGTATATGTCGCAAGAAAGTGAATCCATGTAATACTAATCCATGTATCCAAGTATCGAGGAATCAGGTAAAACAATGCTATAAACCAGAATCATAGTAGATATCAAATAAAGAAAACTATCAGAGAATATACTCACCTGCCGTCCAAGCAATGAATGTTAAACTGTGTCCCAACTGGTGTCACACAAACCTATATATGAAATATTGCATTAATACAAGGTGTTGGAATGAATTTAAGTTAAACTAGTCAACATCTAGGTCACAAGGCCATTTTTAAGTCAAATCGATGAAATCTAGGTTGCAAGAGTCTAATACTAAGTCACTAAGTCAATACACTATGAAACTAAGCTATATTAGCTAAGCTATAATACTACAAGACACTCAAAAGCCGTATCCTAAGATACGTAACTTTATTTATATGAAAATAGTATTTTAGATATATATACAAGTCAATATGCTTAGTACTATATCAAAACAATAAAAATATGATACCTTGGCCTTGTACCAATGCGTATCACACCTATATCGATACCTAAACTCAATACCTTGGGTATCGACCCAATACCTTGGTAATATCTTCGTACCCTAAGGTAATCTAAAATACTACATAATAGCTAAATACACAATATATATATAAAAAACCCCAACTAATATATACTAACTATAAACTAACACTAATATATATATATATATATATATATATATAGAACTAACTATAATACTAACATACATATATGTCTACACTGATATATGTAGATACTAACTGTTATATTCTAACTACTTAACTTATATTAACTTACCAAAACACATCTAACTAACTAGACATAAATACTACACACTAACACATAACTAACTAATAACATAAACTAATACCCCATAAACCCAGCTGAAATTACTGAAACTGAACACACTGAAATCACTAACTAAACTAATCCTACTGATACTACTGAACTGACTACCCAGGGGCTAAAATTGAACAGTGCATCCTCTTCTTGCTGTATGCACAGTTCACCAGTTGATGCATGATACTGAAACCTATGTGAACTGATACTGAGACCTGTGAGAACTGATACTGAGACATATGTGAACTGATACTGGGACCAAATTGATACTGAAAGATGCCAATACTGATATTGAACTGCTCTGCATCCCTTCCTGTGCACGAGTTGCAGCTCTTGCTGCACACTGCTGAATTGGTGGCTGCACACTGCAGCTACTGATACTTCTAAGGACTGCTTCCCTCCTTCTTGTTGTCAGCAGTAGCTTACATCCCCTTCAGTGAAACTGTTTTGTACTGTTACTGCCTCTTCAATACACGATGCATGTCACGACCCGCACCCAAAATTTGGGCATGAGTCGTGGGTACGTCCAGCCTACGCTGCAGCATCGGTGGTAGAACACTTTCTAGGTCTCAATAATACTAAACATAACTCACCACCTGTGAATGACATCAACTCCATACGGAGGACAATAAAATAAACATCTCTCAATAGCTCATAATGTATACTCAATTACAATAACTATAAGAATATAAATGGCACGATAAAAGATAAGAAATAATGACATAAGTTAAACACAACATCTCAAATAGAGATAAACTACAGTCTAGCTGTCCAACATAAATAGTCTTCACAAGTCTCAAATTAAACTCAACATAAGTCTTGGCATAAACTCAAATGCATAAAAGAAATACTGTCTAAATAGCTGCAAGTAGTGTCTCCTCTAAAGGAATGGATTCATCTAAGCTCTCTGGTATGTAGTCTCCATCTATACCTGGTCCATAGTGTGTAGGACAAAAATTCTCAAGATCCTCTGGAAAAAATATCCAGTCATGATTGGAGCAAAGTACAAGCACTAACAGCAGTTCCATGTATATTGACAAAAACTATAATACAGTACAAAAAAATACAAGATGGATATAAATACTGGCAATAAGAAATACTAGAGATAATAAAATACTGGAGAACATATCATCATCAATGGTATAACTAGCAATGAACAGAAATACAAGTGCATACTAGAACAATGAACTGGAATATAAGTGAATGCTAGAACAATAAACTAGATGTACATGTATAGAATATCTAGCTAAGTGTGTGAAACATCAGTCTATCATATGATCGGCTTGAGACTGATCAGGATTGTTACATATGATTATCTATGATTCATGTAAGGTCAGGCTAACCATCCAGTTAGCTATGATGCGAGCAATAGTCAGGCTAATCATACATAACAGGCTATGAGGCATGTAATGGTCAGGCTGCACTCGACGTGAGGTATGGGATGAGCTATGATGCATGTAAAGTTGGGTATGATCACATAATCTACTAATATCTCCTCATCCCTAGCTAGCACGATGGATTCCAATCATGACTCTTCGTGACAGGTCTCGATGATGCCAACTTGTGTATCCACAGTGTCAGAATCATGTACGCTATATAACTAGAATTATAGAGATGAACAATATAATAAAAACTGTCAGAGAATGTACTCGCCTGTGGTCCTCTGCTGGCAATACCAATGTTCTATTTCCGAGGTCTTGTCTGAATAATCCAACAGTCCTATAGACATCATTTAATAATAATACAACATCAGTCATTACACTAACACACAATTATAAATATACTGAACTCAGAGACTACGCTAGGGGTGACACTGGTCAACTAGCATGGTCGAATGTGCGTCTAACTGCACGGGTGTCACGTCTTCAAATACTGTGTAAAATCAGACAGTCAACTCACTAACACATGTCTTGCCAGTACGTCAGTGTACACAAGGCAGTCAATTCACAAATTCTTAGGGTCATACAGTCAAATATAAATACGGGATATCCATAAATTATACTTATGGTCATATGCAACTACGTATATATATATACATATATTACAGTCATACCCCCTACTAGCAATTGATTTCTTATATATATATATATATATATATATATATATATATATATATATATATATATATAACACTAATATTATATGCATACACGCACACGCAACTGGTTACTAGGTTTACCAAGACAGGGTCCTATGTTAACTAAACTGTCATGAAGCAATTCTAATCCTAATTAATATTCATATATGTACACACACACACAATCAAGAAAGGGAGGCAAGTCGAACCTGCACGTTAGCATGTACGTACACGAGGTCGAGGATGACTGTTGCAGGTCGTCTCCGGATAGGTGAGACGGGTCGACGATGACGACGATGATGATGAGGATGATGATGGTGGTGATGATGGTGAAGATGATGATGATGATGATAATGAGGATGATGATGATGGTAATGATGTTGATGATGATGAGGATGATGATGATGCCGAGGCTGCCGGAGGGGAGAGGCTCAGCGAGGTCAGGGAAGATGGAGGGCTGCTCGTCGGGTGAACGGGGATACTGGTAAGCAGGAGGCGGTGGACAATGTTGAGGTAAAGCGGAGGCTGGGCTCAGGCGGGGTGTTGGCGGTGATGTTCAGTGTGTGACGTGCGGGGATCCGGTGGGTGATCACTGGGGGAGATGGCCGGGGAAGGGGACTGTTCGATTAGGGTTGGTTTAGGGTTGAGTTATTGTTTGATGTAGGTGGTGGTGATAAAAAAAGGAGAAAAAGTTATATATATATATATGTAGAGAAATAAGGTTTGATGTTAGCCTAGGAAACTGGGCCGGTCAACCACTCCTTGGGATTGGGTTTCCTTCTACATGTAGAAATTTAGAGGGCTAGGATTGTATTGTTTGAAATGGATGACTAGGATTTGTTGAGGGGAAGGATGTTGAGTGTTGCACACTCCAAAATTATGGAAAAAATTCACATGAGCGGTCAATGAAGAAAAATGGTGTTTCTTCATGTGTTGTGTCCAATGGAAAGTGGACACCTCAATGCACTTTTGAATAAAAGTCCCCAAAAATTAGAAATTTCAAAAAGTGGGGTTTTTGAATTAAATGAGGTTAAAACACCATGTTTGGTGTGTTGTAGTGGCTAAAAGGGTGTTTGGTTTTTGGTATGAGTCTTGAGGGTGTGAATGGGGATTTGGTTTGGTATTGGGTATAGTTTTGGGTTAAGTTGGGTCCTTACACTAATTGAATTAAAAATAGTGTAATAGGTGTTCTAAAATTAATTGGAAGTATATAAGGTTAAAATTAGGTGGGACACAAGTGTCATGGACGTAGAAGACTCGGAATAGAATATTGTCATAATTTGGGTTGCACAAAATGGGTCAAGATTGTGTCTCCAATTTTGATTAAAATGCACAAGGATGCAAAGTTAGATTTATTTGGAATTAAATATAAATGTCTGCGACGAATATTGTGCGACTAAAATGAAGCACAAGAGAGCATATTTATGAGTTACACAAAGATCAAAATAGAAGGATGGCACGTCAAGGACAAGGGTGTAAAATTTGTTGGAAGACAAAAGCTAGTGTAGCGCTCCCAATAACGAAGCAACGGTAAGGTACAACAATCAAATAAAATTACTGCAATTAAATATAATTCCTTATATTAAATCCTAAAAGTTCTAATTAATGTCCATAGTCCTATAATTTGGTCAGAGGTTCAACTAGTGGGTTTCTAGGTCCAGTCCACTAACTCATGCATTTAAGGAACACTATAAATAATATATAAATATCATGAAATATATTTATACATTAAATTAAATAAATAAAAAGATAAAAATATCCCTATTCTGGAATGTGGTAGTGACAAGTCTACCATCGTTAAAGAAATTTTGTCCTCAAAATTGAAATAAACTAGCACAAGAATAAACAATCAAACAAGGAATTATACCTCAAGTCTCGAAGAGATACGGATACTGCTCGCATATTTTATCCTCTCTCTCCCATGTTGACTCGCTTGGAGAGTGATGTCTCCATGCAAAATAAACCAAGGGAATAGTCTGGTTTTGCAATACCTTCTTTCTACGATCTAAGATCTTTACGGGCTGTTCGAGATAGCTGAGATTTTGTCCAACCTCGATCTCCGAGTGATCTAGTACGTGACTATGATCTGTTATGTACCGTCTCAGCTATGACACGTGAAACACGTCATGCACTCCATCTAGAACAGGCGACAAGTCCAGTCTATAGGCCACTGCACTGACCCTCACGAGGATACCGTAAGGTCCGATGTATCGTGGACTAAGCTTTCCGTCTCTACCAAAATGAATCATGCCCCGTGTCAAAGAAATCCGTAAGAACACCAAATCGCCAACCTAGAACAAACAGTCTTAACACGCAATCTAAAACAAAATAATCACAAACCAAAAATAATAAAACCTATACCTGAAACTCTAGGGGTCTACGGTAGCTATCGGTCCAATGCCGCTGTCTGTCCTGCGCCACCCGCAGTCTGTCTCTGATGAGTTTCACCTTTTCTGGTACAAAAATTTTCTAAGGTGGGTAGGATTGTCACCCTCACTTTTCCAGTTAGGGATAGTTTGGTAATTTGGCATGGATATTTAATTTTAGGATTTAATATTGATTAGTATTGTGATGATTGTATTAATTATTTATTTATGTTGAGATATAATTATTTGTGGCTAGTATTAGTTATTTAATTAGAGACTCGTGTTATTTAGTTTACTTAGAGAGACTAGCCCAATATTTAGACTTGACACATATGGACCATTTAGACTTGTCATGACAATTAGTGAGCCCAACTTGGATCCAAGTCCATTATTCATTTCCACTAATTAATTAAGCAGATTTAGTTAATTATAATTAGTTAGAGACTTCCAAAAATATACACCCTTAATTATTTCTCATAATTCATCATGTAGGGATAACTTGGACATTTAATTTTTCTTAGGGAAGGGGAGAAGAGGCCGGCCACTATTAGAGGGGGGTTCTCCTCTCTCTATCCTCATTTGCATTCATTTCGATCCAAAAAAATCTAGATCCCCAATTTTTATTCTTTCTCCATTGATTTTCTACTCAATTCACCTTTATTTCCTTCTAAAATTCACCACTCTTGGGTCTTTGGAGCATGGAGTAGCAAGAGGCACAAGGAGGAGGAGCTTTGGAGTTAGAAATCGTATCCAGATCGTGTCCAATTACATTTTTATTAGAAATCTATCGCCCAATTGGTAATTCTTTAATTTTTCTTCCATTGTAGCTTCTTAATCATGCATTTGACCATTAGGAATGACCTTATGGCATAGGACTACCGATAGGAACATGTTCTAGGCTATTTGGCTATGTGTTGTGAGTTCTATGTAGATATTTTTGTGAATGTTAGGGGAATTACAAATTTGACACAACAATTGTGTGTCATGCGACAAATTAGATCTAATTAGACTTAGATCAGGATTATAGGACTAGGTACTTGTCCATAATTGAATACATATAGGCCGTATCAAATTATTTTGTCATACGGTGCGACACGGGGCCCAATTTTGGGGGTTTTGCACAATTAATCCTCAATTCTCCTTGTAGCAAGTTACTTTGGTCATATTATAGGGAGGTTGATGTGTTTGTATGATTATTGATGAAGAATTTGGGATTTAGCCCTTCACTTGGACACGTATCATGTATATCACAAGTACATACTATAAGTGTTTGATCAATTGACACTAGAATATATTTATATAGGTATATAATATATTTGTGTGATGTATGTATGTATATATATATGGGAGTGCACCGTGACACCACAGTGGTGTCATTGAGTGTTTAGTTTGTGCAGTTAGGAGTTAATTGTTGTGTGTGTGGGTGTCAAGAAGTGAGGGGAAAGGGTTAGCAGTATGCAGCAGCAGCTAGGTGTAGGAGTAGTAGCAGCTACACACTCATGCACTGCTATAGAGCAGGCAGTATGCAGTAGCAGCAACAGCTAGGTGTTGCAGCAGAAATAGAATTTGTAGTAGTGCAGCAGTAGCAGTATACAGCAATAACAATAGCAGTTTGTAGCAACAGCAAAAGAAGTATTCAGCAGTAGTATTAGCAGTATGCAACAATAACAATAATAGTATGCAGCAGCAGCAAGAGTAGTATCAGCAGCTAGATTGGTAGCAATAGAGTATCAGATAGTAGGTGAGTGTCTATATTGGTTAATTAGATGATACTAGGAAGTATCAAGCAGGAACTAAGGGGACTCGGGTATGCAGGTGTATGGAAGGTGAGGTGAGGCAACTGCAGCAGTTGTAAAGTCAGTAAGGATATCAGTAGCAACAACAACCTATAGTTTGGGGTTGATGTATCGACCTTTGACTCATAACATCAGTAGCTGTGAGTAAGGTAAGGAAGTATTCTTGAGTTAGGCCTTAAGTTAAGGTACTAGCCTATAGCTAAGTTAGTATAGTTATTAGTAGTGAACAATTAGTGTTATTAGTTGGTTAAGCTAGATATCATTTGTGGATCTTAGAGGGTTAGTTAAGTTAGTTGATTATAAATGATTGTTGGTTATCCATAGTTAGTATATAGAAATCTGTTAGTATTAGTAAGGGTTATGAGTTGAGTTAGTATATATATAGATGAGTTAACTTAGTATATAACTAAGTATTTGTTAGTATTGAATTAGTATAGTATTGATGTCAGTCTAGTTATAAGTCAAGGTATCACTAGGTAATATAGTGTAAGTATAGATATAGACAATATATGATATTTATACTAACTAGTATAGCTAATACCTTTGGGTATTGACATAGAGATTAAGTATAACCTAGTATTGCATATTTTAGACTTGTAATCACCCTAGAGACTAGGTATGGACCTAAAAAGTTTGATAAGACCTAGTTTGACCTAGTATGAACTAGTGAGCTAGAAATGGACTTAGAGAGGCATTCTTACATCATCTTAGTATTATTCACTTCATTCCATAATTTTACATGGAATTTTATATATAGGTCTGTGTGACACCAGTTTGGACACCGACACTCATTCATTTTCCTGGACCACAAGCAAGTATATTTCTCTTTTAGTTTTTATTTCATGATAGTGTATATATCATATATTCTAGAACTGTCTACTTGATTCTAATACAGTAGTTACATGGACTGTACTATATGGATCCTGTCAGAAGATATTGTCACTACCGTATTTTCTAGAAAAGGGTATTTTGATTATTTTATAATTAATTAAATATTGTGCATGTTAAATATTTATTTATTGTATTATTTATTTATTATTAGCATATTAGATTTATTTTTGGACTTGTGTTAGTAGACCTAACTAGTTTAGTTTAGACTCATGGACCAACATGTATTAATTGTTAGAATAGAGTCCAACTAGAAAGCCCATTAATTAAGAGGATGATTAAATTAATTAAACCATTAGACTAGAAGCTTCCCTCCTTAATTAAATTTTTCATGAGAGGCCTCAAGGGATATTTTAGACTTTACATAGTAGCTTGAGGGAGGGGGCAAGTGAGGCCTATATAAAGGGGATGAAAACTTTCTCTCTCTTTATTTTTCATTCCAAATCTACATCTAGAATTTCTCTCAATCAAATTTCATCAAATTCCTACCAAATTTTCACCCAATTACTTCTCAAATCACCATTGGAGATTAAAAGAGCAAGGATCTAGAAGGAGGAAGCAAGGATCTACAAAGAGGAGCAAGGATCTATAAGTTGGAAGCTAATTTTACCAATTTTGGAGGTTTTATTGGGAATCCATCTCCCAATAGGTATAATTTAGTTTTTTTTCTTAAAATAGCTTCTAAATCTAAGATTTAATCATGAATAATCAACCCATATGTATGTACTACCCATAGGATTTGGTTTTGTGTTCATAGAAGACCTATGGAGAAAGTTATGGTGCTTTTTGTGTCAATTTTGGGGGAATTCCAAAAATAACTTTTGTTGTGTGTGTCAATTAATCTTATAGATCAATTTGGCATATTTTTATGTGTTTGGGGCTAGTGTCGTGTCTATAATTGGGTACGTGTAAGTCGTATCCCAATAATTTGGTGATACGTGTTGTTTTGGGGGTTTTTCCTCCGATACGGGACTTTGAGCATGTCATATTTTGACACGGACACGTAGATTTATTTTTGACTCTTCGTATTATTCATAAATATTATATGTGATTTGTTTGTGTCCTTGGTGGTATAATTGGATGTGTGGTGGACTCGTGTCGCATGTGTATCCTAGATCTAGTGGGATATGGTGTGATCCTCTCCAATTGTTGTGTGTTTATGTGTAGATCTAATTAATTGTGCTTTAATTCTTGAATTATAATTGTGTATGTATCTATATATATTATATATGTATTATGTATATTATTATAGTGTTTATTGTATCATAGATCTATGTATTATATATGTATTAATAGAATATATATTATGTATCTTTCTTCTACATGCATTAATATATATGTTATAATATATGTTAGGGATATAAATATATGTATATGTTTTATATAATATATGTGTATGTTTAATTAAGTAATTAGATTATTTATAGTTATTATATAATTATTTATATATATATGCATGTAGATATATATATTTATAAGTGGTAGCATATGTATTTATAATATAGTAGATATATTTATATGTGGTTATATATATAGTTATATTATATATTATTATGTATTTATATTATTGTAGGATTATATATATGTATACATATATGTATAGTTATATATACATATTACTATGTGTGTGTGTTTATGTTACTATGTGGTATTTTATACAATTTACTATGTATAAGTGTATGTATAGTTATATATAGTTTTATATGTATATCGTATAAATATATATTGTGGGTTATATATATGTATTTAAATATATATTATATAAATATATATTGTGGGTTATATATATGTATTTAAATATATATTGTATAAATATATATGGTGGGTTATATATAAGTATTTATATATATATATATACATATATTTTCAGCGACAGTAGTCAGCGACAGTTGCAGAAAACTGTCGCTGAAACAACAGTGTATCAGCAGAGTATCAGAAGCTTCAGCGACAGTTTTTTGTGACAATACAGGAAACTGTCATAAAACCTGTAGTGTATCTAAATACACAGCAGCTTTCTGCGATAGTGGACAGGGTATTTAGCGACAGTTTGGCAGTTTTTAATATATTAGATATTAATATATATAGATATATATGTATATGTATATATATATGGTAATTAATATATATATATATATATATATATATATATATATATAAATATGTTCATAATTGCTATTTGTATTATAGTATACTATATATGTATATATTTAGTTGTAGCATATAAATTTATTAGAATAGTTAGTATATTTTAGTTATAAATTGTTATGAGTATCTTTTATATATTATATATTTGTAGGTATGCATGTACGTATATATGTATTAATAGTTAGTGTGTAGTTGGTAGTTAGTATTTTTCTATTAGTACATACTAGAGTTATATTGGATTGATACATGTAATTATTGATGGATAGTTAGTATATATATGAGATTTTGGCAATTACCTTGAGATACCAAGGTAAGTATCAAGATATACCAAGGTATGAGTAGTAGGTATTGGCATAAGTAATAGGATAATTGTAAACTAATTATGGGTTGGTATTAAGGTAACTAAAATAAGGTATATAGTATTATATAAATATTAAATGCATAGTAGTTTATAATTATTATTGGGTAGTTAGTATAAATAAGGTTTTGAATTTACCTTGAGATGCCAAGGTAAGTATCAAGGTATTGGAGGATAATCAAGGTATTGGGTTTGGATATCAAGATAGAGGTTTAGTATTGCGATACCAAGTTGGTTCAAAACCAAGGTATCCATTTAGCATTTGTAATTAGGATTTTATATATATAATATTGTTTTCTATGTACATATGTGTTATATTTATCCCTTATTTGCGTATCCTGAGATACGGTATCTTAGTATCCTAAGATGTAGCTTGTATGGCCTAGATTCATAGTGTGTGAGCCCAATATCTTTGAGTTAGACTTATGCAACCTAGAAATAGGTAGTTGACCATAATTTGACTATAGTTGACCATAGTTGACTTAGAGTTGACCTAGTTTGACTTTAGACTTAGAAATAGTTTTATGACCTAGAAATTGACTAATTTAATTTATTTATCTTCCCCAAAACTTGTATTAATGCAATATTTCATATATAGGTTTGTGACACCAGTTCGGACATTATTTTTTATCATTTTCTCTGGACCACAGGCAAATACATTCTCTGATAGTTTTTATTATTTGATTACCACTATAATTCAAGTATTTAGAAATATTACTTATGATTCTTGACACGATGGTACACGGATTGGTATTGTTATTGGATCGTCAGTCATGGGATGTTACCTTGATTATGGAGATGGTATCGGATACTGTCCTTGTTGGTATTGGATAACATTGAATATTATAGATTAAACATTGGATACATTGGCTAGTGACGTGTCATGATTCGATCCATCATATCAGTCGGGGCAGGGGAAATACCAATTAAATATGTGATCAAGAAACTATCGGCTAGTTGTGTAATCATTGGCTACTAACTAACCATGCAATTCACGTATGGTTGAGTTAGCTCCTTAGTGTAATCATTGAATCTCCCAGGCCGATCACATATAGTATCTCAAATCACATAGTTATTGTAGATTCCATTATTCAGTTCATTGATTACCTTGTTCTATTCTGACATTATAGTTCATTCCTTTATTCTTGTATGCATTGATTATATTCTGTTGTTAGTATTGCCTATTCTCTCATTGTTCTTGATTATCAGTTATATCCTCATCGTAGATAGCATCTTCTATTCTACTGCTTTATAGTTTTTGTCAATTAATTAGAACTGCTATTGGGTTGTACTTCGCTCCATTCCTGACTGAAAAATATTTTTCAGAGGATCCGGGAGATTGGTGTCCGACAAACTACGGACCTCAGCCTAAAATAGAAAACAATGTTGATGAAAAGCAATATTTGATGGGAAAATTACTTCCTAAACCAAATATTTAAGAAACAAATTTTGACAAGTTGAAAATAGATCACATGATTTTCCTACAGGATCAAATAAAATTGAAAATAAAGGAATGATGAGCGAGAATAATGTAGTGCCTCATTCTCCCTTTTCGTAGAGCGCGGGTAAGAAATACTTGGTATCGTTTGATTAGGACAAATTGAATCAAGATCCTTTCCTCATTATGGATTGGTTTCTTCAGAATCAAGTCCTACATTCAGCGGATCGTTCCTCAAGGAAGGACTCAGCGACAGAGTTACGAGGGGCCTTTCCGTTGCGCTGGTTTCTTTGCTCGTTTTCGATGCCGCTTGGTTGCTTTCTTGTTGATTTTGTGGCTTCCATTTTCTTGAACGGTTTCGATAGATTTTATTTTTGTTTCTTGAATATCGCATTTCGTATTGAACACTGGGATACCGAGACAGGAGATATTGATCATCTATTGGTGCGTGCAGGTGATCGTGTAGGCGACACACGAGCGGAGTCTTGAAGATCTTCTCTTTCTCTTCCCTGATTCTCCAACTTGTGAGTGGCCTTACTTCCGATTAGTGCCCTTCTTTCATGTCTTTATTCTTAATAATCTGACTCGTTTGTGCGTTCCGATCAACGATACCATAATAATAATGTTGAGTCAAGATAAAAAGAAGTAAACTTGAAACACTTAATGCTTGTCACATAAAATTACTGTACGATAATATTGTTGTGTGCTTGTCCGCTATGGATGTATCTATTTTATGTTTCAGTGTCTCTACAACTTATTCAGCTATAACTGTTCAATAGGTAGTGCATAACTTGTAATATGATCACATCAACATGTAGACTATGCCATCACACTGTACTAAAGTAGACTATGCCATCACACTGTTCACATAAATACAGTATCAATTTGTTGTGTTGGGTTAGCTCTCCCTCACCGGTAACTTTTTGAACTACTAACCCTCATTGCAGCAAGTTCTCTGAGCCAAGGTGATGCAGTGAGGAGATGAAGCTTTCTTGCCAAACTTTTACTGGTCCAACGTATTCGTGTTCGTGACTTTTGGAGTGCAAGTACATATTCTCTAGGAGCTCGCACATACCCTTTTGAAGCTCATAGGCGATGGTGCAAACACGGACCCAAGGTGGTTTGTCTTTTGAATTTTTGTAAGGGATGTAATATATGGATCGGCTATCTAATTTTGCGTCCATCTTGTAAGCCCGCACGACATCCCTTTACTATTGAGTCAAGAGTTTGTAATAAAGATGTTCATTATTAATAAGGAGAACTAATCTTTATACCAATATGTGATATTTCATTTGCGTATTTTGTTGCATATATTTCTAAAGTATATCATTATGCCTAGGCCTTGTGCAGGCGCACCTTACTCTCGCACGACATCATGCCCGGTGTCACGTCCCAGAACCAGAATACTGCAGGGCAGGGTTGATAAGGCCAGCTATGTATACTTAGAGCACACCGGTACTCCGCGTATACGGAGAAGCAGTAAGATCAGCTCCAACAAACCCTAGTGTATTAATCACAAGAACAACAGAAATAATAACAAGATGTAAGATCAGCTGCAATATAATAGTAAAGTATCCCAAATTATAATATACAAATGATCATGATTCTAGTAAACACAAAATGAATAAACTAGCCAGAATTTGAGTCATACATGATCAACCCTAGGATATGTTCATGCTATTGCCCGTAGGCTAACTGATCAAACCAAACCATGAGCTAAACACGTGCTCGGTGGCTAAACGCCAACAAAAATAGAATGTACATCATATTAGGGAAGTAAGAAAACCCACTCAAGCGCTCTGGTGCACCTGGTGGCCACCCACTCAAGTGCTCTGGTGCTCCTGGTGGCCACTATCCTCAGGAAAGTACGGAAGATCCTCCGGTACTGCTTCTGAATTTGGCCATGCAAAACTAGTGGGGTCAGACCCCCAAATAGCAAGTACCACAAAGGAATTCAATCTAGAAACTTAAACCAACCACACATGCAATACAAATACTGAAAGTAAAGACTGAAAGTAAATGATCTCAGGATAATAAAGAAAATACTGTAAATTTGCAATGAGACATATCCTGAACGGATAATCAATATAGTAACATGTGCAGAAAATAAAAGTATGATCATGTAAAGCCTAGATATCTATCATCTATAAATTATAGCAAATCATATAAGTTCAGCTTGATACTTTAACTAACTTGGGTTATCACAATCCTAATTACTAACAATTATAATGAAATACGATGCTAGTGTTTCTTTTGATCGTGTGCCCCTGTAGTCTGTCCGGGATATCCATACGCACAAACCAGCACCAAATACTCCTTAAGATACTCCATAATATAAATCACTGGATACTCCATAAGATAACTGTATGAATAACTGGGACTTCATGCAATCTAGAAAAATATCTAGCCATGTACTAAGTGAATCTCTAGTTATTAACCCTTAGCTTTTTCTTGTATGAATCCGGGTGTGGCATTCCGCATAATACATCCTAGATATAATGCAACAAAATAAGTTCTAATAGTAATATACACAAGTTTAATATACATTGCCAAGTAAAGCCAGGTAAAGACAAGTGAAGACAGGTAAAGCCTTATGAAACTAGGTAAAGCCATGTACAACCATGTGAAGCCATGTGCATCCAAATAAAGCAAAGTAAAACCAAGTCAAGCCATGTCCACTGAAGCCATGTTAAGTCATCCCAAGTCAAGTCCAGTCAATCATGTCATCACGTGTAGCCGGGCAAAGTCGGGTGAAACCGAGTAAAGCAAATCAAGTCAAGTCATCTGTAAACCCCCTCACCCAAAATTAGGCCTACATAACTTAGATGGTAAAATTAGGGCTGGTTTGTATCCAACTGAAAATAGGACACGGTAGTTTTATTTAATATTTATGTCATATAGGGCACCCCACTGTTGCTTCGATAATTGGAGCACTACACTAGTCATTGCCTTTCTACCAATTTCACACCCTTGTCCTAGGCGTGCCTATCTTCCATCCTGACCTTGTGTAAACTTATAATGATGCTCACTGGTGCTACATTTTAGTCGCACAATAAATGTCGCGGACGTTATTTCTTAATTCTAAATAAATTCCAGCTTTTTACCCTTGTGCGTCCCAATAGAAATTGGAGACACAATCTTGACCGTTTTGTGCAACCCGAATTTTATTAATATTCTACACTGCACCATCTACGTTCCTACACTTGTGTCCCACCAAATTTCATTCCCATGTACTTCTAATTAATTCTAGAACATCGTGCGCATCCGATTTAATTAATTAAAATCTAATTACCGCATTTGTGCAATTTTCCAATTGTTGGACGTCTTTATGCAAAAAGCGCATTGAGGTGTCCACACCATTGGACAATACGTGAAGAAACTAAATTTTTTCTTCACATGAATTTTTTTCGTAATTTTTCGGAATGTGCAACGCACAACATCGCCCCCTTAATTTATTTCTAGTCTTGCATTTAAACCATGCAATTATGGCCCTCAAACATCCTCATGCAAACCCAAGGCCACTCCAAGGAGAGTTGACCAAGCCCAGAAATTCCTAGGTCAACCCAAACCAAAATTTTACATGTATATATATCACACATTCCTTTTTTTTTCCCTAAAATTCCAACTCAAAACCCAAACATATTTCCCACAGCCGACTTTCCTTCTCATCTCATCTTCTTCTTCCTCTCCCTACCCTGCCGGATCTCCGCCGGCCGTTCCCGACTCCCACTCGATCTCCTCCACTCCCTCCGGCCTTCCCCTCCATCTATGCTCCACCCGCTTCCACCTCCTTGCCGGCCTTCTCCGCCTAACGCCGGAGCTCGCTGTACCTAGTCCGTACCGAGCAACCGCTGTCCACCCTTCTCTCCTCCTTCCCGGCTGGAGCCCGACCACCACGACTCTACCAACACCCCCTTGCATGTACTTCCTTCGCTGCCAATGACCTTTCCACGCGCGTCGACCCCGCTGCTGTGCTCGGCTATCACCGCCCTTAATCCGTGCGTGCTGATAGCCGACCCCGACACCGAACGACCAAAGGCGACGGAACAATACAGTACCATCCTATCGGCAGGCGAAGCCGTGCATTTGATGACCCGGTCGTCACCTCCGGGTAACTTTTCTTTTGTTTTGTTTCGGTGTATATAGCATTAGGAAGCAGTAGCCTATCCGCATAATGAATCCTATCAAAAGAGTTGAGTAATAGGAGAATTATTGAAGTACTTCAAATACTGTGCACGAAACCGTACTATTCACGTGTCCATCTACTTTGCTTTAATTATGCAAGCATCTTCACCCAATAAATAAGTAAATAGTGATTAATAATAATAATAATCAATAGAAAAAAAATAGTATACCTTGAGCCGGGTTGGGCATAGGTACAACATTGGTTTTCTGGATGCATGGTATGGAGAGAGAATCTTGTCTCTTAGTAATTATTTAGATCTTAGTTGCACTTCACTTTAATTCCTAATGAGTCAACTATCACATGTGACTTAATATTTTAATAATATGTATATGCATATCTCGGTTTAGGCAATTTTGTTTCTTTTGAACCTAATGGAACAATTATTCACTTTAGTCCCCATATTTTATTATTATTTGATATAACCCATAGTTTAGTCAAATCCATAGTAATGAAAAAACTAATGGGATTAAATTAGTGGGACTATTAGATCAAAGTTAGTTTAGATTAAATTAATTACTTAAGTACTAAAAGTCAAATAATTAGAATTAGTAATATAGTATTATAAATAAATACACACATATATTGTAGGATATTAATTTTGTGGTTGTATCTATGTGTTCTGGACTAGGTGTTGGATCAAGACTTGAGCGTCAAGGTGGACAATCAGCAGGCAAGATACCTTGCCAAATTATTTACAGTACTTTGCATGCTATTTATATTTCTGTTTATTTATTGCATTCTGTATATTTCTTGCATGTGTAGTTTTCTTCCAGTCATTACTATGTATTAGATATGTTGACACACACATGGCACCTAGTATCATGGGAGGACAATCATTAGGCGTATGGGCTTTTAACCACTCTGGTAAATCATAGTATATAGTTCGCACTACGGGCGTGTGTCGCGCTGGTCGCTACCCCAGAGGTATGTCGATTTCTGATGTTCTAGATGGGTGTGTGAGTTGTGAGGCTTAGATCGAGTAGACTACCCTTGCCCATACGTCGAAAAGTTGTCCTCATTTGCATTCATATAGATTGTCTTGTACAGCGTACTTATTTATTTTCAAATTATATGCATGTTTACTGTATTCAAGTTGGCTCGTATTTTCTGTATCTTGTTACGTCCCTCTGAGGACCTGGTCCTCTGCCAGGTGTATCTATTCTTGAGTACTTGCAGGAGCACAGATCGGATGGCTATATATATTTCGTGGATGTCCCCTCTTCGAGCCCGTGATTGCTAGATGGTATTTTTATATGGTGTTGTTGTGTTGTACTTACTTTAATATTGCTCTTACATTCGAGTTGGTAGTGGATTTGTTTCCATCCAACTATCATCCTTAGACACTTATGTTAAGATCTAGTTATATAGATGCTGGTTAGTCATTTATATTGATTGTTGTGGATGGGATTTATATTGTACCCTATGACTTGTGACATATGTTTATACCACTTGTGGATTTATTTTCATATTACAGCGTACGTGTGGAATTGGTTTCCATATATTGGAGTTGCCATATCCATGCGGCTGGCATGCTTACGTGTCCTAGTCCTACGTATTTTTGGGACTGGGGCGTGACATCATCTGAAGTCATGTAACTTTATGTATAATTAGGTCAAGTCATCGCATGTCAAATCAATATCCAGAAGAATCAAAATAAAATCATGAACAACCAAGAATTCCTAAAGAAAGAGCACGATCGGTATATCGTCGGTATAGTCCAATATACTGTCGGTATACCGGTCCAGAGATAGAAAAACATAGCAAGTTCTGGATTTCAACAAATTGGTATGCTATACTATACCATACCGTCGGTATGCCATTTTAAGTAGGCAAGAAAGGTTCTAGAATACAAAGTTCCACAAATCGGTATACCGTCGGTATATTGTAGTATACCGTCGGTATGCCGGCCAAGACAAATATCCTAAAGTCGGTCAACAATGTCGGCAATGATCGGTATACCATCAGTATACTGTAGTACACTGTCGGTATGCCGATAGGGTTCATAGAAAATATTTAGAAATCTAAGTCGGTAAAAATTGGTATACCGTCGAAATACTGTAGTATACCGTCGGTATGCCGGTTTTTAAGAATAAACATGGTTAAGTCAATTCTGATTTTCGGAACCCAAATCAAACCCCAAAAATTACCAAAACCAAGTCTAATAAGAAGTCAAGTCTAGGGTAAGTCTCATATCACAATATGGACTAAATCTCAAGGTCACAACTCCGGTACCGTTTTCGTTACCGAGTTACCAAAAAGGGACGGGACAATATTCTTCCAGAAATCAAAACCGAAATTGTTACTAGGCTAGAAATCATGATATAAACAACTATAGTAAGACAAGTCTAAGCTAAAAAACAATAAGCAAAGCTCCAGGAAAGTAAAATGACAGAAAGTAAAAGAAGTTCACGAAATCGGCAAAGTATACTTGCCTAAAGCGAGCTCCTAGCCTAAACCTTCTAGTCCACCACCACGAAGGGATTCAAAAACCATACTCCAGGTCTTAAGACCAAGCTCCAAGATCGAGAGAGAAATGAAGAAAAGAAGAGAGAGAAAGAGAAAGAGAAAGAAATAAATAAAATGAACTCAAGTACTATTTATAGAGAAGTTCTCAAAAATATCTCTAAAATATCTCGAAAGGTAAAACAAATATTTGTCAAACAGTATACCGTCGATATATTGTAGTATACCATCGGTATACCAGTCAGGTAGTAAAGTTTTAATTTTGAGAATTTTTGAGCTTCCTCGAGAGCCAATAAAATGCAATAACTAGCACAAAAATACATATCCGCATAAAATACGAATACTGTTAGACGAGTCTCACACCCGGGGGCATGATTATCAATCTAGCAAAAAAAATCTCCGTGGAAGGGCGATGGCACGACGGATCTACTTGGGGAAGGTCGCCAGTTATTGGCTCGTACATAGGGGGATGCCGTCGGGCACGAAGTGAGGTTCATTACAGCAGTTGCTACGATCGCACCCGCAACCGGAGGAGACTGCACGAAAATGTGACTCAATCACGGTAGTGGCACGATGATAAATACCAAACAAGGAAGAAGGGGGCAAGAAGAATTTCGGGATCGAAAATGGAATCGAGCGGGAAATTTTTAGTTTAGAAGAATGAGATCATTCTTCAATCATAAAGGTTTTATAAGGAACAATTCACAAATTGAAAAAATATTCTTCGAATTGCATTTTTATATTGATTTTGAATTATTTTCAAATTTGATTTCAAATTCGTTAATTCCATCCAAGAATTGGTTGTAACGAATTCCTTGATCAAAGGAGTTGATTCTTCTTCTAGAACTCTCTTTTTTGTAGAGGAAATTAATTTGAATTTCTTTTCTTAATATCTTTTAATATTTGAATTTTAAATTAAATTAAATAATATAGAATCCTTACTATAATTAATTAGTTAGCATAAGTAACTTAATTAAATTAAGCTAATTATCAACTACTCCCAGGAATACCATTTAGATATTAAATATAGCTTATTTTGGTAACTATTTCTCACTAATTTATATTTCAAAAATAATTACCATAAATATGATTTTAAAATTTTTAATTGGTTTATGTTAAGGAAAAATCCAAAAATTTCTTAAAATTCATATTTAAATTTTGGCGATTACAAAGCTACACACCTTAAAAAATTTATTCTTAGAATTTAGGATAGGCAGAAGCACGAAATGAACAGAACAATAATTGAAAGAATACAATAATGCTCAAACAAATATGGGTACCACTCTCGTATCTTGTCAGGACCCGCACCCAAAATTTGGACATGAGCCGTGGGTACGTCCAACTACGCCGCAGCACCGGTGGTAGAACGCTGTCTAGGTCTTAATACTACTAACATAACTCATAACCTGTCAATGATCTCAACTCCATAAGGAGGACAATGAAATAATACATAGATCAACAACTCATAATATACTCAATCACAATAACTATAGGAAAGTAATGGTATGATAAAATATAAAGATAAGGAGTACTGACATAAGTCAAGCACAACAACAAAATACAACGAGAAATCTAAAGTCTAGCTGTCCAACATAAATAGTCTCAAGAATAACCTCAATATAAAATACAGTCCAAGTCTCAAGTTTGAATAAAAGATGCATAGATATAACTGACTAAATAACTGCAGGTGGTGTCTCCTCTAAGGATAGGGACTCCTATACAATCTCTGGTATGTAATCTCCCTCTATACCTGGCCCATAGTATGTAGGACAGAAGTCCTCAAGGTCATCTGAAAAAAAATTATCCAGTCAGGATTGGAGCAAAGTACAAGCACTAAATAGCAGTTTCATTTATATTGACAAAAACTATAATACTGTTAAAGAAATACAAGATAAAGAAATATTGGAAATAAGGAATACTGGAGCATATGAAATACTAGAGAATATGAAATACTGGAGAATATGTACTCAGCAATAGTACAACTAGTAATGAACAAATATAAGTGAATGCTAGAACAAGTGAACTAGAATACAGAAATAGAATATCTAGCTAAGTATTTGAAATATCAGTCTATTATGTGATCGGCTTGGGATGAGATCAGGCTTGTTATATATAATTGGCTATGATACATGTGAGGTCAGGCTAACCATCTGGTTAGCTATGATGTGAGCAATAGTCAGGCTAATCATATATAACAGGCTATGAGGCATATAAATGGTCAGGCTACACCCGACGTGATGTGTGGGTTGAGCTATGATGCATGTAAGTGGGGTATGATCACACAATCTGCTAATATTTCCCCATCCCCAGCTAGCACGATGGATTCCAATCACGACTCCTCATGACAGGTATCTATGATGCTAACCCGTGTATCCATAGTGTCAGAATCAAGTACACTATACAACTAGAATCATAGAGATGATCAACATAATAAAAACTGTCAGAAAATGTACTCGCATATGATCTTGAGCTGGCAATACTAATATCCTGCTCCCGAAGTCTCGTACGAACGATCCAAAGGTCATATATATATATAATATAATAGCATCAGTCGTTATACTAGAACGCACATAAACACAATTATACTGCACTTAGAAACTAACGTACGTAGGGGTGATAACTGGTCAACTAGCAGGGTCGAGTGTGCACGTCTAAAATGCACAAGTGTCATGTCCTCGAATACCGTGCACAGTAAGACAAATAACTAATACTAACACATGTCCAAATCTCCAAATCTTGTGTAACATAACATATGGCCTAGCTAGTAGGTTAGGGTACACATAAGGCAGTGAGTTACCAAAATACTTTAATATATATATAGTACCTTAATATATTACTTAATATTTCCCACTACTAATATTTTATACTAATACACCTAGGGTCTACACAATCAGGTATAACACTAATAATCAAATTTTTATAAAGTAAGTACTAAACCTAATTACTATTCCATACATGCATACATACACTAGTTATCATGGTTCACTAATACACAGTGTCATACAGCACACAACACGAAGGGAAGAGGCAAGTTGTATGTATATGGAACTCCAATATATGGATACCATAATATACATGTACGCTGTAATATGAATATCAACTCACATGTGGTATATATATTGTCACAAGTCACAGGACATAACTAGATCTCATCCACAGAATCAAATAATCAATCAATTATATAACTGAATCAAGTATAAAATGCTTGATAAGAACAAGTAGTTGGGTGGAGACAAATCCACTACCAACTAGAACATAAGAGAAACCACATAAGTACATCTAATAAACAATGAGACTCGAAGAGAGACCTCCTCGAAAGAGAATGGAGTAGCAAGTCCTGATTCGTGCTCCTACAAATAGTCTTGATCGTCTACACCTGGAAAGGGACCAAGTCCTCAGAGGGACATAACAAGATACATAGAAGCATGCAAATAAAGTAGAAAAAAATAAACATTCAAGGGTCGCCAACCATCTATGTGAATGCACTTTGAGAACAACTTTCCAACACGTGGGCTATCTGGCTAAAATGGGTTTGACATGATTATCTCGGAGAATCAGGGGCCTACAAAGTATGTCGTCTTTTAAACGCCAGAGGTCGCCTGATAATAATATTATATAGTGGTCATCATGACCTCGCATCTCCGACGGAGCGTGCGGGTTACACAAGGAAAGTACAAAGGAGCCCAAACGCCTTACTTGTTGTTCTCCCCACCCCATGCTCTAAGCATGTCACATCCATGACACGATGATACCTCTAATAACTGCCAAGGCTTCTAATAATGTAATTTGTATCAGCAGTTATCCCTATCAGTCGTACGTCCCAAACGTACCAGTGGCCAACCGAATACGCAAGTTCGTATCCTATATGAGACTCACACTCGTGTAATAACAGTATCATGGCCAATGAAACATAAAGATGCCTTATGATAATGGGGTGGTCTAATAAACTAGGTCAACATGCATATACATAATAAAAACAGAATACGACGCCACCGTCGTTGCACCCAAGTTATTCTTGGACGTGCAGTTTATATAGCAGTTAAAATATATGAACTAAATGACAGAAATAAAATACATTCATCATATGGAATATAGATCACAGCAAAATAGCAAGGTATACTTGCCTGGCAAGCAATCTGCGTAGTACAAGCGTCCAGACGTCAAGCACACAAGATCATAAACTATGGCCTCCGTATAAACGTCTCCGGATGCTGAAATAAACATCACCAACATTCCCAGAATCAGCAACATAGCTAGAAAACACTACCCTTTCGCCCAATTTGGACACAGGGGCAAAATGATAATTTTGGGTCAAAGCGGGGTCCACAAGTGGCCCACTTTGCACCGAAAAGTGTGCCAGGGATAAGGGTCTCTAAATGGGACAAATTATAGGTCAAAAAAATTCTAAACGGCGATACAAACTCAAGGTATGTCCAATTTTGGATTCCGATGAGCCGAACACAAATTCGCCCTTAAAGTCAATCGTAGGGCCCGCAAATAGGTGGCTTGGTCAACTATCTCAGAATTGCGTGAAACTTGGGTCACAGGACCAGCGTGATACCACGAACCCAATGGCGTAAGTTTTGTCGCATTCGGACTAGCGTACACAAAATAGCGAGGTATTTTACAAAAGTCGCGATACGAAAACTTTTTACAGATACGGGTTGATTCCGACGCACACACACGTCCGAATCAGCTTCCACAAAAGCCCACAGTCCCGTTTAGCGGGGCACACTCCGTATCACAAAATTATAGTTTTAAAAAAATCAAGTTTTTGGTCGTTTTGGAAGTCGAATAATTTTACATATAGAACGAATTAATAAAAACTAAAAGAACAGAAAAATTCTCGATTATATGGAGAAGAAAAACTCTTCAATTAGTTTTTGAAAATATTAAACTGGTTGGTGGCAAATTGGGTATAAAAATGGGGGTTTGGGTTGAAGTTTCTGAACTATTTTTGGTCAATTTTTTGGTCATTTTTTGGTCAATTTTTTGACCAATTCGGGACACGAAAACTCATCCCGCTTGAATGAAAATCCTAGAGGGTTAGGTTGTGAATGTACACGAATAAACCGCTCACAAAAATAATCAAAATTGAGGGAGATATGATACCGTGAAGAGCGGGTCTCGGGGCTGCGCTGCACAGGTGAGCGTGTGCGGAAAAGGACCGCGGCGGTCGGCACAGGGACAGCGGACGGCTGTAACGGCGCGGCGGACGGTTGGTGCTGCGGTCGACCGGTGGCACGGGTTCGTCGGCGGCGCCGGGCTGTGGTAGGGTTTAGGTATTAGGGTTTAGGGTTAGAGCAATGCATTCATATATGTATATACATATATATAGGGAGAGAGAGAATTTCGATAGAGTGGGGGGTTTGGCCGCAGGTTGCTAAGGATGGGTTTGTTAGTGGTTTAGAAATAGGAAGTTTGCTGAGGTTTGTTAGTTTTGTTAGGTTTTATATTAGTTTTTGGTTTAGTTTATATTTTATTTTATTTTATATTATTTTGTTTTCTTTTTCTTTTCTTTTCTTTTTCTTTTCTTTTTATTTTCTTTTTATTTTATTTACTATCATTATTATTATTACTATTATTATTATTATTAGTATTATTAGTATTAGTATTAGTATTATTATTTCTTCTTCTTATTATTATTACTTCTATTACTATTATTATTACTCTTATTATTATTATCACTAACTTTGTTATTATTAATTATTATTTATAATAACCTTATATTTATTAACATATATTCACATATATAAATGAGAAAAATCTAAAAATAATATTTACACACCAAATAAATTCTAAAAAATTACTTTGTAAAGTTCTAACAAAATACCACACTCAAAATATTTTATGTAATATTTTATAATTAATAATTAGATATTTATCTAGTTATAATAAATCAAAAAATTATATTATCTAATTAACTAAGTAATTAATTAAATGGTTATCCACAAAATAGAATAATAGTAAATAATATGCATGTCTTACAAAAAGAGAAAAATGTCTAACTTAGCACGGGGGATTATGGGATGCTAATTGTATGAAGTTGGGATAGAAAAATAACCACAATTATATTACATATATAATATCTAAATACTTAACACTTAATCTAGGGTTGTTACACTAAGGTCATACTAACACCAAGGGATCAAATTTCTGTGCCACAAAAAGATCCTACAGGTAGTGTCTCCCGTGTAGGCTACTTCCTATGATGGGCGATACAGATTTTGGGGCCATTCTATATTATTAATGTCCAAACCACGGTGAAGTGTCCTAATAAATCTTTGGGTTTTATTATTTCAAAAATTAACCTAAAATAAATACAAGAAATACAAAATACACACAAAATACCTATTTTTAGGTGAGGGGGTTTACAATCTACCAACTTAAAAGAATTTCGTCCCCGAAATTAAAAATAAGGCATAATTTGCTAAATCCTTCACATTCGTATGTAAGGTAATTTAATCGCAATTTTTTCCAAAAATTTAAATAACGAAATCTATTCAAATCTATCGCGATTACTTCAAAACTAAAATGATCACTGTTCAAATCAAAATTTAACCAATTAAAATCTCTTTTCAATTTTTAAATAATCAACATCCAAATCTAATTCAATTTATATGACATCTTTAAGATTTAAGTAACCCACATCAAATTTATATCACGATCACCAACTATCATAATCTCCTCCAGAAAATAATTCTAATCAAATATTATTCCTATTTTCAACTTATAAATTTTGTACTATTCAAATTTTAAATTCAATTTTCATCATCAATATTTCAAATGGGTGATCCAACAATCAAAATTCAACTTTTAATTCAAATCATCAAATTATAAAATTTTAAATCTAATTCACCAATTGTTCAAGTCTAAAATTTTATATTTATCCTCAAAATTTAAATCGATGATTCAACCTTCAATATTCAAAATTTAATTCATGTGCTCAAAGTATAAATATTTGGTCTACAATATCGAGATATCAAAATTCATTAAATCATCAGCATCTTAAAATTCTTAAAATTAAAATGGCTTAAATCTCTCAATCTAATCTTACTTGATCATAATCTAAGAAATCCACCTCAAGTTGATAATACAATTTTTACCCAACTTAGAATTTACCCATATATCACACAAGACTATACCTTTAAGAAAGACTTTCTCAAATTATTTAATCGTGTTATTCAATCCTCAAAAGTTTTAACACACAAAATATCTCACATGTGATATACCCTTAATTTTGAAAGATAGTCACCAAGTAATGTGATTGGCCTATGGGATATGTCTAGGACTATCCCTGTCTCAACTTATACCAAGCACGAGCGTTCGTCTTTCCGAAATAGGAGAAGACGAAGAACAATAATAAAGAATTCAAGGAGGAGGTGATAGAATACAAGTAAGAGGTTGGAGGCGATTAAAGAATTCAAAAAGGAGTTGTCAAGGCAGTTGTGGATTAAAATCTTATTTTGGTAAATTTCTATTCGCATGTTCATATCAAACAGTTATGTAACCGATAAGATATGCTCAAAAAAATCTAAAGGGCAAGTATATTCGTCTACTAGTCAACTATATATCTCAATCCACATAAAGTATTCATGCAAAGAGCGAACCGAGCGCACTAAGGTTGTCCAGACCATAAAACACTGATTCTAGATAGACAATTGTATTAGTGTGTGCACCCAATAATACATATGTCATGAACAAGCTCGATAAAAGAATAACTTGCAAAACCAGGCTATAATAGCAGCATAAGTCGAGGTAGTCCCGAAAATACAAATACGCTGGATTATAATAAAAAAAGGTACAAAATAATTCAAGTTCACAAAAAAGATAAGACTCATCCGGTATTGTGCCTCGACAGTTGCCATACTAACCCTTGTCTAAGTCTTTAGTCGACCAAATGGGGGTTTAGGCCTCTAAGTTCTACAGTCTGGATACACACTATCTTCTTATGCAATTCTATAGTTGGTGTCATTCAATTATACTTCATTAATGGGTCAAAAGGACTATGTGACTCTAGGTTGTGAGGCATACTACCCAACTTAAAAGAATAAACTAATACTGTAACTGCCTTGTAGGGATAAAGTAGAAACTCTTGTTAGGGTATATGAGAAAAAAATCTTGGTACTTATTAAGGTATCCTATTGCATTATATAGGTAATGGTCATCTTAAGTCTTAATTATAGTGCTTATAGAATAAAGTAATAATATTAAGAATGAAGAAGTTACTGGCTCTCAAGTGAAAGAGGATATAACCTATATGGAGATAGGTGGAACAGATTACTGGATTTAAAACTAAAGAATAATCATAAGATCATAATCTAAATGAACAAATCAAATTATCAAGTTCTAACTACTAAGCACAAAATTTCAAATTTCAAGATTAACAACTATAATCCTAGCAAACTATATATCCTTAACATAAAAGAAAATCACTTGGCCTACAATCAAAAGGGTTAGGTGGCACGAATTAAAAGAGAAATAAAATTTTAGTCGTCGCACAATTAGCGAGCGTTAAGGTTTCGGAGGAACAAGATATAAAATTTAAATAGAGAGACTCTTGATAATATCATATTTTCTTAAGGAAATATGGTATGCTAATTTCTGTGTTCGAGGTATGATCAAGAAAAATATTATATTCATTCCTTTTGGCTTTCTAAGGTACTGTTCTACTAATATCAAGACAATAAGCTAAATTTATAGTTCTCTAATACTATCTCACTATGAAAGTTAGGTTTAGTCCTAATATTCAACCTTGGATTTCTATTGGTTTCTCAATACTAAGGTCAAACAATATGGCCAAATTTCTAACTAACCCTAGTAGTGTCTATACTACTCTCAAGTCTTTCATAAATATATCAAGGGATAATGGTCAATCAATCTACAAGTAAGGGATGCTAGGGTTCATTAGGTATTCTAAACTTAGTGATGTGCCAATATTCTAGTTGTATTCTTAGTAGGAATGTTACCCTAATTATCATCCTAACAACAAGGATTCCTATATTCTAGGAGATGACTATACTCAAAAAACTATTAGGGAAGTACATGAATCAAGCAGGATGCAATTATTTAAATAGAACAGATTGGAAGGAAGATGAGTCATAGTCAAATATGGATGAGATCCTATACTCTAATCCTATTTGTAGGCTTGCTCGGTACAGTAATGTAACCGAGATAATATACTCTCGACCTGCATGGGCCACCGCAAAAACATGTTACACCCCAGTCCCAAAATACGTAGGACTAGGAATACGTAAGCATGCCAGCCGTATGTATATGGCAACTCCAATATATGGATACCATAATGCACACGTATGTTGTAATATGAATATTAACTTATATTTGGTATATATATATTGTCATAAGTCACAGGGCATAACTAGATCTCATCCACAGAATAAAATAACCAATCAACTATATAACTGAATCAAGTATAAAATGCTTGATAAGAACAAGTAGTTGGGTGGAGACAAATCTACTACCAAATAGAATATAAGAGAAACCACATAAGTACATCTAATGAACAATGAGACTCGAAGAGAGACCTCCTCGAAAGAGAATGGAGTAGTAAGTCCTGATCCGTGCTCCTACAAATAGTCGTGATCGTCTACACCTGGAAAGGGACCTGGTCCTCAAAGGAACATAATAAGATACATAGAAGCATGACAATAAAGTACTAAAAAATAAACATCCAAGGGTCGCCCAACCATCTATGTGAATGCACTTTGAGAATAACTTTCCAACACGTGGGCTATCTGGCTAAAATGGGATTGGCATAATTCTCTCGGAGAATCAGGGGCCAACAAAGCATGTTGTCTTTTGAACGCCAGAGGCCACCTGATAATAATAATATATAGTGGTCATCATGACCATGCATCTCCGGCGGAGCGTACAGGTTACACAAGGAAAGTGCAAAGGGGCCCAAACACCTTACTTGTTATTCTCTCCACCCTATGCTATAAGCATGTCACATCCATGACACGATGATACCTCTAATAACTGCCAAGGTTTCTAATAATGCAATTTGTATCAGTAGTTATCCCTATCTGTCGTTCATCCTACACGTACCAGTGGCCAACCGAATACGCAAGTCCGTGTCCTACATGAGACTCACACTCGTGTAATAACAGTATCATGGCCAATGAAACATAAAAATACCTCATGATAATGGGGTGGTCTCATAAACTAGGTCAACATGCATATACATAATAAAAACAAAATACGACACCACCGTCGTTGGACCCAAGTTATTCTTGGACGCGCAGTTTATATAGCAGTTAAAATATATGAACTAAATGACAGAAATAAAATATATGCATCATATGGAATGTAGATCTTAGTAAAATAGCAAGGTTTACTTGCCTGGCAAGCAATCTGCGTAGTGCAAGTGTCCATACGTCAAGCACACAAGATCAGAAATTATGGCCTTCAAATAACCGTCTCTGGATACTAAAATAAATATCACCAACGATCCCAGAATTAGCGAGATAGCTAGAAAACACTACCCTTTCGTCTAATTTGGACACAGGGGCAAAATAATAATTTTGGGTCAAAGCGGGGTCCACATATAGCCCACTTTGCACCGAAAAGCGTGCCAGAGGTAAACGTCTCTAAATGAGACAAATTATAGGTCAAACAAATTCTAAACGTCAATACGAACTCAATGGTACATCAAATTTTAGATTTCGGTGAGCCGAACACAAATTTGCCCTTAAAGTCAACCGTGGGGCCCGCAAATAGGCGACTTGGTCAACTGTCTCAGAATCGTGTGAAGCTTGGATCACAGGACCAGCGTGATACCACGAATCTAATGGCTCAAGTTATGTTGTATTCCGACGAGCGTACACAAAATTGCGGGGTGTTTTACAAAAGTCGCGATACAGGAACTTTTTATGGATATGGGTTGATTCCGGCGCGCACGTCAGGATATAGCATACGCGCCTTTTGGTGCAATTGGTACGCGGCGAGACGGTCCCGTTTGGTGGGGCGCACTCCGTATCACAAAATTGTAGTTTTGAAAATTCAAGTTTTTTGTCGTTTTGGAAGTCGAATAATTTTACACATAGAACAAATTAATAAAAACTAAAAAACAAAAATTCTCGGTTATATGGAGAAGAAAAACTCTTCAATTAGTTTTTGAAAATATTAAACAGGTTGGTGGCAAATTGGGTGTGAACATGGGGTTTTGGGTTGAAGTTTCTGAACTATTTTTGGTTAGTTTTTCGGTCATTTTCTGATCAATTTTTCGACCAATCCGGGACACGAAAACTCGTCCCGATTGACCGAAAATCCTAAATGGTTAGGTTGTGAACGTACACGAACAAACCGTTCGCAAAAATAATCAAAAATGAGGAAGATATAATACCGTGAAGAGGGGGTCTCAGGGCTGCAATGAACACGCGCGTGCGCACGAAAACGGACGGCGGCGGTCGGCTCGGGGAAGGCGGACGGCTGCAGCGGCGCGGCCGACGGTCGGCGGCGCGGGTTCGCCGGTGGCGCCGGGCTGGGGTAGGGTTTAGGTATTAGGGTTTAGGGTTAGAGTAATGCATTCATATATGTATATACATATATATATATATATAGGGAGGGAGAGAGAATTTTGAGAGAGAGAGGGGGGGTCTGGCCGCGGGTTGCTGGGGATTTGTTTGTTAGTGGTTTAGGAATAGGAAGTTTGTTGAGGTTTGTTAGTTTTGTTAGGTTTTGTATTAGTTTTTAGTTTAGTTTATATTTTATTTTATTTTATTTTTCTTTTCTTTTCTTTTCTTTTTCTTTTCTTTTTATTTTATTTACTATCACTATTATTATTATTATTATTATTAGTATTATTATTATTTATTATTATTATTATTATTATTATTATTATTACTTCTATTACAATTATTATTACTCTTATTATTATTATCACTAACATTATTATTATTAATTACTATTTATAATAACCTTATATTTATTAACGTATATTCACAAATATAAATTAGGAAAATCTAAAAATAATATTTGTACACCAAATAAATTCTAGAAAATTACTTTGTAAAGTTCTAACAAAATACCACACTCAAAATATTTTATGTAATATTTTATAATTAATAATTAGATATTTATCTAGTTATAATAAATCAAATAATTGTATTATCTAATTAACTAAGTAATTAATTAAATAGTTATCTACAAAATAGAATAATAGTAAATAATATGCACATCTTACAACAAGAGAAAAATGTCTAACTTGGCACGAAGAATTATGGGATGCTAATTGTATAAAGTTGGAATAGAAAAATAACCATAATTAAATTATATATATAATATATAAATACTTAACACTTAATCTAGGGTTGTTACACTAAGATCATACTAACACCAAGGGATCGAATTTTTGTGCCACAAAAAGATCCTACAAGTAGTGTCTCCTGTGTAGGCTAATTCCTATGATGGATGATACAGATTTTGGGACCATCCTATATTATTAATGTCTAAACCACAGTGAAGTGTCCTAATAAATTATTGGGTTTTAATTATTTTAAAAAATAATCTAAAAAAATATAAGAAATACAAACTACACACAAAATGCCTATTTTGGGATGAGGGGGTTTACACCCGTGGAGGTCGATCTCCGGCGGTGGTGCTCCGTCCAACAGTGGCAGCAGGTGGCACGGTGCAGTAGGTGGTGGAGATGTTGATGGTGTCAATGATCTGAGACGGTGGTTGCGAGTGTTTGGCTGGTCATGACCGAAGATAGGAGGAGAAGAACGGGGAAGATGACAGTGATGGTGATGACTGGGATCGATGAGGGAAAGGCTGTCGGGGTATGGTCCGGCGGTGGAGTCGGCTCGGTGATGGAGGAGATGACTGGTGGGTGGTTGATTATGCTCAGGCAGGTAGAGTTGGCTCGGTGATGGAGGAGATGACTTGTTGGTGGTTGACTGTGCTTAGGCGGGTGAAGGAAAGTCGTTGTGGTGGTGATGACTGCTCGGGGTGACGGCCGAGAAGGGTGATGCTCGGTGCTCGATGGTAGAAGAAGTCGGGGAGTGGCGTTTGATAGTGATGATGGAGACGATGGAGTGCTGGTTTTGGTGATGGTGGAGACGATGGCCGGGGTCGTGAGGTTGGCTTGCTGCTCTGATAGTGAGGAATATCAGAGGAGGAGAAGGTGTTAATGGTGATGGTGGTGTCGATGATAAAGTGGAAGAGGAAGTCGGGATGGAGGTCCGGCGGGTGTAGGTATGGATGGTCATGAGGTCATCATGGGGAGTCGAGGCTGTAGTGAAGGTCGATGATGATAATGGTGGCAGTGGTGATGACTCGGGGATAGCCGGAGTCGGGTGGTAATGGCCAGGGATGATGAAGAATGGTGATAGTGAAGTTAGGGTTCGGGTTGTATAGTATGGCTGTGGATAAAAAATAAAGATAGAAAGAGTGGTTATGTAGGAGAGAGAAGAGGGTGATGTTATTCTTGGGATTAGGGGCGACTGATTCTCCTAGGGATGGGGATGGTTTTTTCGTAAAGGAAAATATAGGGTGAAGATGGGCTAGTTTTGAATGGAGGGCTAGGATTGTGTAGAGGAAAGTTAGAGTATTGTACACTCCAAAATAGGGGGAAAACCATGTATGACCGATCAAATAAGGGGAGAGTTTCTTCATGGCTTGGATCTAATGGGAGGTGGATACCTCATTGTATTTTTGCATAAAAGTCCCTAGCAATTAGAAAATTTGCACAAACAATGGGGTTTGGGATTGAATGAGAAAAACACCATATTTGGGGTGATGTAATGGATAAAAAGGATGTGTGGTGTTTAGTATGAAACTTGAGGGTGTGAGTGGGGGTTTGGATTGGTGTTGGGTCTAGTTTTGGGTTAGGTTGGATCCTTACACCAATTTAATTAAAATTAGTGTAAATGGTGTTCTTAAATTAATTTAAAATGCATAGGATTAAAATTAGGTGGAACACAAGTGTCATGGACGTAGAAGACTCAGAATAGAATATTGTCATAATTTGGGTTGCACAAAATGGGTCAAGATTGTGTCTCCAATTTTGATTGGAACGGACAAGGATGCAAAGTTAAATTTATTTGGATTTAAAAATAAACGTTTGTAACGAATATTGTACGACTAAAATGAAACACAGAAGAGGGTATTTATGAGTTACAGAAAGGTCAGAATGGAAGACTGGCACATTTAGGACAAGGGTGTAAAATTTGTTGGAAGACAAAAGCTAGTGTAGCGCTCCAAATAACGAAGCAATGGTAAGGTACAACAATTGAATAAAATTACGGTAGTGAATTATATAACCCCAATAATTAATTATGAATAATAATAAATAAATCTATAATCCTATATTTTGGTCAGGGGTTAATCTGGTGGATTTTTAGGTCTAGTCCACTAACACAATATAATATGTATAATAAATATATCATATAATATATTAACACATTAAATTAAACAGGGCAAAAGATAATAAAAGCCCCTATTCTAGAAATATGGTAGTGACTAGTCTACCCTCCTAAAAAAAATTCGTCCTCGAAATTGAATTAAACTAGCACAAGAATATACAATCAGACAGAGAATTATACCTCAAGTCTCGAAGAGATATGGGTACTGCTCGTGTATTTTGTCCTCTCTCGCCCAGGTTGACTCGCTTGGAGAGTGATGTCTCCATGCAACACGAACCAAGGGAATAGTCTGGTTCCATAATACCTTCTCTCTGTGATCCAAGATCTCTACGGGCTGTTCGGGATAGCTGAGAGTCGGTCCAACCTCGATCTTCGAGTGATCCAGTACGTGACTAGGATCTGTCATGTACCGTCTCAGCTGCGATATGTGGAACACGTTATGTACTCCCTCTAGTGCAGGCGACAAGTCTAGTCTATAGGCTACTGCACTGACCCTCGCAAGAATACCGAAAGGTTCGATATATCATGGACTAAGCTTCCCGCCTCCACCAAAGCGAATCGTGTCTCGTATCGGAGAAATCCGTAGGAACACCAGATCGCCAACCTAGAATAAAACAGTCTTAATACGCAATCTAAAACAAAACAATCATAAGCCAAAAATAACAAAACCTATACCTGAAACTCTAGGGGTCTACGGTGCCTATCGGCCCAATGCCGCTGTCTGTTCTGCGCTACTCAAAGTCTGTCTCTGATGAGTTTCACCTTTTCTGCTACATCCATGACCATTTCTGGTCCTAACAAGGCTCTCTCTATGACATCATTCCTAGATAACGGTGTGCGACACCTCCGTCTATTTAGAGCCTCGAATGGTAACATCTCAATGCTGGCCTGGTAGCTGTTGTTGTAAGCAAACTCTACCAGGTGTAGATGATCCTCCCAAGAACCTTCGAGATCCAGAACGCAAGAGCGTAACATATCTTCGAGAGTCTGAAGAGTCCTTTTAGACTGTCCGTCTGTCTGGGGTTGATATGCGGTACTGAACTTGAGCCGAGTGCCCAAGCTAGCCTGTAAAATCTTCCAGAAATGGGAAGTAAAATGTCTATCCCGATCCAAGACGATGCTTACAGGAACCCCATATAATCTAAAAATCTGCCGCACGTACATCTCTGCTAGCCTCTCCGTCGATGTACCCACTTTGAATAGAAATAAGTGGGCTGATTTGGTCAACCTATCCGTGATGACCCAAATTACATCCTTTCTTCCTGGAGAACGCGAAAGTCCTGAAACGAAATCCATAGTCATGTGCTCCCACTTCCATTCTAGGATAGGTAAAGGCTAAAGCAATCTACTTGGCCTCTGTCGATTCGCCTTTACCTGCTGGCATAATAAATACCGGGATACGAAACGTGCTACCTCGCACTTCATACCATACCACCATACGTACTCCCTCAGATCTTGATACATCTTGTTGGCACTGGGATGCATCGAGTACTGAGAGCGATATGCCTCATGCAAAACTTTTTTGTGCAGATCCCCGCTCGGCACATACATCCTCGTGCCGTATCGTAAAGACCCATCATCAGCAATAGTGAAGTCATCTGTCAATCTTGTCCGAACTTGTGCCCTGATACTCCTCAGAGCCTCATCATCATACTGCGCAGCTCTGATTCTGTCCATCAGCTCGGACTGTATCTGCAATCCCCACATCTTTATCTCAAAATTTGGAACTAGCACCTTAATTTCCAAGATCTCCAGGTCGGCCAATAAATGTCTATCTGTCGTCAAGCACATAGCCATCGGATACCTGCTCAAGGCTTCTGCTACTACGTTGGTCTTTCCTGGGTGGTACTGCAATAAGATGTCAAAGTCTTTCATTAACTCCAACCACCTCCTCTGCCTCATGTTCAGCTCCTTCTGTGTAAACACGTACTTCAAGCTCTTGTGGTCTGTGAAGATCTCCACACGCTCTCTGTACGGGTAGTGTTTCTACAGCTTTAGAGTGAAGATAACCGCTGCCAACTCCAAATCATGGGTGGGTAGTTCTTTTTATGAGGGCGTAATTGCCTGGAAGCATAGGCAATTACCTTTCCATGCTGATGAAGAACGCAACCCAAACCCTTCCCCGAAGCATTACTGTAGATAGTGAATCCACTTGTCCCCGATGGCAACGTCAAAACTGGAGTTGTCGTTAATCTCTTCTTCAGCTCATCAAATGCGGCCTAACAATCCTCCGTCCAAAAAATCTATATCCTTCCTGGTCAACCTTGTCATTGGCTCTGCAATCCTGGAGAAGTCTTCTACAAACCTCCTGTAGTATCCTGCTAGCCCAAGAAAAATCCTGATTTCAGCTACCGAACTGGGGGTAGTCTACAACTCTACTGCCTCGATCTTCTTTGGGTTAACTGAGATTTTATCACCCGTTACCATGTGTCCAAGGAATTAAACCTTGTCAAAGAAGAACTCGCACTTTGAAAGCTTCTCGTACAGCTCCTCCTTCTTGAGAGTCTCGAAGACCATCATCAGGTATTCTTCGTGCTCCTCTGGGGTCTTTGAATATACAAGAATTTTGTCGATGAACACCACCATAAACTTGTCAAGGTACTGGTAGAACTCCTTATTCATCAAGTTTATGAATACTGTCGGTTCCTTGATTAAACCAAACGGTATTACCATGAACTCAAACTGGCCATATCTTATCCGAAAAGCTGTCTTCGGTATGTCTTCTCTCTTCACCTTCACCTGGTGGTAGCCTGACCTCAAGTCTATCTTTGAAAATATCTTCACTCCGCTCAACTGATCAAAAAGATCATCTATCCTTGGCAGCGGGTATTTGTTCTTGATAGTGAGGTTGTTCAGAGCTCTATAATTGATACACATGCGTACCGTACCGTCCTTCTTTGGTACGAATAATACCGGATCTCCCTATGGTGATGAACTGGATTTGATGAAGCCTTTGTCCTGCAGCTCCTCAACTTGCTTCTTCAGTTCTTCCAGCTCGCTGTTGTTGACTCTATAGACGTGTTGTGAAATAGGCTCCGCTCCAGGTACCAAATCTATAGAGAATTCAACATCTCTGTCTAGCGGCAAGCCTGGCAACTCCTCTGGAAATACATCCAGGAACTCCGCTATCTAAGGATGTGGCAACTCCTCTTCTTCCATCCTGGCTCTGCAAAAAGTGCCTCTGCTCTGCTCCGCTGCTCCTCTGGCGACCTCGAACTCTGGCTCTCCTGGGGATCAAAATATCACTCTTCCTCCATGATAATCTATAGTAGTATGGTGTCTACTCAACCAGTCCATTCCGAGTACAATATCGTATCCCAGAAGTGGCATGACGAGTAAGCACATGCTCAACTCTCGGCCTCCCAATGATACTCTTCGGTCCTTGCAATAATCACGGACTAGGATAATGCCTCCTCCAGTCATGATCTTGAAACTCCTATCTAATGGTTCTGCCTCAAAATATTGCTTAAGAGCATAAGATACAAACACAAAACTATGGGAAGCGCCAGAATCGAATAATACAAGTGCTGGAATAGATTCGAGAAAAACTGAACCTGAAATCACGTCTACGGCTGGCTCAGCCTCCTCGATCGTCATAGCCTATGCTCGTCCCTGGGGTGCACCTTTCTGCTGCTGCTGGTCCTGAACAAACCTCTGCTACTATGGCAAAAGTGTAGGTCCCCTCTGTTGGCCATCTGGTACGGTAGGTACCCTGGCTGGTCCCCTCTGAGTGGCTGCTCCACCCTGACCTGGACGAGTCTGAATAGATGGACAGTCCCTCAGCTGATGTATTGATGATCCACAGGACAAGCATGTACCCAACCTCTTCCTGCAAATGTCCCTAGTGTGTCCTGCCTTCCTACAGTACGCACACTGGATAGCGGACTGAGGCTGCCTCTGATGTTGCTGCTGCTGGGTGTGTCTCCGAGCTGGTGCCTGGTGTTGCCGATGCTGCTGCTGGTACGGCCTCTGCTGCTGCTGAAAGTGGGGATGCTTGGACGGTCCTGCACTACCACTCGCTCCTCCAAAAGTGTCACGTCCTCTCTTGGAACTGAGGTCCAAGTCATCCTCAGCAATCTGGGCATCCATCAGAATGCCCTCGAATGTAGCAGTACGATATCCCGAATTGCGAGACTTGATCTCCCTTGTCAACCCCTTCCTGAATTTTTGGGCTCTGTCTCCTGGGTCCCGAATCATCAATGGCGTGAATCGACTCAAACGGCAAAACTTTACGGCGTACTCGTCGACTAACATGCTTCCTTGGACCAAGTCATGGAACTGACTCTCCAAGGATCCCAGTGCTACGTCAGGGAAGAACTTCTCCTTGAAGAGCTCCTTAAAGGCCTCCCAAGTAAGTCCTTCGACAGTGAGTCTCGGCTCCGTAAAGTACCATGTCAGTGAGATATCAAACATTTGACTGCCAGCGGCTTTAATCTGAAGAATCTTCGGAATCTGCGCCAAGCGCAAGTTCCTCTCTATATCCTCTAGCCAGTCGTTGGTGTAGAGTATCCCCTTGGTGACCTTGAACTCCCGAGGCATCATCCTCTTGAAGTCCACTATCGTACCCGGCCTCTGGTGTTGCTGGCCAGGATGTTGCTGGTGCTGTACAACTCTCTCCATAGCCTGGAGAGCCACCTGATGAGCATTCTCCATGCTCTCTCTCATCAGCTCTGTATGTGTCTAGTGCGTCTCCGCCTGTACCCTCTGAGCCTCAGCCTGGACTCACTGAGCCTCTGCTGACATCCTTTGAGCATCTTCTATGCCCTGGATCAGCGCAAATATCTGTGCCCCATCAACGCACATACCTCCGGGAAATAGAGTCGGTGGAGGAGGAAGGTGCTCCGTCATAGTTGGGGCAACCCTCAGAACATGTGGGGGAGGAGGACCCCCGAAAGCTGCAGATACTCCCACATGAACATGAGACATAGGAGGAACTCCAGATGTCTGTCCGTCAGGTCGAGAGGTGCCAGACCTCTCTGAAACTGACGCTCCCAATCTCAAAGACCTAGTCTTCGGCGACATCTTGAAGACAGACCAAAAAGAATCGATTAAGGCAACAAATATGATATCATCAAGGAAGGACAATAAAATACTAAAGGAAGTAAATATTCAGAATAACATTATAAAGATCAGAAATTCCTAGTTGTGATTGAGCATACTCTCATCCTAAATCCTATTTCCTAAAGTAGGCTCGTAGCATTACTCTATGTGAGCATTACTACGATATCGCTCTAAATGCGAATCTAAACCTGCATGGGCTACCACTAAAAACGTATCATGACCCGCACTCAGAATTTGGGCATGAGCCGCAGGTACATCCATCCTATGCCGCAGTATCGGCAGTAGAACGCTGTCTAGGTCTCAATACTACTAATATAACTCACAACCTGTCAATGATCTCAACTCCATAAGGAGGACAATAAAATAATACATAAATTAATAACTCATAATATACTCAATCATAATAACTATAAGAAAGTAATGGTACGATAAGTTATAAAGATAAGGAGTACTGACAAAAGTCAAGCACAACAACAAAATACAACGAGAAATCTAAAGTCTAGTTGTCCAACATAAATAGTCTCAACAATAACCTCAATATAAAATACAGTCCAAGTCTCAAGTTTCAATAAAAGATTCATAGATATAACTGACTAAATAACTGTAGGTGGTGTCTCCTCTAAGGACAGGGACTCCTCTACGATATCTGGTATATAATCTCCCTCTACACCTAGCAGTGTGTAGGACAGAAGTCGTCAAGGTCCTCTGGAAAAATGTTATCCAGTCAGGATTGGAGTGATACAAGCACTAAGCAACAGTTTTATTTATATTAACAAAAACTATAATATTGATTAAAGAAATACAAGATAAAGAAATACTGGAAATAAGGAATACTGGAGCATATAAAATACTGGAGAATATAAAATACTGTAGAATATATAATCAGCAATAGTACAACTAGCAATGAAAAAATATAAGTGAATGCTAGAACAAGTGAACAGGAATACAGAAATAGAATATCTAGCTAAGTGTTTGAAATATCAGTCTATTATGTGATTGGCTTGGGACGAGATTAGGCTTGTTATATATGATTGGCTATGATACATGTGAGGTCAGGCTAACTAATTGGTTAGCTATGATAAGAGGAATAGTCCGGCTAATCATATATAACATGATATAAGGCATGTAAATGGTCAGGCTACACCCGACGTGATGTGTGGGGTGAGCTATGATGCATGTAAGTTATGTATGATCACATAGTCTGCAAATATTTCCCCGTCCCCAGCTAGCACGATGGATTCCAATCACGAATCCTCATGACAGGTATCTATGATACTAACCCGTTTATCCATAGTGTCAGAATCAAGTACACTATACAACTAGAATCATAGAGATGATCAACATAATAAAAACTGTCAGAGAATGTACTCGCCTGTGGTCCTGAGCTGGCAATAATAATATCCTTCTCCTGAAGTCTTGCACAAATGATCCAAAGGTCCTATATATATAATATAATAATATAATAGCATCAGTCTTTATACTAGCACACACATAAACATAATTACACTGCACTTAGAAACTAACGTGCGTAGGGGTGATAACTGGTCAACTAGCAGGGTCGAGTATGCATGTCTAAAATACAAAAGTGTCATATCCTCGAATACCATGCACAGAAAGACAAATAACTAACACTAACAAAATGTCCAAATCTCCAAATCTTGTGTAACATAACACATGGCCAAGCTAGTAGGTTAGGGTACACCTAAGGCAGTGAGTTACAAAAATACTTTAATATATATATATAGTACCTAAATATATTACTTAGTATTTCCCACTACTAGTATTTTATACTAATATACCTAAGGTCTACATAATCAGGTATAACACTAACAATCAAATTTTTATAAAGTAATTACTAAACCTAATTACTATTCCATACAGGCATACATACACTAGTTATCATGGTTCACCAATACACAGTGTCATGCAACACACAACATGAAGGAAAGAGGCAAGTTTAAACCTCGGTGCACACGTAGCCGAGGAGGGGGTGGCGCTCATCCGCGGCCCGTAGAGGTCGATCTCCGACAGTGGTGCTTCGACCAATAGTGGCAGCAGGTGGCACGGTGTAGCAGGTGGTTGAGACGCTGATGGTGTCAATGATTGAAGATGGTGGTTGCGGGTGTTTGGCTGGTCGTGACCGAAGATGGAAGGAGGAGAACGGGAAAGATGGTAGTGGTGATGGTGATGACTGGGATCGATGAGGGAAAGGTTGTCAGGGTGTGGTCCGACGGTGGAGTCGGCTTGGTGATAGAGAAGATGACTGGTGGGTGGTTGACTGTGCTCAGGCAGGTGGAGTCAGCTCGGTTATGGAGGAGATGACTGGTGGGTGGTTGACTGTGCTCAGGCGGGTGGAGGAAAGTCGCTGTGGTGGTGATGACTGCTCAGGGTGACGGTCGGGAAGGGTGATGCTCGGTGCTCGGTGGTGGAAGAAGTCGGGGAGTGACGGTTGATAGAGGGGATGGAGTGGTGGTTGTGGTGATGGTGGACACGATGGACGGGGTCAAGAGGTCGGCTTGTTGCTCCGGCGGTGAGGAATACCGTAGGAGGAGAAGGTGTTGATGGTGATGGTGGTGTCGATGATAAAGTGGAAGAGGAAGTCGGGGATGGAGGTCCGGCGAATATAGGTGTGGGCGGTCTTGAGGTCGCCCTGGGGAGTCGAGGCTGTGGTGAAGGTTAATGATGATAATGGTGGCGGTGGTGATGACTCGGGGATGGCCGGTATCGGGTGGTAATGGACGGGGATGATGAAGAATGGTGAGGGTGAAGTTAGGGTTCGGGTTGTGTAGTATGGCTGTGGATGAAAAATAAAAAGAGAAAGAGTGGTTATGTAGAAGAAAGAAGAGGGTGATGTTATTCTTGGGGTTAGGGCCGGCTGATGCTCCTAGGGATGGGGATGGTTTCTACATCAAGGAAAATGAAGGTTGGAGATGGGCTAGTTTTGAATGGAGGGCTAGGATAGTGTAGAGGAAAGAGTGTTGTACACTCCAAAATAGGGGAAAAACTATGTATAACCGGTCAAATAAGGGGGAGAGTTTCTTCATGGCTTGGATCCAATGGGAGGTGGACACCTCATAGTATTTTTGCATAAAAGTCCCTAACAATTAGAAATTTTGCACAAACAATGGGGTTTGGGATTGAATGAGGAAAATTCCATGTTTTGTGTGATATAGTAGATTAAAAGGGTGTGTGGTGTTTAGTATGAACCTTGAGGGTGTGAATGGGGGTTTGGGTTGGTGTTGGGTTAGTTTTGGGTTAGGTTGGGTCCTTACACTAATTTAATTAAAATTAGTGTAAATGGTGTTCTTAAATTAATTGGAAATGCATAGGATTAAAATTAGGTGGGACACAAGTGTCATGGACGTAGAAGACTCAGAATAGAATATTGTCATAATTTGGGTTGCACAAAATGGGTCGAGGTTGTGTCTCCAATTTCGATTGGAACGAACAAGGATGCAAAGTTAAATTTATTTGGATTTAAAAATAAATGTTTGTAACGAATATTGTGCGACTAAGAGAAAATACAAGAGAGGGTATTTATGAGTTACACAAATGTCAGAATGGAAGACTGGCACGTCTATGACAAGGGTGTAAAATTTTTTGGAAGGCAAAAGCTAGTGTAGCGCTCCAAATAACGAAATAACGATAAGGTACAACAATTGAATAAAATTACAGTAGTGAATTATATAAACCCAATAATTAATCCCAAATAATACTAAATAAATCTATAATCCTATATTTTGGTCAGGGGTTCATCTGGTGGATTTCTAGGTCTAGTCCACAAACACAATATAATATGTATAATAAATATATTATGCAATATATTAACACATTAAATTAAACAGGGTAAAAGACAATAAAGCCCCTGTTCTAGAAATGTGGTAGTGCCATATCTTATCCTCGCGCTCCTAGGTTGAATCTTCAGTAGAATAGTGCCTCCACGTCACACGGACTATGTATAGCTTGATTTATCAACACTTTCTCCCTTCAGTCAAGGTTGCTCTTGATATGTAAGATTGGGTCCAACCTCAACTTTCTCCTGAGTATTGATTTTAAACGCAACGTATTGCTCCAGCTATGACAAGTAAAACACGTTGTGCACTCTATATAATATAGGCAATTAAGCAAGATGAAGTCACTTATCCAATGCTCACAAAAATACCAAGTGACCCTATGAACCTCGGGCTAAGCTTTCTTCCTCCTCCGAATCTAATCATGCCACATGTCGGGGAATATTCAAGAATACCAAGTCTTCAACCTTGATTAAAATAATACAACATTATAATATTATCCAGAATATTACTGGAATTAACTCCAAATAATTCTTACATCAAACTCTAGCAGTATCCAATAGCTATCAGCCCAATGCCTTTGTCTGTTATACACCGCACGAAGTATTTTTTTGATTTGCTTCACCTTCTCTATTGATGTAAAAGCATAGAAAATATACACCATGCGCCAACAATCATCACATATCTAGGCAAAAAAAGTGATCCAGAGTCATGCACCATCCACAACGCAAGTAGTGTTCCAATGTGCCAGTAGCATCATGCGCCACTACTGCCCCATTGATCTCAATACACCAGGCAGATGTATTCCCAAGGTGCATTCAAAATTTTTATAAGCTAGGGCACGACACATGTCACGAGCATTATGTGCATTAATAATCCTATATTTTAAATGACCATGTGGCAACCTGTTTTAACATGCGTCGCCCTGCGATAGCATAAGATGCGCGCATGCATGCGTATTTAATGCCTTCTCAAGGCTTTAAATATTGGGCGTCTTCTACACCTAAAAAGGACCACCCATCATGGAGAGAGAGAGGAGTAGAAGATAGAAGTGCTGCGAAGGACACCTATTAAGTCGCATACTCAAACTCCCCGAAACCTCGTCACCCTCCTTGGTCCCAGATCGTCAACGGAGTAAATGAGCCGCTGTAGTTCTCGATCTCCACCGTCACACTTGCCCACACTCTTTTTTTTTTTATTATACTTAGACTCTATGTATTAGAGATTCTTTTGTAGTATTTGTCTTTACCCAATCAATACAAAGTTCGTTCAACTTTATCTCGAGCATTAATTTTTGGCGATGTCAAAAAAAATGACGACTATGTTGGGGAATAGCTTCTTCTCCAATAAGAAATTGGTGATGCAGTCCGATATGACAAAGTTGGGTTCGATTCAGAAGATATTGGTCATTTGCTACGACTAATAGACACTCAAAGACATGATGGACATGCCAAGCTCTTCAATGAGTCCCGCACGATATCGCAAGACTCGGGTCGCCAAGGCCGCTGCACCACGCCCGAGGTCGGCACCCGATGGATTATCAATCTTCACCGCAGACTCATATGAGGTTAACATGTATCCTACTGACAAGCCGAGTTATACAAGGAGGCCTTCACGACCTCACAAGACTCGCAAGATTTGGGTCGCCAAAGCCACGGGGCCAAAACTGAAATATGTCCCAGAAGCATTGTCAACCATCGTCGCAGATGCATATGAGGTTGGCGCACATCCCATATCCATCTTCGAAGCCTCTCTTGAGAGAAACAGTGTTGAAACTCAAGAGACGTGCCCATAGTACCGTCCATACAAGGGAAGATGTGTCATGTCCGAACGTAGGCGCATGAAGTCTTCTCCGAGCAAGGATGCCTTCAACAAGGACCACTACAGTAATGGCTTTGATTTTCTGTACAACGTGCCCCAAAGCACTGGTTTATGGAGACCCATATCAACCCGAGCCATACACGCTCGAAGGATTACGCAACCATCCCTCCATAAGCATGCGCCATTAGTTGTCACACACGCTGCGGATGGGATACTACTTAGGGTAGACCCAGGCACTCATTCGCCGGAAGTGGGTCAACCCTTAAAGATTTTGCAAACCCACTTGGACGACGTAGTTGCATTTAAACCAAATCAGAGAGCAAATATTGTGCCAATGGACCCATATGCCTAGCGTGGCAGCGCACATGAAGTGGGTCCGTCATACATCAAGTCTTCCATAAATGATCTGGTTGCAGTTTTTGTAGAAGAACAGGGCCAGGAAGCAAATACTTTGATGACAAACCCATGCGCTCAGCTTGGATGCACGCATAAAGTGGGTCTATCTCACATCAAGTCTTCTACTAATGATCAGTTTGCAGTTTCTACAAAAGAACTAGGTCAAGGGCAAACCTTCCACTTTTACCTCCATGTGCAAGGTTTACCCGAGCACATAAAATAGGTGTGAAAGTAAAGCTTCCATCGTCTGATTTATGCAACATAATTAGTCACAAGCATAAGTTGAGAGAGGAAACCCTTGCACATGACGTATCCCTATATGGGCATACTTGTGCCAGCACCATAATCAACTGTTGTTGCACTAAAGCACCAGTTCCTTCAACTAGACATTCAGTGTTCCAGTTATTGCAGCCCGCAACATCAACCCGACAACATCCCAGGTAACAACTGCATGATGAGGAAGAATTGCTCGTCGCTTCATGTTGCTCAACATGGAGGTCTCCTCCTATGAAGAAGATCTCGAAGAAAAGCTTACCTAACCTGAGGGTGTCGATCAACGCATCGCGAAGCCATCCGCAGGGTAGCAAACAGGCACCTATCGTGGGGGTATTATAGGGCACGCGTTCGAAAACAAGAACTAGGGGTAACCATACCTTCTCGAATGAGGATGCAACCGGATTCAAAAACAAGAACTGGGGGTAGACCAAAAATAATCAATTAAGGCAACATATATGATATCATCAAGGAAGGACAGTAAAATACTAAAGGAAGTAATTATTCAGAATAACAATATAAAGATCAGAAATTCCTAGTTGTGATTGAGCAAACTCTCATCCTAAATCCTATTTCCTAAAGCAGGCTCGTAGCATTACTCTAAGTGATCATTACTACGATATCGCTCTAAATGCGAATCTAAACCTGCATGGGCCACCACTAAAAATGTATCACGACCCGCACTCAGAATTTGGGTATGAGCCATGGGTACATCCAGTCTTTGCCGCAGTATCGATAGTAGAACGATGTCTAGGTCCCAATACTACTAATATAACTCACAACCTGTCAATGATCTCAACTCCATAAGGAGGACAATAAAATAATACATAAATCAATAACTCATAATATACTCAATCACAATAACTATAGGAAAGTAATGGTACGATAAGTTATAAAGATGAGGAGTACTGACATAAGTCAAGCACAACAACAAAATACAACGAGAAATCTAAAGTCTAGTTGTCCAACATAAATAGTCTCAATAATAACCTCAATATAAAATACAGTCCAAGTCTCAAGTTTGAGTAAAAAATGCATAGATATAACTGACTAAATAACTGCAGGTGGTGTCTCCTCTAAGGATAGGGACTCCTCTACGATATCTGTTATATAATCTCCCTCTTCACCTAGCCCATAGTGTGTAGGACAGAAGTCGTCAAGGTCCTCTGAAAAAATATTATCCAGTCAGGATTAGAGTGAAGTACAAGCACTAAACAACAGTTTTATTTATATTGACAAAAATTATAATATTGTATAAAGAAATACAAAATGAAAAAATACTGGAAATAAGGAATACTGGAGCATATAAAATACTGGAGAATATAAAATACTATAGAATATATAATCAGCAATAGTACAACTAGCAATAAAAAAATATAAGTGAATGCTAGAACAAGTAAACGGGAATACAGAAATAGAATATCTAGATAAGTGTTTGAAATATCAGTCTATTATGTGATCGGCTTGGGACGAGATCAGGCTTATTATATATGATTGGCTATGATACATGTGAGGTCAGGCTAACTATCTGGTTAGATATGATTAGAGCAATAGTCCAGCTAATCATATATAACAGGCTATGAGGTATATAAATGGTCAAGCTATACCCGACGTAATGTGTGGGGTAAGCTATGATGCATGTAAGTTATGTATGATCACATAGTCTGCAAATATTTCCCCGTCCCCAGCTAGCACGATGGATTCCAGTCACGAATCCTCATGACAGGTATCTATGATGCTAACCCGTTTATCCATAGTGTCAGAATCAAGTACACTATACAACTAGAATCATAGAGATGATCAACATAATGAAAACTGTCAGAGAATGTACTCACCTGTGGTCCTGAGCTGGCAATAATAATATCCTGCTCCTTGGCCTTGCACCAATGCGTATCACGCTACCTTACACCTTTCCCGATACTCAAACTCAATACCTTGAGTATCGACCCAAATACCTTGACTTTACCTTGGTATCCCAAGGTAACTCAAAACACTTAACATATAGGTAATACATATGTAACCCTCAACCAATATACTAACATATATAATATACTAATACATACCGACTACCTATCATTAATACCACATACATACCTAGATATAATTATTAGCTTAACTAGTAGGTATATATATATATATATATATATATATATATATATTCTATTAAAAGAGTAAAAGTAACTATCTTCATAACTATAATACCAACTAACTAAGCTACTAATAATCAAGTATGCATATATGTATCCAATCTATTAGCTAACAATCTAACGAGCTATCACCTAAACTCATCCTTAACTCACTGAACTACTACCACTCAACTAAACCAACTAGTTAACCATTACCCAAAACCATGCTAAACCAACTCGATACTTGGACTGAACTGATAATGATACAGTTACAGTGTATCTCACTGCACAATGAGGTACTGATACTCCACAATAAAGGCTCTTTGCTGATTTCACTGTGTCGAATCTGAACTTCTCCTTGCTAACTGTACTGGCCTCCTGTTGACTGAACTGCAGATGGTGCTGCACCCTCCCTATTGCCGGTGATTGCTTGTGCAGTAGCTTGAGTCTCTGTGCATTGCACGAGCACTGTGCTGTTTTGCTTGCTTCTCTGTTTCAGCTCTCCCCTTTGCTGAAGCTGCTACTGCTACTGCTGAGTTCTCTTGTGCAGGTTCCCAGTTGTCTGATACCCAGTGCACGGGCTCTGTGTTGTGGCACTGCTGTAGTGTGTTTGCTGCACACTCTCACCCATTGTAGCTACAATTGCTCGGGATTGCATTAATGTAGTTGGGGACTGCAACTGCTCCCCCTCCATATACAGTGGTGCTTGAGACTGAAGGTAAGTGCTGTACAGTCTCCTTGTAAAACTGATACCTTGGTCGATTGTTGCACCTCCCTCTAGCTGAACTACATTGGTGCTAATATTGAGGTATTGTACTGTGCAGTGATACATCTGCTCTCCCTCACTCACTGACACACACTCACTCACACACAACACAATGCACACACATAGACCACACAAACACACAAACATATATACATACCTCTATGTATATATCTATCTCTCTATATATAAATACACCCTCTCTACTATATATATACACACTCTCATACATATACATACATATATATACAGAATATACATTTACATATATAAATACTCACACATAAATACATATAGATATATACATATCTATGTACACTTAGCTAGCACATATACCTAATATCATAAAACATACTTATATGTATATATATACCAACTAATATATCATACATATATATATATATACATAAGCACACACAAGAAAGGAGACAAAAAACCAAACACGTGGAGTGCAACGCACCCGTATCACACTAATTCTAAGATACGCTAGCGATACGGCTCCAACACACAACCAAACGTATCTCGAAGGACACGATCAAGTCTAATACACTAAATATGAATAATATATATAGTAATTAGATCAACTACGTGTTCGTGTCAAGGTGTGATATGCACAAGTCCCTGTGTCGAAGGAAAACCCCCAAAAAATAACCCGTATCACCAAATTGACGAGATACGGCCTACACGTATCCAATTATGGATACAACACAAGTCACAAACAATTAATCATATGTCATATTGACCTATTTGACTAAATGATAAATACCACATGTGCCAATCTCCGAATTCTCCCAAAATTGATACCAAAATGTACATAACTTCCACCATAGGTCTCCTATGAACCTAAAACCAATTCCTATCGGTAGCCTATGCATGTGGGTTAGTTTCTCATGGTTAAATCTCAGATTTAGAACCTATTAGAAGAGGGAAAACTGAAATATACCTATTAGAAGATGGATTCCTAATAAAAATCCCTAAATTGAAATATAGCTCCTCTCCTTATAGATCTTGGCCTCCTCCTTATCGCTCCTTGCTTCCTTCTTGTAGATCCTTAATGTAGTAGCCTTAATTGAGAAATATGTAAGGAATTTATGAAGAAATTGGTGGAAAATTGATAAGGGAATGAAAAAATTTGGAAAGAGGGAAAACTAGATCTAAAGGAAATAAAAATAAAATGAGAGAGATACTCTCTCTCCTCCTCTAATGGCCGGCCCTAGCCCTCTCCCTCAAGCAATGTAAAATATATATAACACCCCTTGGGGCCTCTTACGAAGAAATTAATTAAGGAGGGAAGGTTCTAGTGTAATGGTTTCCCTAATTAATTCATCCTCCTAACAATTGGTCTAATTCATGGGCTCAATCTAAACTAATATGAAATATTGGGTTCATACAACTAATAAATTGGTTAGGTCTACTACACAAGTCTAAAATAAATCTATAACTAACAATCAATAAATAATACAATAAATAAATATTCACACATGTACAATATTTAAATGTAATACATCTTAAAATTAAAATACCCCTGTTAATTATCAAACTACCCTTGATTGAAAATGTGAGAGTGGCAATCCTACTCACCTTAGAAAAATTTTGTCATAAAAATTAAGGAAAAAACTAACTACCAAAAGCAAATAATACAATACAAGAAAGAATTATTCCTCACGGCTCGAACAGATATGGATATCGCTCGCACATCTCGGCCTCTCGTACTCTCTCCTGGCGAGTGATTCCTCCATGCGACGCGCACCAAAGGAGCCTCCACGCGACGCGTACCAAATGAATTGTCTGGTTTCTCAGCACCTTCTCTTTCCAATCCAGAATCTCCACTGGCTGCTCTAGATAGCTAAGAGTAGGGTCCACCTCTATCTCCGAGTGATCCAACACCTGATTGGGATCTACCATGTACCGTCTTATCTAAGATACGTGAAACGCGTTGTGCACTCCCTCCAATACAGGTGTTAATTTTAGTCTGTATACAACTGCACCGACCCTCTCAAGAATATTGAAAGGTTCGATGAATCGTGGACTAAGCTTTCTGCCTCCACCAAAACGAATCGTGCCACGTGTCGAAGAAATCCTCAAGAAAACTAGACCGCCAACCTAGCACAAAACAGAATCTTAGCAATCTAACAAAACAAATAATCAATCACAAGCAATAGAAAATAAAAAATCTATACCTCAAACTCCAAAGGTCTCCGGTGGCTATCGGCCCAATGCCGCTGCCTGTCCTACGCCACTCGAAGTATATCCATGATGAGCTTCACCTTCTTAGCTGCATCTACTACCATCTTTGGTCCCAATAAATCTCTCTCACCAATATTATCCCATGATAATGGAGTGCGACATCTCCGTCCATATAATACCTCGAATGGTGATATCTCGATACTGGCTTGGTAGCTGTTATTTTATGAAAACTCTACCAAGTGAAGGTGATCCTCCCAAGAACCTCTAAGATCCAAACACCGGTATATAGCATGTCCTCGAGAGTCTGAATAGTACTCTCCAACTGTCCGTTAGTCTGAGGGTGATATTCGGTACTGAACTTGAGTTGAGCGCCCAAGCTAGCCAACAAACTCCTCCAGAAGTGGGATATAAAGCGACTATCCTGATCTGAGACTATGCTTACTAGAATACTTTATAATATGACAATCTGGTGCACATATATCTTCGCGAGCTTTTCTGTAGATGTACCCACTTTGAATGGCAGAAAGTGGGCTGATTTGGTCAAATAGTCCACGATGACCCAAATAGCATATTTACCTCCTGGTGAACGCGAAAGTCCTCAAACAAAATCCATGGTCACGTGCTCCCATTTCCACTCCGGATCGGTAAAGGCTGAAGTAATCCACCTGGCCTCTATCTCTCCGCCTTTACCTGTTAGAAAACTAAGCATCTGGATACGAAGCTAGCTACCTCCCGCTTCATACCATACCATCATACATGCTCTTTCATGCCTCTATACATCTTGTTGGCACCTGGACGCATAGAGTACTGAGATCAATGCATCTCCTACAGAATCTCCTCGTGCAATGCTTCTCTCGGTACACACAATCTGGTACCGTGCCGCAATGATCCATCATCAGCGATACTGAAGTCTTCTACCAACCCGATCTGGACCTGTGCTCTGATGTTCCTCAGAGACTCATCCTCATACTGTCTAGATCTGATCCTATCCATCAGGTCTGACTGTACCTGAATTCCCCATATCTGTGCTGGACTCTAGGAACTAGTACCTCAATGCCCAAACTGTCAAGATTGGCCAATAAATGTTTGTCTCTTGTAAAACACAAAGCCATGAGATACCTGCTCAATGTATCTGCGACTACGTTGGCCTTCCCTGGATGGTACTGCAAGTAAATATTGAAGTCCTTCATCAACTCCAACCATCGCTATTGTCTTATGTTGAGCTCTTTTTGTGTAAACACATACTTCAAGCTCTTGTGGTCTGTAAAGATCTTTACTCTCTCTCCATACAAGTAGTATTTTCATAATTTAAAAGCAAAGATAACTGCTGCCAACTCCAAGTCATGGGATGGTAGTTATTCTCATGCGGGCGTAATTGCCTAGAAGCATAGGAAATTACCTTCCCGTGCTGCTGTAACACACAACCTAAACCCTTTCCCGATGCATCACTGTATATGGAAAATCCTCCTGCTCCTGATGGCAAGGTAAAGATTGGAGTTATAGTCAACCTCTTCTTCAGCTCCTCAAATGTTGACTGACAATCCTCAGTCCTGAGACATACTACCAACGACCTTACAAAAATCTATAACCCTCGATGAAGATACCAAAATCACAAAAACCAAGAAATATAATATAAGATACATAAGTTAGTATCTGTATACAAATACTGATGCCGTGAGATGAGTCTCATACATCCAAAATCTAATACACAAGTCTGAAGCACATCCTCGAGCATTTGAGTAGTCCTCTCGGATTGTCCATCTATCTAAGAGTGATTGGATGTACTAATCTTGAGTTGAGTACCCAATGTTAGGTAAACTCCTCCACAAATGAGAGATAAATCTAGTATCTCGATAGCAGACTATACTCACTGAAAACACATACAATCTAATAATCTGTCTCACATATATCTTGACTAGCTTATCCGTAAAAAATCCAACTTTAAATGGCAAAAAATATTCAGATTTGGTCAAATTATCCATGATCACCCAAATCACATCCTTTCCTTCTGGAGTATGGGGCAGTCCTGAGACAAAATACATAGTGATATGCTCCCACTTCCACTTTGGTATCAAAAATGGCCAAAGGAATCCTCCGGGTCTTCGTATCTCGGTCTTGACTTGATAGCACACTAAATGAGCCACTTCACTTTCTATTCCACACCACCAAACACAATCCCTCAAATTCTTATACCTTGTAGTAGCTCTAAGATGTATGAAATATTTTAGACAGCTGGGCCTCCTATATAATCTTCTCTCATAGGTCATTACTAAGCACACTTAGCCTATTTCTATGGCTCAATAAGCCATCCTCTGAAATAACAAACTCATCAAGTAATCCTTCTTGCACTTGATCTCAGATACTCCATAGACTCTTATCTTGGAATCGAGTCTCCCATATTTTGTCCATCAAGCTAGACTGAAACTACATACCCATCATCTGCACCTGAACTCCAGGGATAACTATTTTAATTCCCAAACTCTCTAAATTCTCTTACAAAACTTGGTCCATAGTTAAAAGCATATCTACTGGATATTTGCTCAAAGTATTTACAATTATATTAGATTTTTTTGGGTAATATTGTAAAGTAATATCAATGACTTTCATTAACAATAGGCATCTCGGTTGCCTCATATTCAACTCCTTTTTAATAATACATACTTCAAACCCTTGTAATCTGTGAATATCTTAATTCTCTCACCATAAAGGTAATACTATTAAAGCGAAGATTAATGTCACTAACTCCAAATCATGGGTAGGGATATTTTTCTCATGTCGTCGTAGCTGTCTTGATGTGTACGCTACTACTTTCTTATTTTGCTCCAAAAAGTGCCCTAACCCTTTCCAGAAGCATCACTGGAAATAACAAATACTCCAAATCTATATGGAAATATCAAAATATGAACTGTAGTCAATCTCTTCTTTAACTCAACAAATACAATTTTTAATCTTCAATCGATACAAGTTCTTCATTCTTCTATGTAAGCTTCTTCATTGTCTCCATAATATGGGTAAATTCCTTCACAAACATTCTACAATAGGACGGCAATCCTAAGAAACTTCTTACTTCTTCTATAGAATATGGTGTAGTAAAAGATTCTAAAGCTGTAATCTTCTTTGGATCCACTTCTATACCATCCCCACTTACTACATAACCAAACAAGTCAACTTTGTCCAAAAATAATTCATATTTGTATAGATTTTAATACAACATTTCCTTCATGAGAGTCTTCAATACAATCTTGAAGTGCTCCTCGTTCTCCTATAGAGTCTTCAATTATATGAGTATATCGTCTATGAATACCACTATAAACATATCTAAATATATATAGAATATTATGTTCAACAAGTTCATGAATACTATCGAGACTGGTTAATCCAAATGACATCACTAAGAACTCATGGTGCCCATATCTAGTCCTAAAAGCAGTCTTCAGAATATCCTCCTTTCTCACCGTCACTTGATGATAAATACACATCAAGTTAATCTTTGATAATATCCTTGTGCCACTCAACCGATCAAATAAATCATCTATCCATGGCAATGGTTATTTATTCTTGACTATTATATTATTCAATTCTCTATAATTAATGTACATCTTCACCGTTCCTTTCTTCTTTGGGACAAATAATATCAGAGCTCCCTAAGGCGAAGCACTAGGTCTAATAAATCCTTTGCTTTCCAAGTTTTCATGTTGCTATATTTCTTCCACCTCTTTCTCATTAGTTATATATACATTTAGGGCTACTGGTGCCACTTCTGACAATAAGTCAATGGATAATTCAACATCTCTATCTAACGATAATATCGACAATTTCTCTAGAAATACATTTATGAATTCTGTAATAATAGGATGAGGCAACTTCTTCACTTCTACCAAAGCTCCACAAATAATTCTACTACCTTCTCTTTAGCTCCTCTAGAACCTCGAAGCTAGGCTTTCCCAGAGGACTAAATACAACACAACCACTATGTTAATCTATAATAACATAATGCATACTCAACGAATCCATTCTAAGGACTATGTCAAAACTCGAAAGTGGCATTATGAATAATCTCATATGCAGTTCTCTCTCTCTCTCTCTCTCTCTCTCTCTCTCTCTCTCTTTCTCTCTCTCTCTCTTTCCTAGTGATATATGTAAGTTGTTATAAGCATCATTGGTTAGGATAGTACCTCCATCGACCATAATCTTGTAACATCTTCTAAGGGATTCAACTACTAAACTATGCTTTACTATAAAGTCTACTGATATAAAGGAATAAGATGCTCTAGAATTAAATATAGTAGCTGGTAATAAATCAAGAAGAATGGAATCTGTAATAACATCTTCTAAAGCCTCAGCCTTCTTAAGATTCACCAAGAAATCCTAGCCCGGCTGTAGTGCTCTCCTATGCCTAAAGTTAGTCGTGGAGGAGCTGTAGGAAACTCTCGAGCCTAATGATATGATGCTTAATATATAAGGCAACCTAACCTATTTCTATAAATCTGCCAAGTACATCCCTATTTCTAATAGTACCCACAGGTAGGAATCGGATGAACATGTCTCTGCTAAAGCTAATGTTGTACAAGTGCTCTAATGGGAGGGCAATACTGTTGTTGGTTCTGGAAAGTCCTCAGCTAAATATTGGGATGCTTCATCGATCCCAATATGCTGCTACTACCTCCATAAGATTCTTAGTCCTTCTTTGGCTTGAGGTCCAAGTTTACCTCAACTCCATGAGCCACTAATACTATATCCGTATATGTTATGTCTCCATTGGCTATAACATGCATCAAATTTTCCTGGCTAGATTCTTCTTAAATTTGCAAGCTCTATCCTCTGGGTCTCTAACCATGTACTTAGCAAAATGTCTAAGCCTTCTAACTCGATAGTATTGTCATGACCTGCATCAGGATATTCGAACACGAGTATGTGGGTACGTCCAGCCTACGCCGCAACATCGACGATAGAATGCTGTCTGGGTCAACTTTACCATCTAAACATCCCAAACAATATATATATAGTACCTGTCAATCATCTTAACTCCAAACGGAGGAACAATATGGTATCTGATAAATGTAAACTATACTCAATCACCATGCAAACTAAGGAAGATAAAGTACAATGTGGAATGACGAAGAAAAAGAATCACAATATATCCACAAGTTCGAATTAGAATATATACATGCCAAGCCTCAATAAAAGTCTAATACAAGTCTAACAATAATCTAAACCTCTTCAGGCTCTAGTACTAAGTCCTCATGCTCTAAATAAGTATCCTCTAATGGAACACTGTCTTGCGGTCAGTAGTATGTGGGACACTGGTCTACGAGCCAGTCATCAAAAAAATATATCCAGTCAGTATTGGAACGAAGTATATACCTCTGAAAGAAGTTTCAAATACATATATAATAGATAATAGAAAAGAATATAAGATAACTAAATAACAGAATGAAATAACCTACAGTGAACATATAATGTACTGGAATAATGAACATACAATAGAATATCTGCAATATAAGGAAAATAAATAAAGTCTAGCTAATGTGCCATGGAATACAAGTTCATTATGTGATCGATTTAGGTTAAACACGAATACAATATGGTAACTCGATTACACGTATGGTATATAATCGACATGTACACGAATATACTGGGCTTGATCAAATAATCAACTCCTATTCTCCCGTCCCCAACCAATACCATTGGATACAATTATGACACGTTATCAACACGAATATGGGCACACTGAACACGAGTAGTATGTGAACACGAAGTACACTAAATTAATACCCGATACACATGATGAAATACATGTGAAGGAGAGTACCCGCTGAACATGGTAGGAATAACATCTCTTGACAGAATCCATGTAGTACCAGTCCATGAAACTACTATGTCAGAATTAATTATACAGTTCTAGAACATGAGATATATACACTATTATGAAATGAAAACTAACAGAAAAATATACTCGCCTGAGGTCCTGAGTAAGGTGTCTCTCGATGCCCAAACTGGTGTCACATAAACCAATATATGAAATATTGTATCAATACAAGATTTTGGAATAAAAATAAGTTAAACTAGTTCAATTCTAGGTCATAAAGCCATTTTTAAATCAAAACAGTCAAACTAGGTCAACTCTATGTCAAACTAGTCAAACTTGGTCAAACTAGCTATTTCTAGGTTGTATGAGTCTATCTCAAGGATATTGGATCTATACACTATGTAACTAGGCTATACTAGCTATGTTAGGATACTAGGATACCAACACTGTCACGCCCCGATCTCCCGCAGGAATCGGCCGTCCCCGCTGGGTGTGAATCACCTTGCCAGCGATCCCGCAGGACGATCGTTTCCATCGGGACGTGATTCCACGTGAGCCTGGAGTTGCGTCCGCACAAGGCAAATACACAAGTATTAAATCCAAATCCAGCTTTTTATTTATATGAAGTAAAGATTACAAGCAACGCTAGGCCAAGATTACAAGTCGCTCATTCTCTCCCTCTCTCTCTCTCTCTCTCTCTACAACGAATATGCCCTTAGGCTTACAAATGATTCAAACAATCTGGATGATGATGTTCCCATATATTATGTCTCATATATGTGATCTCCAGGTCCGCGCGCCATGCTCCAAGATGCCAAGTACGGTCTGGCACCTTATTGCGTTAAGCGATCTCCGAATCCGTACGAGTTTCCCCTTGCACCCTGCATGCAATCTGGTTGGGTATCAGTATATTGAATGCACTGGGGAGGCCTCTCACCCATGCCATGTAACCTTCGTATCCTGAAATTCATGCTTAAATATTGTTATTAGGTTAATTTGGGGCTATTGAGATTTTTTTATAATTTTTAGTTAATTAAAAACTAGTAATCCTAATTTTCTAGGAATTTCAAGAATTAAATTTAGGTATAAACTTAATTAAAAATATCCCAAACTTTTATTTTAGGTTCTAAATAATAAAATATATTTTCTAAAATATTTTGGGAATTTTCTGATTATTTTTAGCATTTATTTTGAGTTAATTATGAAAAACTGAATTAAAAACTAATTTCTGAAAAAGAAAACCCAAAAAGTAATTATTTTTGCCCAGTCAGCAAACAGGGGGCCCACCTGTCATCCTCACGTAGCGAACAGTGTGGGGCCCGCCTGTCAGTGACCGCGGGGTGGGTGCGAGCCGATCCGAGCCGACCTCTAGCCGAGCCGAGTCAGAGTTCGACTCGGACTCAGCTGAGCCAAGCCGGGTCAAACCATGATCGTCCGATTTGGTCGGGGCTGCGCGGTTGGCTTCCATGTGTCAAGATCCGAGCCGCGGCTGCACTCTCTCTCCTATATATATATATAATAGTTTAGTTATTAATTTCTAGGGTTTTCCTTGAGCCGATTTTTGGAGAATTGCCATCTATGGTTCCTTTATTTTCCAGAAGCCATTGCGCATAGCTCCGGACTCCAAACGAGGCCTAGTTTTTTGTGTTAGAATGATATTGAGATTAGATTTTTTAATATATAATTTTTTTTACAAAATTATGAGTATTATATTCTGGAAAATTCATAGAGCACAGTATGTCAAAAAATAGACGTGTTTCGATGTTTTCGCGATTTCGGGAGAACCAAGAATCAGAATCATGAACAGTTTAAAGTTTCGGAAAGCTAATATCGAGATCATTGACATATGTTTTTCCCAGAATTTAATTCGAAGTATTTTTATACTGTCAATTCTGTAGAACTTCTAGGTTAGAATTTAACCATCGGTGCACAATACGAAATTTGTATGTGCCATAATTCCCAAACGAATTTGAATTTGGACGAGCCATAAATTCTAGCATGTTTTTGATGCTGAAATCTACAGGAAATCATGCATGAAAGTTGAGTTTGTATCGGTTGACTTCTCGGTCAATAGATCGCCTCGATTTGCGTGCCATGAGTCTCGAGTCGACAAAATCCAGTTCCTTTGGACAAAATTTAGGAATTAACCTAAAAAATTAGAATAATAAGATTAAAATAGGATTTTAGAGTAATTATTCCAGAAATAAATAAATTAAAATAAATTATCTTTTGACATGGTAAGTTTGTAATATATAGGCTATTTGGACTGTGACTTGGACTCTGATTCATACCAGCTAAGGACCACAGGCGAGTACATTCTCTGACAGTTTCCATTATGTTGATTATCTCTATAATTCTTGTTGTATAGCGTACATGACTCTGACATTGTTCTTTATACGAGTTGGCATCATTGAGACCTGTCATGAGGAGTCGTGATTGGAATCCATCGTGCTAGCTGAGAAAACGGGAAAATATTAGTAGATTATGTGATCATACCCAACTTTACATGCATTATAGCTCACCCATACCTCACGTCGGTATAGCCTTACCCTTACATGCCTCAACGCTGTTACATATGGTTAGCCGGACTTGTTGGGGATGATCGCTAATCAATGTAATGAGTCATATAGTCCCGAACCGATCACATGATATGCTGATATTTCACACACTTAGTTAGAGGATCATAGACATGCATCTCTAGTATATTGATCTAGCATCTCTACATGTTCTAGTTATTGTTCTTGTACACACTTACATACCAGTTCATTGTTCTTGCGTGTACTTGGATTTCTATTCATTGCGAGATGTATATTGATGATGACATGCTCCAGTATTCCAATTATTCCAGTATTTCTATTTCCCAGTATATCCATGCTCGTCAGTATTTCTTATTGCCAGTATTCATATCTGTCTTGTATTTCTTTACACTGTGTTATAGTTTTTGTCAATATACATGGAACTGCTATTAGAGGTGTATTTCGTTCCAATCCTGACTGGATATTTTTTCTAGACTGTGACATAGAGGACTTATTTCCAGTATACTTGGAGATTGGATGTTATTGATTGCAGGTTAGACTATTTATTATTGTTTAGACTTGTCTTATATTTCATTTATTCTCTTTGATATCTCACCGTGCTTTAGTTTATGTGATTGAGTATATTCCATATTATATTGTGATATCTGTGTCTCCTTATGGAGTTGGATATTCATGTGAGATTGATTAGATAGTTACATGACATAGACATCGTTCTACCGCCGATGTTGCATCGTAGGCTGGACGTACCCACGCTCTCGTGCCCCTATAATGGGTGCGGGTCGTGACACGTTTTTAGTGGTGGCCCATGCAGGTCAGACTTTGCAAGTTGTGCAATGTCGTGGTAGTGCGACGTCTTAGTTGTACTACTACATGCCTGCTATAGAATAATGGACATAGGATACTAGGATCAGAGAGGATACTCAATCACAAATTCTTGAGAGATTCCTGGGACGACCCTTGAGAATCTTATTATAATTTCCAATTTAAATCTTTTTTCTTGTTTCCGTCCGCTCTTGCTTGTTGTTATTGAACTTGATTCCTGTTGATCAGTTATTAAATTAAAATCTTGGTATCATTGTTGAGTTTGATTCTTGTTGACCAGTTGTTAAATTTAATTCTTGGTATTATTGTTGAGTTTTGATTTTATATCGAGATAAATTTTACGGACTAAACTTTACGGTATTATCTGATGACATATATTGATGAGGACAGTGAGAAAGGTAAAACATCTACTTTGGTTATGGAACCTAGAGTTTATCGCAGCCATATTAGCTGTCATGACAAGAACGTAGGAACCTGACTTGGATGTACATACTGTAGTTATGAATCTTAGAGTCTCTCGCAGCCATACCGGTTGGCGTGGCAAAGATTCTAGATGACATGATTATAGAGTTGCATACCTTAGTTACGGAACCTGTCTTTTATCACATTTATGCTTACTGGTGTGGCGAGGATTCTGAGTGTCATAATTTCTGACAGACGTGTATGATTATCAGGTTGTATCTTAAATTGGTTCTTAAAGTATCATCTCAAGACTTATCTATTTCTGTTATTCCAGGACTTTGTTCCATCGCTTCTTTTCTTTATTAGTAGTAAAGATACCTTCAGTCCTTGATCCAGTTCCTTTTTGAGCTTCTATTCTTTGAGGATTCCTTGTTAGTATGATAATTAGTGACTTGCAATTATGTCTGTGTCTTGTATTAGTGTTGACTTAGTATGACTTGTGAGTTGTAAGTATTTCTTGGTTGAACATGTGAGCAGTATGCATTAATCTAGAGATAGCCATAGCATAGTACCTTGTAGCAATAGCTCTAGGATAGGTGTCATTATAGTACTATAAGTAGAAGGAGAGTATAGAGTATCAGTGATAGTTCCAAGGGTTAGTATCAGAGCCAGCATACCCGTCTTGGATAGTCATAAAATTATGTAATTGGATGATCTATGTAAATAATTAAGTATCAAGGAATTATGTTAAAGATTAATGGAGCATGATGTTCAATTTGATGATTGATACTGGGTTCATCAAGAGTAAAGAAATATATATGCATAAAGAATTTTAATGAGATGCCATGAGTAGAGAAATATCAAGATTGGTAATGAAAGTTGTGAAATATATCACAAATTAGTTTAACAGGCTGTAAAAGGTTTAAGAGATATGCTTATACATCAATCGAGATATGGAACCATATGCCTGCCCTTGAGATTGAAGTAAAGCATGGATATTATAGAAAGTGCAAGTAATCGTGAGTTGTAATAAGTTTGATGAGATAATCTAATGATGAAGCTAGTGTTACCATACCAATAGTGCTAGTGATTCTATATCAAAGGTTTGTTGAGCAAGGTACTAATGACAGTAAGTACTTCGTGTGATGATAATTAGATTGGTGTATCAATTAATATATGGAACCATATACTCCGAATCCGTACAAGTTTCCCCTTGCACCCTGCATGCAATCTGGTTGGGTATCAGTATATTGAATGCACTGGGGAGGCCTCTCGCCCATGCCATGTAACCTCTGTATCCTGAAATTTGTGCTTAAATATTGTTATTTGGTTAATTTGGGGCTATTGAGATTTTTCCATAATTTTTAGTTAATTAAAAAATAGTAATCCTAATTTTTTAGGACTTTCAAGAATTTATTTTAGGGATAAAATTAATTAAAAATATCCCAAACTTTTATTTTATGTTCTAAATAATAAAATATATTTTATATAATTTTTTGGGAATTTTCTGATTATTTTTAGCATTTATTTTGAGTTAATTATGAAAAACTGAATTAAAAACTAATTTCTGAAAAAGAAAACCCAAAAAGTAATTATTTCTGCCCAGTCAGCAAACAGGGGGCCCACCTGTCAGCCTCACGCAGCGAGCAGTGCGGGGCCCGCCTGTCAGTGACCGCGGGCCGCGGCTGCACTCTCTCTCCTCTATATATATATATAATAGTTTAGTTATTAATTTCTAGGGTTTTTCTTGAGCCGATTTTTGGAGAATTGCCATCTAGGGTTCCTTCATTTTCCAGAAGCCATTGCGCATATCTCCGGACTCCAAACGAGGCCTAGTTTTTTGTGATAGAACGATATTGAGGTTAGATTTCTTAATATATAAATTTTTTTAAGAAATTATGAGTATTAAATTCTGTAAAATTCGTAGAGCACAGCATGTCCGAAAATAGACGTATTTTGATGTTTTTGCTATTTCGGGAGAACCAAGAATCAGAATCATGAACAGTTTAAAGTTTCGGAAAGTTAATGTCGAGATCATTGAAATATGTTTTTCCTAGAATTTAATTCGAAATATTTATATATTGTTAATTCTGTAGAACTTCTAGGATAGAATTTAACCATCGGTGCACAATACGAAATTTGTATGTGCCATAATTCCCAAACGAATTTGAATTCGGATGAGCCATAAATTCTAGCATGTTTTTGACACTGAAATCTATAGGAAATTATGCATGAAAGTTGAGTTTGTATCGGTCAACAGATCGCCTCGATTTGCGTGCCATGAGTCTCGAGTCGATAAAATTCAGTTCCTTTGGACAAAATTTAGGAATTAACCTAAAAATTAGAATAATAAGATTAAAATAGGATTTTAGATTAATTATTCCAAAATTAAATAAATTAAGATAAATTATCTTTTGACATGGTAAGTTTGTAATACATAGGCTATTTGGACTGTTACTTGGACTCTGATTCATACCAGCTATAAACTCCCTCGACCAGATTTCAGTAATTTAGAATTTATTTTAGCTAATTAGAATTTTTGTAACTTTTTAAAATTTATTTTGTTTACATATCCTATTTAAATTTCATCTGTACTTCACATAATTAATTAGAGCATTACACTAGCTGTACTTCCCAAACAAAATTCACATACCAGCCCTAGACTTGTTAGACTATTTTTCTGATTTTTGTGCAACTCTCAAATACTTTATTTTGAGCCTCGTTTGAGATGCACAAGTATCGTTACAAAAGTCCGTATTTATTTCTTGATTTTAATTCTTGCTCTTTACCCATCTCTGTACCCCTAGAGATTGAGGACCAACAATTGAGGACCAACATGCACCTGTTTTACCCAAACAAAAATATGATAATATTTTACTTTGAATATACTACAATTAGTATATTGACACCATAGTAAAATTATGACCCTACCTGCCTCTAAATAATTAGAGAACACCGTGCGCAGTATTTATTAAATAATAAATACGATGACCCGTATCACCCAGAAACCAGGCCCTGCCCCTGCCCAGACTCACCCCCACCCCCTCAGGACCCTCCCACAGCTTTTCCCTCTCAATTCTGAGCATTTTAGTATTTTCTGGGAACAGGGTATTTTATCAGACAAATTGTGTAATTACGCAAAATACCAATTTAGGGACCTATTTGCAATTTAGGAAATTTCAGGGGTTTTTATGCAAATTTCCAATGTGAGGTGGCATCACCTCATTGGCTGGTGAATATGGGCCGTCCATGTGTCATGTGGGACCCACAAAATATCAGCCTAGATATTTAAAAACCCAAAATTACCTAAATAACCCTAGAGTTCTAACTATTTACAACTATGCCATCCCCTTAAAACCCTATAAATACACTACCCCTCCCCCTTCCAACCCTCACAGCCACCGCCTCCGGCCGCCTGCTCCGCCGTGGGCAGCCACCACAGACCCACCCCGACCCTGCCAACAGCAGTTACCCCCACCACCCGACCACCCCTCACGACCACCACCGCCATCGTAGACCACCCCCACCACCACCACTCGACTCGCCACCACCTCCTCCACCGTCCCGACCGACTCCCGCCGCCCCACGACCACCACGCCGGCCGCCCTCACCCCCGCAGACCCTCCGCCCTCACCCATTCCAACACTGCCACCCTCATCCCGACCGTCCCCCACCGCCCCTCCGGCAGCCTCCGACCTCCGCCACCACCCAATACCCCTTCGCCCCGACCTCCTCCTCCGTCCTGACCACCTGCACCGCCGCCACCGCCGCCGCTGACGCCGCTGCCACCGCTGCAAGCCGCCACTGCTGCTCCTGCTTTTAACTGATGCTGCGGTTGCAGTCGTCTCTCCGGCCGGCCGCCGTCAGCTCCGCCATCGTCCTCCCGCCGGCGACCAGCCGTGGGCCCCCCTGACACCCTGTCAGGTATAAATACCCTATTATATACAGAAATACCAATATTACTATATATGCATGTATATATGTATTATATATGTATATATGTTTATATATTTATATATTTATATATATTATTATATATATATATCTGATAAATATATATTAATATATGTATTTAATATTATATAAATATTAATACTATAAATACTGTATATACAGTATATATATA